>JXCR01006043.1:47463-87778 GCA_002079205.1 Phalaenopsis hybrid cultivar
ATTTCAACATTAGAACCTAGGGTCCGTGGTATTATTTCCTGTTACATTTACCTGCATACCACTCAATTGTTTCCTATCACTTCAAATTTATCAAAACAACCACTAATTATCAAGGTTCACAAATCATTGAATCAAATCCATATTTTCATGCACATGTAAAGTGATATGCAGGAAAATATCAAAGTTCTGGGGTGAGATCGGTAAATACATATGAATTTCGTGTAATCATCTCAAAAGAAAAGGAAAAGTTACGTACATACCACCCAATTATTATGCATGAACATCCCTAACACCTAAACTTCAATTATTGCATACAAACCACCTTTCCCTTGCATAAAAATGTGTATTTCACTCTTTAATAGTGGTGTTTTTTGATGTGAAGTGAAATGTAAATGCCCCACTCCCCCCCCCCCCCAAAAANGAAGGACGAAAATCAGACAACTAAATTATAAGTTTTATATAATTAGGAGCTTCCTTATGTAAATTATTTTCAATGTCTTTATTCTGATTAATTTTCCTTTTAGCTGAATATTTAGATTAGAAATATGTTATTAAGTTACCTAAAATAGATTATGCACTTTTTTATGTACCTAAAATAGATTGTACAGACTATTATTTATAGCAAAAAAAATTAAGGAAAAAGGCATTCAACCTGTCTTTCTCGAAATTTTGACGTGGTATCAGAGCCAAAATTTTGTTCTAACTATCGATAGTCATTGAAGGACTGTCAAGGCTCTCTTCCCGCCGGCCTTTCTTGCTGGACAGGAAGGAATTATTTCTTTGCCTTGATTCTTGCTCGTCTACTCGTCGTCTCANAACTATTATTTATAGCAAAAAAAATTAAGGAAAAAGGCATTGAACCTATCTTTCTCGAAATTTTGACGTGGTATCAGAGCCAAAATTTTGTCCTAACTATCGATAGTCATTGAAGGACTGTCAAGGCTCTCTTCCTGCCGGCCTTTCTTGCTGGACAGGAAGGAATTATTTCTTTGCCTTGATTCTTGCTCGTCTACTCGTCGTCTCATTATTTCTTCGCCTGCGTCATCTTCGTTCTACTTCGTCTTCCTCTTCGAATCGACCGGTCTCGATAGAGTCTCTCCTTCATTGGAACTCCACCCCCAGTGGCTCCCGCTTTTGACATGGTATCAGAGACCTAGCCTACCGCCTCCGACCTCCCGCTCGATCCGTGGATCTTCGGCGCCGTCCTCGAAATCATGAAGTAGTCCTGATTAAGGACCGGGATTAAGAAGCAGGAAGTGCGTCATTCTCGAAGCTTCGTGATTAGGGCCCGAGATCGTGAAGTAGCAGCGACACGATGAGCAGGATTGAGACCGGTGTCCTGACAAAGCAGTCTAGATGAAGCAATCGTGGTTGGAGCTAAAAAAGTAGTTATGGGGGTTGCCACTACTTTACTACCTTGCCATTTAGCTTTGTGGAGGTTGCAAGGACAACATTATTGTTAGATTTTAGTAGTTTTCGGATGGAAAAAAAATGTATTTACTAATAGCTGGGAGAGGAATTAGATTCTGTTGACATAGAATGTGAGCGACTTCTATTTTTGTCTTTTGTTGCAGCCTTGGCTGTTGCGGAAGAAATTAATCATAGTTACTTTTTTTTAATGGGTGAAATCTTTGGTTTAATGACTACATTATGGACTCCGAAGCACTGCGAGCATTAGAAGTTATCTTTTTGGAACGACAAATCCAATTGTCAAAATGAAAAGTAGTTATGGAAGAATTCTTCTAGTTTCATTAGAGAAAAGTGTCAAAATGGTCCTCTAATTTTTTGTTAAAGAGTAATTTTTGTCCCAAAGTCTATAAAAGTGACAAATTAGTCCCTAGACTCCTTTAATATGACCTAAAATGGAGCCTCCATTAAAAGCATTTGGAGACCGAATTGACACTTTTGTAGACACTGGTAATAAAATGACCCCACCCTATATAATTAGTCGGGGACTATTTTGACNTATTTATAGCAAGAAAAATTAAGGAAAAAGACATTCACCGTATCTTTCTCGAAATTTTGCCGTGGTATCAGAGCCAAAATTTTATCCTAACTATCGACGGTCATTGAAGGACCGTCAAGGCTCTGTTCCCGCTGGCCTTTCTTGCTGGACAGGAAGGAATTATTTCTTCGCCTGCGTCATCTTCGTTCTACTTCGTCTTCCTCTTCGAATCGACCAGTGTCGATAAAGTCTCTCCTTCGTTGGAACTCCACCCCCAGTGACTCCCGCTTTTGACATGGTATCAGAGACCTAGCCTACTGCCTCCGACCTTTCGCTCGATCCGTGGATCTTCAGCGCCGTCCTCGAAATCATGAAGTAGTCCCGATTAAGGACTGGGATTAAGAAGCAGGAAGTGCGTCATTCTCGAAGCTTCGCGATTAGGGCCCGAGATCGTGAAGTAGCAGCGACACGATGAGCAGGATTGAGACCGGCGTCCTGGCAAAGTGGTCTAGATGAAGCAATCGTGGTTGGAGCTAAAAAAGTAGTTATGGGGGTGCCACTACCTTACTACCTTGCCATTTAGCTTTGTGGAGGTTGCAAGGACAACATTATTGTTAGATTTTAGTNTGTGGATCTTCGGCGCCGTCCTCGAAATCATGAAGTAGAGTCTCTCCTTCGTTGGAACTCCACCCCCAGTGGCTCCCGCTTCACCCATGGTATCAGAGACCTAGTCCCGATTAAGTGCGTCATTCTCGAAGCTTCGCGATTAGGGCCCGAGATCGTGAAGTAGCAGCGACACGATGAGCAGGATTGAGACCGGCGTCTTGGCAAAGCAGTCTAGATGAAGCAATCGTGGTTGGAGCTAAAAAAGTAGTTATGGGGGTTGCCACTACCTTACTANTTTACTACCTTGCCATTTAGCTTTGTGGAGGTTGCAAGGACAACATTATTGTTAGATTTTAGTAGTTTTCGGATGGGAAAAAAAATGTATTTACTAATAGCTGGGAGAGGAATTAGATTCTGTTGACATAGAATGTGAGCGCCTTCTATTNCTTACTACCTTGCCGTTTAGCTTTGTGGAGGTTGCAAGGACAACATTATTGTTAGATTTTAGTAGTTTTCGGATGGAAAAAAAAGTATTTACTAATAGCTGGGAGAGGAATTAGATTCTGTTGACATAGAATGTGAGCGACTTCTATTTTTGTCTTTTGTTGCAGCCTTGGCTGTTGCGGAAGAAATTAATCATAGTTACCTTTTTTTAATTGGTGAAATCTTTGGTTTAATGACTACATTATGGACTCCGAAGCACTGCGAGCATTAGAAGTTATCTTTTTCGNTTTTTTTTAATGGGTGAAATCTTTGGTTTAATGACTACATTATGGACTCCGAAGCACTGCGAGCATTAGAAGTTATCTTTTTGGAACGTCAAATCCAATTGTCAAAATGAAAAGTAGTTATGGAAGAATTCTTCTAGTTTCATTAGAGAAAAGTGTCAAAATGGTCCTCTAATTTTTTGTAAAGAGTCATTTTTGTCCCAAAGTCTATAAAAGTGACAAATTAGTCCCTAGACTCTTTTAATATGACCTAAAATGGAGCCTCCATTCAAAGAGTTTGGAGACTGAATTGACACTTTTGTAGACACTGGTAATAAAATGACCCCACCCTATATAATTAGTCGGGGACTATTTTGACACACTTTACTCAGTTTCGTTATAAGCTCAACATAAAATATGCATTCCCAAATTTTATTGCATTTGAGGCCTCGACTTCCTACTCCTTGAATGGTTGCTTCTTTCACTCATGGCTTTATTTTGCCTATTGGCAGGGAATAAGCACTTATGACTACATAGTAGCTTTAAGGGAACAGGAGCAGCAAGGCAATAGTGTTCAACAAAGCCCTCAAATGTCTCCAGTGAGTTCTGTCACTGGATTAAGCAGCGGTAGTTCGTTTAATGCTTTTCGCCGCGCAGCTTGGTGTACTCCTCCACGGCTATTTCTCGAGGATCAGGTACGTTGTACCTATTGTTTAGGATTTTATGATATTACCATCATTTAAGGTATTATTGTAATTATGGTAATATTTATGTATTTTCATGATTATATGGCAATTTTTTTTCAAAATATTATGGCGCATTTACCTACATACCACCTAATTCTATGTATTTACATATCTAACACCTAAACTTTAGTTTTTACATTTATGCTGCTCAAATTTATTCATATCACATAAAAATACCATCAAAAGTGAAATACACATTTTCGTGCATAGATAAGGTGGCATGTATGTAAGAATTGAAGTTTAGCTATTAGATAGGTAGGTATATAGGAATTGAGTGGTATGAATGTAAATCTTCCAAATATTATTAGTTATCAACTTTCTTTTGAGCAGGCATTAAATTTAGATTAGTGTGGCATCACATGAAATGTCTTGCAACTAGCCAAAGTTTTTAAGGCTCTTTTAACCTTAATACAACTAGGCAGCCGTGTTATGCATTTCTAGTTAATATACAGGATGATTTACATACATACCACTCAATTCCTATATAATTGTAACACCTGAACTTCAACTTTTACATACATTTTCGTATGCATGAAAAGGTATATTTCAATTTTAAAAGTTTTAAAAAATGGTATTTTAATGTGATATGAAAGATTTGTGTGGTATAAATGTAAAAAGCAAAGTTTAGATGTTGGATATGTAAATACATAGGGATTGAGTGGTATGTGAGTAATGTTCCTAAAATAAAATAATTAACAATGAGTGGGTTGTTGGAATTTGTGTGATTCATAGTTCTATAATCAATAAGGTAGCATTCATGTAGCGTTCCAGGATTTGGAGCTTTTAAGTGGAGGTATCAGTAGAAAATCCATTCTGGAAATGAGACCAATCAGCTCAAACTATGCTGGAAGGGAGGGGGTAGTAGTGGTAGCAGAAACTTAAATTTTTTTGGGGACTTTTGTTTTGGTTTATGTTAATTAGAGGTATTTTTCTGCGTTTTCTTTTGTTTGGATTTTGTAACCTATTCTTCTTCAAGTGATGTGTCTGTATCTTGAAGAGAATAGGTGGTGTAACTTTCAAATGTCCGTAATTCTCTTTGAGTAGCGATGAAGTTAGGGGTGGCCCCATTATCTATCAACACAACTACATCCTTCTCTCCGATCTACCTTGAAGTTTCATAGTGGTTCAAAGTTAATCCTACCACCAAATTTGATCAGATTTCTCCCACATCCAAGTTCCAAGTGAGGGTGTTCCTCCACCACAACCTAGTCTGTTTCTGCATCTCCTGCCTCCTTATCACACGTGAGACTCTGTAATATCCGATCATTGCTATTGTGTCCTAGGAAAAACTTCTCATCACATCAAAAACATAACCTCTTGGCCCGTTTGTTCTGAATTCCTGTCTCTGTAAGACATTTGAGTGTCGCCTCTAGTTTTGGCCCTTTACTTCTGTCTTGTAGAGTCTCCCTCTGGACTTTCACTGATTGAGCTTTTGCTATAGCTGTGGTTGTAGTAGTTCGATATGACAATCCACTCGTGCTGCTCTTAATAGCCCATTTCATTTTTTATCTTCAACTAACTGTACTAATTCTATTATTTCCCCAAGTTCTCACGATCTTGGCAGTCGAAGTGATACTCTTCTCTCTGGCGTCAACTTTTCATGAGGTTTCCTTCCAACAATTCTTTTTATACCCCTCTCAAATGACTGAATAACATCTCAAATTTCTCTCTATACTCCATGATAAATCCTTCCTGGACCAATGCAAAAAATTGCTTTTGTAAAGTCCCTTCTTATGTGGTTTTGAAGCGTTTCTACAATCAGAAGTTGAATTTTTCCCATGTCTGGATTGGCTGATGTTTTTCCCTCCATTGATACCAAGTTAGAACCTTTCTTTCCAAAAACAGGGCCGTTCGATACCGGAGTTAACCCAAACCATGACTCAAACACAACTATATTTTTTTGCTGAAATTGTAAGAGTACAAGGAGGCTTTTTAACCAGCATGGACTCAAAAACAACAAACATGAATACATAAACAATAAAACAAACATACAAACAATAAAACAAGATAGTGAATGCAGAAAATAGGCTTAAGAACAGATCAGAAACAACCTTGGACAAGGTCGACGGGCGACTGAAAAGTCACTTAGGCGGCTGGGGAGTAGTTAGCGGCGATTGGACTTTCATCAGGGAGACCTGCGGTGACCGGAGGAGTGTTGGGATGTGACTGCGAAGTGGCCTGGTAAGATCTTGAAGTACCTACTACTAACTGTAAGGGGTGCAGGACGAAGGGCTGCGCTTAGCAGAGGACTGCTTGGTAATTGAAAGGGTTGCTGCGGATAAGAGACCGTGGGAATGAAAGACAGCGCCTGGGGGAGTTACGCAAGCCTAGAGTTGGAGGGAGGATGATACCAAAAGGAGGAACGGAGTGGGGATACACACCACGTTTGTGGGATATAGTTGTAGCACCACGCCGCCGAAGGATATAGCTCTTGATTAGAGGGAACACTAGGGACAACACTTGAAATCAGAATCACAAGGGAAAAAAAAACTGCTTAGACATCAGAAAAATGCATGCATAAATAGAGGAGGGAGGGAAGATAGCAAATGCAAGATCTTGAGAAGGAAATATGTGATAAATGGAAGGTTTGCAACGGCTATGAGGAGGAAGGTTAGGGCACGGCGGGAGTGGGCGTAAGATTAGGGCATGGGCCGAGCGAAGCATGTGATGCGGGATGGGGTAGGGCAAGCGAATAAGATGGATAGGCATTTTAATGCCGAGGACCGGTTTGGTCTACCTTGAATGGTTGGATTGGCTTGCTCCAAGTCGCGCTGACCCAACGCGCTGATGCAAGGGGAGCGTCCTGCATTGCCGTCACTATCAAGTTTTCTTTCACTTTTAGCATATTAACAAAAAAATCTCTCCACACGAAAAAAACATCCATAAGAATCATCTCTTTCAAAGATCAACATCTTCAGCTTCCTCGTGCATAAGTTTCCCCAATTTCCTTGATCGAGGTTCATTCTACTTATAAAGGTTGCTTTCTCCTCTTCCATAANATCACTATCAAATTTTCTTTCACTTTTAGCCTATTAACAAAAAAAATCTCTCTACATGATAAAAACAACCATAAGAATCATCTCTTTCAAAGATCAACATCTTCAGCTTCCTCATGCATAAGTTTNCTGGTCTAGCTTGAATGGTTGGATTGGCTTGCTCCAAGTCGCGCCGACCCAACGCGCTGATGCAAGGTGAGCGTCCTGCATCGCCGTCACTATCAATTTTTCTTTCACTTTTAGCCTATTAACAAAAAAATCTCTCCACATGATAAAAACAACCATAAGAATCATCTCTTTCAAAGATCAACATCTTCAGCTTCCTCATGCATAAGTTTCCCCAATTTCCTTGATCGAGGTTCATTCTACTTATAAAGGTTGCTTTCTCCTCTTCCATAAGTCTGTCGCAACCCATAATAAATTCGCTGGTCTTAAAAAGCTTAATTGTCTTATGCTTGGAAGGTTACTATAAGAAAAAAAAACTGGTGCGGTTGGATGCAACCATCTGTCGGGGTCCCACTGATCATGGTTCGCTATTTTTGGTCGAAATCTTTCAAATTGATCTTCGCTTGCCTCCGNGTTGGTTTTAAAAAGCTCCATAATTGTCTTATGCCTGGAAGGTTACTGCAAGAAAAAACACTGGTGCGGTTGGATGCAACCATTTGTCGGGGTCCCACTGATCATGGTTCGCTATTTTTGGTCGAAATCTTTCAAATTGATCTTCGCTTGCCTCCGAATTGTTTGTCGTCCCATTTTTTCCACTGCCTTTCGTTCTAGAAGTCTGAATGTCGTGCCATTCCTAGTGCTNATTGGTCTTAAAAAGCTCCATAATTGTTTTATGCCTGGAAGGTTACTGCAAGAAAAAACACTGGTGCGGTTGGATGCAACCATCTGTCGGGGTCCAACTGATCATGGTTCGCTATTTTTGGTCGAAATCTTTCAAATTGATCTTCGCTTGCCTCTGAATTGTTTGTCGTCCCATTTTTTCCACTGCCTCTCGTTCTAGAAGTCTGAATGTCGTGCCATTCCTAGTGCTTGAGTTCGCTTACCATCCCTTCACCCAATCTCACAGTTCCAAGTCCACCTAAGATAGCAATGTTGGCCTATTGTTGCGTTAATTCTTCTGATTGTTGTCACTCACTTCCATTCCAGACACCGTCGCTTGATCCTGCTGTAGGCGGCGGAGGTTTTGCTTGAGACTCCACAACATTCTTTGTCTTTTATTCAAGAGCTGTGAATCTCACCTCCAACCTTTCCTCCATGGATAAGAAATGCTCATATATTTCAGATCTCTTCATCCACTAATTTTTCCTCCAAAGCGTTTGCTTTTTTGGCCTCTATTTTCTCTTAGTGATCTGGAAATTTCTATATGTTGAAATCATGAGATTTAGAATTTATGAACGCAGGTTCGACATGCGCGAAGTTCTGGATGCCATGATCCTAAAATTCCTGTGTGCGGTTTGGTGAAACTATTAAAGCTGTACAGAACTTCGGAGGCCGTAATCCAAACTCTTGAACGTCACAAATCTTGATCACGAGTTTCTGTCATAAGCGATGCATGATCATGCCACAATCTTGATTGCGTATTTCAATTGAGAAAGGCGCGAAACTCTTGTACGCCACAATCCGTTTTTTGTATGTCGCGATCCTACGCGGTGGCTTCCCCATGATTGTGGCGACGAAGTTTGGTCCCAAAGGAGTGCTAGCACGTTATGATTTTTTTTTGCGGTCTTCTCAGCTACCTCTAATTGCACTATCTTGTGAGATTTGGCTGCTGCGATACCCTCCATTCCACTATCTCCTATAGAGACTGTATTGCTAGCTTAGGTTGCAAACATGGGTTCTGTCTATTGCAATCTTGTCTAATGGCTTCTTAGCTAGGCCAAATAGCGAATGTGCTCTATGCCACGAACCTATGCGAGTGCGTACAAATCTGTGAGATCGGGCGCTGTTTTGTAGGCCATGATTAATCTTCCTAGTCATGACTAAACCATGAGGTTCAGTGACGAAGGAGATGGTATGCCGCAATTCCATTGTTACTTCCCTATTTGCTCTAGTCGCGGCTGTATCATGAGGTTCGGTGCCAGAGGCTACGATGCATTGAGATTCCACTGTTGTTTCCCACTTAGCTTTAATCGCGACTTTATTGCGAGGTTCGGTGCCGAAAGCTACGGTATGTCGCGGTCCGGTTGGAATGGTGGAGGCTTTGGACCTTGCCAACTCTTCTCGCGACTATATTGAGATTCCGTGTTTTTTGCCCCTTATCCGATCTTTTGTATGTTCTGCTTGTCTTCCACAGTTAGTATGGCGATTAGAGCTAATAAAAATAAAATTGCCTTGTCGGCGGGAAAAAGTGGGGGTTTGGGGGGGAAGAGTCGCGCGTGAGAAGCTGTCGATCACCGGAATTGAAATCCCGTCGTCCGCTTCGGAAGGACGTTTTAATTTACATATAGATTTAAGTTTAAAATCAAATATGAAAATCAAATTGACCCCATATTTTTCATAATTTAAATGAAAGAGCGCTTTACCTCAAATCATGTATCTATCCCGAGGGATAAACACAAGACTTGAGGATGAGGCTCGATCAGATAAATTAAGATATATATGACGTCCGTTTGGTCTGCGAAACCGTTTTATTTGCCGACAAATTCCCTATTTAGTATGAAAAATTAAATATGGTTTATTTTAAGCTCGGTTCGGAAAAGCTTCTTATAAGGGCAAACCCCTATAGTTAATTAAATCTTAAATGACTGAATTCACTTAAGAATATTCTCGATAAAAATCAGGAAAAGTTATCTTCAAGAACTTCAAAATGATAGAACTTTTCAACGAAATTGGACAAAGAGGTGTGCAAAAGGGAATTGTTCAAACTTGGAACATTTATTACACGATCCAAAAGAAAAAGAACTAGGGGATGCCATAGATTCAGAGGAGATCCTCGGTGGCTTCCCAGTCTACTCTATGGTTTGGCTTCAGTTTCGAGGAGGAATATTCAAGTGTTTTATCCTGTCAATTTTATTTAATTAGAGCTTACATTCGTGTGAAACGATCACACAAATAACCTGGAAGATGTAAGGATTTAAGTCGTGAAGGAAGACAACCTCGGAATCCTAAAACGAGTTAGGGCTTAGATCGTACAACAAAGCTATACAAATGCCTAACGAAAAGATTGAGGATTTATGTTGCACTNCATCACATCAAAAACATAACCTCTTGGCTCGTTTGTTCTGAATTCCTGTCTCTGTAAGACATTTGAGTGTCGCCTCTAGTTATGGCCCTTTACTTCTGTCTTGTAGAGCCTCCCTCTGNTTGTTTCTGCATCTCTTGCCTCCTTATCACACGTGAGACTCTGTAATATCCGATCATTGCTATTGTGTCCTAGGGAAAACTTCTTATCACATCAAAAACATAACCTCTTGGCCCGTTTGTTCTAAATTCTTGTCTCTGTAAGACATTTGAGTGTCGCCTCTAGTTATGGCCCTTTACTTCTGTCTTGTAGAGCCTCCCTCTGGATTTTCACTATTTGAGCTTTTGCTATAGCTGTGGTTGTAGTAGTTCGATATGACAATCCACTCGTGCTGCTCTTAATAGCCCATTTCATTTTTTATCTTCAACTACCTGTACTAATTCTATTATTTCCCCAAGTTCTCACGATCTTAGCAGTCGAAGTGATACTCGACTCTCTGGCGTCAACTTTTCATGAGGTTTCCTTCCAACAATTCTTTTTATACCCCTNTATTTCCCCAAGTTCTCACGATCTTAGCAATCGAAGTGATACTCGACTCTCTGGCGTCAACTTTTCATGAGGTTTCCTTCCAACAATTCTTTTTATACCCCTCTCAAATGACCAAATAACTTCTCAAATTTCTCTCTATACTCCATGATAAATCCTTCCTGGACCAATGCAAAAAATTGCCTGTGTAAAGTCCCTTCTTATGTGGTTTTGAAGCGTTTCTACAATCAGACGTTGAATTTTTCCCATGTCTGGANGAATAACTTCTCAAATTTCTCTCTATACTCTTTGATAAATCCTTCCTGGACCAATGCAAAAAATTGCTTGTGTAAAGTCCCTTCTTATGTGGTTTTGAAGCGTTTCTACAATCAGACGTTGAATTTTTCCCATGTCTGGATTGGCTGATGTTGTTCTCTCCATTGATACCAAGTTAGAACCTTTCTTTCCAAAAACAGGGCCGTCCGATACCGGAGTTAACCCAAACCATGACTCAAACACAACTATATTTTTTTTGCTGAAATTGTAAAAGAGTACAAGGAGGCTTTTTAACCAGCATGGACTCAAAAACAACAAACATGAATACATAAACAATAAAACAAACATACAAACAATAAAACAAGAGAGTGACTGCAGAAAATAGGCTTAAGAACATATCAGAAACAACCCTAGACAAGGTCGACGGGCGATTGAAAAGTCACTGAGGCGGCTGGGGAGTAGTTAGCGGCGATTGGACTTTTGTCAGGGAGACCTGCGGTGACCGGAGGAGTGTTGGGATGTGACTGCGAAGTGGATCTTGAAGTACCTACTACTAACTGTAAGTGGTGCAGGACGAAGGGCTGCACTTAACAGAGGACTGCTTGGTAATTGAAAGGGCTGCTGCGGATAAGAGACCGCGGGAATGAAAGACAGTGCCTGGGGGAGTTACGCAAGCCTAAAGTTGGAGGGAGGATGATACCGAAAGAAGGAACGGTGTGGGGATACACACCACGTTTGTGGGATACAGTTGTAGCACCACGCCGCCGAAGGATATAGCTCTTGATTAGAGGGAACACTAGGGACAACACTTGAAATCAGAATCACAAGGGAAAAAAAAAACTGCTTATACATCAGAAAAATACATGCATAAATAGAGGAGGGAGGGAAGATAGCAAATGCAAAATCTTGAGAAGGAAATATGTGATAAATGGAAGGTTTGCAACGACTACGAGGAGGAAGGTTAGGGCACGGGGGGAGTGGGCGTAAGATTAGGGCATGGGCCGAGCGAAGCATGTGATGCGGGATGGGGTAGGGCAAGCAAATNCGCCTGGGGGAGTTACGCAAGCCTAGAGTTGGAGGGAGGATGATACCGAAAGAAGGAACGGTGTGGGGATACACACCTCGTTTGTGGGATACAGTTGTAGCACCACGCCGCCGAAGGATATAGCTCTTGATTAGAGGGAACACTAGGGACAACACTTGAAATCGGAATCACAAGGGAAAAAAAAACTGCTTAGACATCCAAAAAATACATGCATAAATAAAGGAGGGAGGGAAGATAGCAAATGCAAGATCTTGAGAAGGAAATATATGATAAATGGAAGGTTTGCAACGGCTACGAGGAGGAAGGTTAGGGCACGAGGGGAGTGGGCGTAAGATTAGGGCATGGGCCGAGCGAAGCATGTGATGCGGGATGGGGTAGGGCAAGCGAATNATGCATCATGTTCTGGCTCTTCCGTAGGTGCTTCTGTTGATAATCCTGGTTGATTATTGATTTCTTTAGATTGTTGATGTGTTATTGGTGCATATTGACACTCCTTTCAACTTTTTTTGTCTCCCAATTGTATGTAGCATCTTCATCAAATTCTACATCTTGACTAATGATAAACTTATTTGTTCTTAAGCTATAGACTTGATATCTTTTAGATTGAGTACTAGCCTAAGAAAATTTCCTTTTTTGCCATTTCATATAATTTACTTCTTTTTTGGTGGAATGTCAACATAGCAAATACAACCGATGACCCTTAGCTGTTTTGCGGAAGGATTCCTTCTATTCCAAGCTTCAATCGATGTCTTATCTTTCACGGCTTTGGTTGGACATCTATTTAGTAAATAGACTACAATATATACAACTTCTACCCAAAACCGTTTTGGAAGACCCATATCCATCAGCATAGTTCTTGCTATTTCCATCATAGTTCTGTTTGTCCTTTCAGTAACTTCATTTTTCTCTGGCGCATATCCAACTGTGAGTTGTTGTTCAACGCCTTATTATTCACAAAACTTGCTGAAGTTATTTGAGGTATTTTCCTTACCTCTATCACTTCTTAATGTTTTCAAGTAGTAGCCACTTTATTTTTTAACATAAGTATTGATTTTTTTGTAAATCTCCACTGCTTGTGATCGCTCTTGCAAGAAATAGACCCATGTCATTCTTGTGTATTCATCAATGAAAATGATGAAGTATATGTTTTTCTCTAGAGATAGAGTATGCATTGGTCTACAATAATCAGTATGAAGAAGTTCTAATAGCTCCATAGCTATCCATGCTTTGCGTGATAGAAATGGTTCTCGATGTTGTTTATGGAGTAAGCATTCTTCACATACATCATTGATTTTCTTTATTGTAGGAAGTTCTTTTATTGTCTTTTTGACGGAGAATCTTTAGCCGATGGAAGTTGGTCTACAAACATTTTTAACCACTTTGTTTTTCAACATAAGTTTTGAGTTTTTTGAAACTCTCGACTGCTTGTGATCTCTCTTGCAAAAAATAGACCCATGTCATTCTTTTATAGTCATCAATGAAAATGATAAAGTATTTATTTTGCTCCATATATAGAGTATGCATTGGTCTACAAATATCAAGGTGAACAAGTTCTAATGGCTCCTTAGCTCTCCATGCTTTGCCTGATGGAAATGATTGCCGATATTGTTTACCGAGTAAGCATTCTTCACAGACATCATTGATTTCCTTTATTGTAGGAAGATATGTTATCATGTCTTTTTGACGGAGAATCTTCAGCCGATGAAGTTGAAGTGCCCAAGTCGCTTCTGCCAAAGCCATGACTCATCTATTTGTGCCTTCATTGTCATATTATTCATGTATCTCCACTGAATGGAAAGCAACTGTTCTCTTTCATTGTGATCTTTTCAATTTAAAAAAAAATGTTTTGCTTGTCGTATATTGTGCAAGCTTTCCCTCAAAATTCAAAGAGTATCATTTTCGGTCATTTGTCCCACGCTGAGTAGATTTTGATTGATGTTTGGGACTAAGAGTATATCATTGATATATCTTTTCCTTTTTTCGTATTAATTGCTATGGTGTCTCTTTCTGTTGCCTCCATGAAATCACCATTTCCTATTTTGACTTTTGTCTTGATTTTTTCAAGACTACAAAATATTTCTTCATTTTTGGCATGTGATTGTTGCAACTACTATCTAGATACGATGTATCTTTATTCTCTCTAGTGCAACTTGACAAGCATATAAGGGATTTTTATCTTCACTTTTCTCTTTTGAGAAATTGGCTTGTTGATTTTTCCTCAATCGACAAATATTTTATGTTTGCTCAAATTTCTTATAATTTTGACACTGTGGTTTTCTTTTATACGAACAATTTTTCTCAAAATGATTTTTTCTTTTGCAAATGCCATATGGAGAATATTTCTCACACTTTCCTTGATTATATTTAATTTTAGAATTTTCCTATTAATTTCTCCCATCTTCTTTTGATTTATGAGACTGTAAATTTGTTTTAGATTGAAAGGCATTTTCTGTAGTATTCTCAATTCACCTATTCAATCTTTTTTCATATGCTTCAAGGCATCCATTTAATGCTGTTGGTGATAAAGTTTCTTGATCCCTTGATTCTTCAGTTGCATAAATTATTGTATCATATTTTTCTTTACAAGAAAATAGTATCTTTTCTATTATTTTCTTGTTAGACATAGTTGCTCCATAGGCTCTCATTTGATTACCTTTTTTTCTTTATCTTGGAATAATAGTCTTTTACAGTCTCTTTATCTTTCATTTTGTTATTTGATGGAGCGAACCTTCTTAGTTTCTTGAAACTCCTCCAATAATGTGTCCCACGCTTGTTTTGTAGTTGTTGCACCTATGATTCGAGGAAAGATGCCATCTACCATTACTTGTTGTAAAACAAATAATGCTTGAGAGTCCTTTTGTTGATTCTCTTCAAGTGCTTTCTTTTGATTTGTTAGAAAAGTTGAAGTTACTTCCGAAATATTGAATCCTTCTTCAACGATCTTTCACAAATTTTGAGAGCAAAAATAGTTCTTCATTTAAATGGACCAATAATTATAATTTTCTTCATTGAAGATTGTAATCAGGATGTATGAGAGGTTTAAGTCGGCCATTGTAGAAATATGAAACTGTAGAATGCCCAATGAATAATCGAACGATGCTCTGATACCAATTGTTGGAAATTTTTGGAGAGAAGAGGGAGATTTGGATTGTTGGAAATGGTTGACAAGAAGGAAAATTTTATTACTAAGATTTGCAGAGTAGTTTTTAGCTTCAATGACAACAACATGTTTGTCAATGATAAGATGTGTTGGGTGTGGTTGTTGCCCGTAAAAAGTTGTCGGTCACTAGAATCGAAATCCCGTCGCCCGCTTCGGAAGGACGTTTTAATTTACATATAGATTTAAATTTAAAATCAAGTATGAAAATCAAGATAACCCCATATTTTTCATAGTTTAAATGAAAGAGTGCTTTACCTCAAACCCTGTATCTATCCCGAGGGATAAACACAATATTTGAGGATGAGACTCGATCAAATAAACTAAGAAATACATGATATCCGTTTGTTCTGCGAAACCGTTTTATTTGCCGATAAAATTTTCAGCTGGGTTTGGAAAAACTTCTTATAAGGGCAAATCCCTATAGTTAATTACATCTTAAATGACCGAAATCACTTAAGAACACTCTCGATAAAAATCAGAAAAATTATTTTCAAGGACTTCAAAAGGATAGGACTTTTCAACGAAATCGGACAAAGAGGTGTGAAAGGGGAATGACTTAAATTTGGAACATTTATTACAGAATCCAAAGGAAGAAGAACTAGGGGATGCCACAGCTCCAGAGGAGATCCTCGGTGACTTCTCAGTCTATCCTATGGTTTGACTTCAGTTTTGAGAAAAAATTATTTAAATATTTCATCCTGCCAATTTTATTTAATTAGAGCTTACATTCGTGTGAAACTATCGCACAAATTGCCTGGAAGATGTGAGGAATTAGGTCGTAACGAACAACAACCTCAAAATCCTAAAGCGAGTTAGGGCTTAGATCGTCTGCTATACAAATGCCTAAAGAAAAGGTTGAGGATTTATGTTGCGCTAGACGAACAACCTCGAAATTCTATGGATTATTGTTTTAATTTCTAGGAAAAAAATAGTTTAGCTGGGGAAGACATGTTCTGCTGTTGAAGATTGTCGTGCTGCCCACCGCGCTAGTTCCAAGCTCCTTGTCGTGACAAGTTTAAGTTTTATAGGGTGTCCAGTTATGATGTCAAATCAAATGACCCTATGGTAGTAGTTCTCTAAACATCCTATATAAAAGGAAGACATGCTTAAGACTATATAATATAAAATATGCAGTACAGGACAAACAGTAGGATGCATGTAGAATGGTAGGAGGTAGAAACAAAATTGGTATAACATGCTGTACAGTACTGTAGCAGGTAAAAACATGAATAATAGAACATGCTGTACAAGAAGAACAGTAGCAAGTAGAAACATGAATAATATAACATGCTGTACAGGACAGTAGCAGGTATAAACAGGGAAATGAAGTGCTGTAAATGTAAAGCAAACCTGTACGCCCGTGAGACCTGTTGTTTCTTAAATATAGCAAGCTGAAATGCATCGCCAAAAGCAAAGTCTAGAAGAAACGTCATCCAGGAAATCCAAAGAAGAGTGTAACAACGACTCATGACAGAAAACTCGAGAAAATCAACGAGAAAAGACTCAAGTAAAAATCCTCAAAAATCTTGAAGAAATCCTAAAAGAAAAGAAAAGAAACACGAGTGCCCTGTCCCAAAGCTTTGATAAAACAAAAAAAAGTTCGGGTAAGGGGGACCGCAAGTACTCATGTGGGGCTAGACTCAGATATATATATATATACTCGAGGGTCCACGAAGGCTACTTGGTCTCCCGAATGTATAGAACCCGCCACTCATCTAGAAGTGTGTCTTGAACCTCACCTAGAGGGCTATTTCCCAGCCTAAACAAGTATTCGTCAGGTGGACAATCAATTTTANAATCGCCAAAAGCAAAGTCTAGAAGAAACGTCGTCCAGGAAATCCAAAGAAGAGTGTAACAACGACTCATGACAGAAAACTCAAGAAAATCAACGAGAAAAGACTCAAGTAAAAATCCTCAAAAATCTTAAAGAAATCCTAAAAGAAAAGAAAAGAAACACGAGTGCCCTGTCCCAAAGCTTCGATAAAACAAAAAAAAAGTTCGGGTAAGGGGGGCCGTAAGCACTCATGTGGGGCTAGACTCAGATATATATATATATATACTCGAGGGTCCACGAAGGCTACTTGGTCTCCCGAATGTATATAACCCGCCACTCATCTAGAAGTGTGTCTTGAACCTCACTTAGAGGACTATTTCTCAGCCTAAACAAGTATTCGTTAGGTGGACAATCAATTTTAAAATGTATTTTAAAATTTATGTTTTTGACATGCACATAGGTCTCAAAAAAAAATTTTATAGTGAAAAATATATTTTTATTTTTTGAAATAAGTTTTAATAATTTCTATTGTCCACAAGTTGATTACGCTGTCGGGCGTGAGACTGCCAACCACCTGAGGAGGTTCGAGCCAACTCCCGCTAGACTTATGTCGGTGAAGAATACCNTATGAACCTCACTTAGAGGGCTACTTCCCAGCCTAAACAGGTATTCGTCAGGTGGACAATCAATTTTAAAAATTTATTTTAAAATTTATGTTTTTGACATGCTTAATGTCTCAAAAAAAGAGATTATCAAATTTTATTTTATAGCGAAAAATATATTTTTATTTTTTTGAAATAAGTTTTAACAATTTTTATTGTCCACAAGTCGATTACACTGTCGGGCTTAGGACTGCCAACTATCTGAGGGGGTTCGAGCCAACTCCCGCTAGACTTATGTCGGTGAAGAATACCGTTATCCTATTGTTCATCAAATACCTGGATCTTGATGTTATAGGATAAAACATCTTTCTGCTCTATCTTTAGTGTGCCTTTATCATCACCACCCTACGCCCCAAAACAAATTACTTGCGACCTTGCTTGATGGTTTCACGTATAGCAAAAGACTATATGTAGACACTTATGCGTCGGACATAGGCATCGAAAACCGAACCAAGAAGCAAGAAAAGAAAAGAACAAAAATGGGGTGAGAGAGAGGAGACACCGATCCATCTAAAACACCGAAAAGGAGATAAATCAGTTCTCAAAACTCCTATCGAAAAGATCTGGAAAAATATGACCCAAGGTCTTTCCTAACAAACATAAAATGCTACTTTGCACTGATTTTTCAAACTTCAAAGACATAAGATTAATCAAATCAACCAAATGCTCTCCCAAATANTTTCGGTGTGCCTTTATCATCACCACCCTACGCCCCAAAATAAATTACTTGTGACTTTGCTTGATGATTTCACGTATAGAAAAAGGCTATACGTGGACACTTATGCGTCGGACATAAGCGTCGAAAACCGAACCTAGAAGCAAAGAAAGAAAAGAAAAAAAATGGGGTAAGAGAGAAGAGACACTGATCCATCCAAAACACCGAAAAGGAGAATGGATCAGTTCTCAAAACTCCTATTGAAAAGACCTGTAAAAGTAGGGTCCGAGGTCTTTCCTAAAAAAATAAAGGGGGCCACTTTGCGCTGATTTTTCAAACCTCAAAGACGTAGGATTAATCAAGTCAACCAAATACTTTTCCGAAATGAGACTTAGAAATCTCCCAAACCTCACAAAAGGAAAATGACTAGGAGCATACCACCACTAGTACTCCCAAACTCATGCAAGAAATTGAAATCTTCCAACCTTCAAATTAATCAATAGCCTCATATATCATATAAACATAAAATCTTCCCATAAAACCAAATAAATGCTCACGACCGGGGTCAATACAAAGAGATGAACAACAGGTAAGGCTCTCGGTCAGGGCAAAAAAAAGGAAAGGGGGTAGCTATTAAAGCTCACGACTAAGGGTAGCAAGGGACAGCTGCTAAAGCCTACGACAAAAGGCAACCCAAGGCACAAGTGAGGCTCACGGCTAAAGCAATCCAAGACACAAGTAAGGCTCACTGCTAAAGCAACCCAAGGCCAAAAGAGGTTCACAGCTAAAGGCAACAAAGGACAGCTGCTAAAGCCCACAACCAAAGGCAACCCAAGGCACAAGTAAGGCTCACGGCTAAGGCAACCCAAGGCACAAGGGGCTCACGACCAAGGCAACCCGAGACATAAAAGGAGAGGAGGCTCACGGCTAAGGCAACCCAAGTCAATTATATGAATATGTTTGATATACATAGGAGAGTGAATGAACAAACTCTCACAAAACCTCCAAACCGACTCCAATTTCACCAAGTAAGACATAAGGAAATTGTTCAACTCATTCTTCAAACACATCACTTTATAGATAGGGCAAAGACATACATTTAAACTTGACTCATCAACAACACTCAAGCTACTTCGTGTAGGAGGAGCCAAACAACCCCAAGGGATTGCCAACAAGCTCACGGGTAGGGGTAAGAACAAGCCAAATCAAGCTCCCAAGCTACCTCTCGGGTAGGAGCAGAACCATACAGAAACCGAACCCCAAATAGGGGTTAAAGCGAATAAAATTGAATCCTCCCACGACTATTGAGCAGGGGCAGGAACAAACACCGCAACAGGCTCTCCGACAGGAGTCAAGGCAAGCAAATCGAGCCCTCGAACAAAGCCAAAAGCAAACCCTTCAAAGCCCATACATAAAGCTTAAAAAATTAGGACAATGTTTTAACCAAAACCAAAAGTCAAGCCTCAATAAAACCAACATCCCATGCCCTTTCAAGGTGAAAACCGAGCTCCAATGGAGGCTAGAATTCAAAATTTTATAAGCTACAAATGCAGTTTATGGTAGTAAATTCAAATCCAGTCATCCTTGAGAAAACCGAAAGCCAACATGGGTCAAAAAAAAAAAAAAATCAAGCCGCAGCTAAGGCTGAAAATCAGGCCACCATAACAGCTAGAAAAACACCTTCATGCCTTCAAAATATCAAAACATTGGGCCACCACATGCTTCAAATAAGAACAACTGTAGAACTTTTTCAAACCAATATAAACTTTTTCCTAGCATGCATTTCGAGTAAGTGAAAGCCATAGGAAGCCAAAACCGAGTCCCCACATGCGTGAAAGACCAAATAAACCTTCCAATGTCTCATGCTAGATAAGAATAAATAAAAAGCTTTGTGATACATATTCTAACATGCTTACAAGAGGAGCTAACATTTTCCGAAAGCCATGTTTCAACCTTCTTATTCTCAGTAATAGAAATATGTCATAATTTCATCTCAAGGAAGTAGAGAAAAAGAGAGAAAAACTTATATCATGCTATATTTCCACCATCTTAAGCAAGTAATCAAGTCTAGCTCCTAGAACATGCTCACATTTCCATTTCTAAATGCTTGAGTACCAAATATTTCAAAAAAATATAAGTTTAATGTCATGCAAGCATGCTATACCATCCACCGCACAAAGCTCAAAGGCTCGGTAGAGGGAAGACCGAAAAGAAGCAATGCACAGGAGGGGGAAGAAGTACCTTTTTGAAGCAAAGAGAAAGTAACACAGAAACTTTAAAAGCATTCCACAACTTCACTTCCTCTCCCAACAGTAGGAGGAAGTCGATTCAAGCACCAGAAGATCAAAGAAGCGAGTGAGAAAGAAAAAAAAGCAGAGTTTTCTCTCTTAGAAAGATTTTCAGCCTCTTAGAAGCTTCATAGAGGAGCTCTCATATACGCTAAGGGTAAAGGAGACGAATGATTAAGAAGATACGACTAAGGTATCGAGAGATGCGGAGGATTAGATCCTCGCAGAGGATACGATCCGCGACAGAGGAGATCGAACCCATATCGCAGAAGATATGATANAGCATTGCAGTCACTATCAATTTTTCTTTCACTTTTAGCCTATTAACAAAAAAATCTCTCCACACGATAAAAACAACCATAAGAATCATCTCTTTCAAAGATCAACATCTTCAACTTCCTCATGCATTAGTTTCCCCAATTTCCTTGATCGAGGTTCATTCTACTTAAAGGGGGGGGGTTGGTTCCCTTCCTCTACCTTTATTACTCTCTCCTCTTCCATAAGTCTGGCGCGACCCATAATAACCTCACTGGTCTTAATAAGCTCCATAATTGTCTTATGCCTCGAAGGTTACTGCAAGAAAAAACACTGGTGCGGTTGAATGCAACCATATGTCGGGGTCCCACTGACCATGGTTCGCTATTTTTTGTCGAAATCTTTCAAATTGATCTTCTCTTGCCTTCGAATTGTCTGTCGTCCCATTTTGTCCATTGCCTTTCGTTCTAGAAGTCTGGATGTCGTGCCATTCCTAGTGCTTGAGTTTGCTTACCATTCCTTCACCCAATCTCACAGTTCCAGGTCCACCTAAGATAGCGATGTTGGCCTATTGTTGCGTGAATTCTTCTGATTGTTGTCACTCACTTTCGTTCCAGACACCGTCGCTTGATCCTGCTGTAGGCGGAGGTTTTGCTTGAGACTCCACAACATTCTTTGTCTTTTATTCAAGAGTTGTGTATCTCACCTCCAACCTTTCCTCCAGGGCTAAGAAACGCTCATATATTTCAGATCTCTTCATCCACTAATTTTTCCTCCAAAGAGTTTGCTTTTTTGGCCTCTATTTTCTCCGAGTGATTTGGAAATTTCTTTATGTTGAAATGATGAGATTTAGAATTTATGAACGCAGGTTCGACATGCACGAAGTTCTGGACGCCATGATCCCAAAATTTCTGTGCGTGGTTTAGTGAAACTATTGAAGCTGTACAGAACTTCGGAGGCCCTAATTCAAACTCTTGAATGTCACAAATCCTGATCACGAGATTCTGTCATAAGCGATGCAAACTCCGTCATGCCACAATCCCGATTTCGTATTTCAATCAAGAGATGCATGAAACTCTTGTACACCACAATCCGTTTTTTGTATGTCACGATCCTACGCGGTGGCTTCCCCATGACTGTGGCAGCGAAGTTCGGTCCCAAAGGAGTGCTAGCACGTTATGATCTTTTTGGCGGCCTTCTCAGCTACCTCTAATTGCACTATCTCGTGGGGTTTGGCTGCTGCGATCCCCTCCATTCCACTATCTCCTATAGAGACTATTGCTAGCTTAGGTTGCAAACATGGGTTCTGTCTATTGCGATCTTGTCTAACGGCTTCTTAGCTAGGCCAAATAGCGAATGTGCTCTATGCCACGAACCTATGCGAGTGCGACAAATCGGTGAGATCGGGCGCTGTTCTGTAGGCCACGATTCACCTTCCTAGTCATGACTAAACCATGAGGTTGAGTATGGTATGCCGCAATTCCATTGTTATTTCCCTATTAGCTCTAGTCGTGACTGTATCACAAGGTTCGGTGCCAGAGGCTACGATGCATCGAGATTCCACTGTTGTTTCCCGGTTAGCTTTAATCGCGTCTGTATTGCGAGGTTCAGTGCCGAAAGCTACGGTATGTCGCGGTCCGGTTGGGATGGTGGAGGCTTCGGACCCTGCTAACTCTTCTCGCGACTATATTGAGATTCCGTGTTTTTGACCCTTATCCGATTTTTTGTATGTTCTGCTCGTCTTCCACAGTTGGTATGGCGATTAGAGCTAATAAAAAATAAAATTGCCCTTAGACTAATAAAAAACAAGATTGTCTTTACGCTAGGCACCGACTTAAGTCTTCTAGGAAATAAGAAGGATATGCTAAAATAAAATCTGCATTAATATAAAGAAATAAACTCTATAATTGGAAGATTTTCATACATTCCACACAACTCCTGTCATCCTATGTATATTCATATTTAACACTTAAACTTTAAATTTTACATTTATAATACTTGAAAAGATGTACTTCATTTTTTAAGATTTAATAATTGTTGTATTTTTTGTGTGAAATGAAAGTTTTGAGTGTTATATATAAAATTAAATATGAGTTGTAATATGTATGTAAATGCCCCAGTAGAATTTCATCAATAAAGCTGACTTCAAACATGGCTTCTACTTGTGTTTATNTAAATATAAATTGTGTGGTATGTATGTAAATGCCCCAGTAGAATTTCATCAATAAAGCTGACTTCAAACATGGCTTCTACTTGTGTTTCTTAACAGGCATTGTATCTTCTTAGCTTGCTGTTTTCTCCAATGGAGATAAACAACTGCAGTTCTTATTTTCATATATTTAGAATCTTCTTTTTATGCAAAAAATTGCTATGTCAAAACCTTGTCTTCAGTATTTTTTAGTAGGATGATTTACATACATACCACTCAATTTTTACGTTTTTGTATATCAAACATCTAAACTTCTATTTTTTACATATATGCCACCTTAACTCTGCACGAAAATGTATATTTCACTTTCTAAAATTAAAAATAGTGATATTTTTGATTTGATATAAACCATTTGATTGGTATTAATGTAAACAAGTAAAGTTTATGTATTAGATTTGTAAAAACATAAGANTCAATTTTTACGTTTTTATATATCAAACATCTGAACTTCTATTATTTACATGTATGCCACCTTAACTCTGCACGAAAATGTATATTTCACTTTCTAAAAGTAAAAATAGTGATAATTTTGATGTGATATAAACCATTTGATTGGTATTAATGTAAACAAGTAAAGTTTATGTATTAGATTTGTAAAAGCATAAGAAATGGGTGGTATGTATGTAAATGCCCCTTGTATACTTAGGTTGAATAAGATTGTAAGCTCATTTCCCTATTCCAGTTTGATGTTGTTCCTCAAGAAACAACNCCATTGTTACTTCCCTATTAGCTCTAGTCGCGACTGTATCATGAGGTTCGGTGCCAGAGGCTACGATGCATCGAGATTCCACTTTTGTTTCCTAGTTAGCTTTAATCGCGACTTTATTGCGAGGTTCAGTGCCAAAAGCTATGGTATGTCGCGGTCCGGTTGGGATGGTGGAGGCTTTGGACCCTGCCATCTCTTCTCGCGACTATATTCAGATTCCGTGTTTTTGCCCCTTATCCGATATTTTGTATGTTCTGCTTGTCTTCCACAGTTAGTATGGCGATTAGAGCTAATAAAATTCAAAATTGCCCTGTCGGCGGGGAAAAAGTGGGGGTTTGGGGGGGAAGGGTCGCCCGTGAGAAGCTGTCGGTCACCAAAATTGAAATCCTGTCGCCCGCTTAGGAAGAACGTTTTAATTTACATATAGATTTAAGTTTAAAATCAAATATGAAAATCAAACTTACCCCAGATTTTTCATAATTTAAATGAAAGTGAGCTTTACCTCAAATCTTGTATCTATCTCGAGGGATAAACACAAGACTTGAGGATGAGACTCGATCAGATAAATTAAGATATATATGACGTCCGTTTGGTCTGCGAAACCGTTTTATTTGCCGACAAATTCCCTATTTAATATGAAAAATTAAATAGGGTTTATTTTAAGGTGGGTTCGGAAAAACTTCCTATAAGGGCAAACCCCTATAGTTAATTATATCTTAAATGACCGAATTCACTTAAGAATACTCTCGATAAAAATCAAGAAAAATTATCTTCCAAAACTTCAAAATGATAAGACTTTTCAACGAAATCGGACAAAAAAGTATGCAAAAGGGAATTGTTCAAACTTGGAACATTTATTACAGGATCCAAAGGAAAAAAAACTAGGGGATGTCATAGATTCAGAGGAGATCCTCGGTGACTCCCAGTTTATCCTATGGTTTGACTTCAGTTTCGAGGAGGAATATTCAAGTGTTTTATCCTATCAATTTTATTTAATTAGGGTTTACATTCGTGTGAAACAATCACACAAATAGCCTGGAAGATGTAAGGATTTAAGTCGTGAAGGAAGACAACATCAGAATCCTAAAACTAGTTAGGGCTTATAGATCGTACAACAGAGCTATACAAATGCCTAACGAAAAGATTGAGAATTCATGTTGCACTAGGCGAACAACCTCGAAACCCTATGGATTGTTGTTTTAATTTCTAGGAAAGGAATGGTTTACCTGGGGAAGATACGTTCTGTTGTTAAAGATGGTCGTGCTCCTTGTCGTGACGAGTTTAAGTTTTCTAGGGTGTCCAGTTATGATGTCAAATCAAACGATCCTATGGTAATAGTCCTCTAAACACCATATATGGAAAGGATACATGCTTAAGACTATGTAATATAAAATGTGCGGTACAGGGCAAGCAGTAGAAAACACAATAAAAGAAACAGTGTACATGCCATACATAATAGTAGCAGGTATAGTGGAAGGAACAGTATAACATGCTATATAGAGTGGTGACAAGTACAGTAAAATGAACAATATAACATGCTTTACAGAAGAATAACAAGTAGAAACCTGAATAATATAACATGTTGTACAGAACAGTAGCAGGTAGGAACAAGAATATAATAACATGTTGTACATGACAATAGCAGGTATAAACAAGAATAAAATAACATGCTGTACAGGGCAGTAGTAGGTATAAAGAGGAATAATATAACATGCTGTAAATGTGAAACGAACCTGTACGCCCATGGGCTCCATTGCTTCTTAAATGTAGCAAGCTGAAATATATTGCAAAAAAGCGAAGTCTGGAAGAAAAGTCATCTAGGAAATCCGAAGAACAGTGTAACGACAACTCATGACCGAAAACTCGAGAAAATCAACGAGAAAAGACTCAAGTAAACATCTTAAAAAATCTCGGAGAAATCTTGGAGAAAAGAAAAGAAACACGAGTCCTCTGTACAAAACTTCGATAAAACAGAAAGTCAGGTAAGGGGGACCGTAAGCACTTGTGTAGGGCTAGACTCAGATATATGTATATGTATTCGAGGGTCCACGAAGGCTACTCGGTCACCCGAATATATGAAACCAGCCACTCGTCTAGAAATGTGTCTTGAACCTCACATAGATGATTACTTCCCAGCCTAAACAGATATTCGTCAGGTGAACAATCAATTTTAAAAATGTATTTTAAAATTTATGTTTTTGACATGCACATATGTCTCAAAAAAAGAGATTATCAAATTTTATTTTATAGCGAAAAATATATTTTTATTTTTTTGAAATAAGTTTTAACAATTTTTATTGTCCACAAGTCGATTACGCTGTCTGGCGTAAGACTGCCAACTATCTGAGGGGGTTTGAGCTAACTCCCGCAAGACTTTTGTGGGTGAAGAATATCGTTATCCTATTGTTCATCAAATACCTGGATCTTGATGTTATAGAATATGACATATTTCCGTTCTATCTTCAGTGTGCCTTTATCATCACCACCCTACACCCCAAAACAAACTACTTGCGACTTTGTTTGATGGTTTCACGTATAGCAAAAGATTATACGTGGACACTTATGCGTCAGACATAAGCGTCAAAAACCGAACCAAGAAACAAAGAAGGAAAAGAACAAAAATGGGGTGAGAGAGAGGAGACATTGATCCATCCAAAACACCGAAAAGGAGAATGGATCAATTCTCAAAACTCCTATTGAAAAGACCTGTAAAAGTAGGGCCCGAGGTCTTTCCTAAAAAAAAGGGGCCACTTTGCGTTGATTTTTCAAACACCAAAGACGTAGGATTAATCAAGTCAACCAAATGTTTTTCCGAAATGGGACTTAGAAATCTCCCAAACCTCACAAAAGTAAAATGACTAGGAGCATACCACCAATAGTACTCCCAAACTCATGCAAGAAATCGAAATCTTTCAACCTTCGAATTAATCAATAGTCTCATATATCAAATAAGCATAAAATCTTCCCATAAAACCAAATAAATGCTTACAACCGGGAAGAGATGAACAACAGATAAGGCTCTCGGCCAGGGCAAAAAAAAAGGAAAGGGGGAAGCTATTAAAGCTCACGGCTAAGGGCAACAAGGGACAACTGCTAAAGCCCACGACCAAAGACAACCCAATGCACAAGTGAGGCTCACGGCTAAAGCAACCCAAGGCACAAGTAAGGCTCACGGCTAAAGTAACCCAAGGCCAAAAGAGGTTCACAGCTAAAGGCAATAAAAGACAGCTGCTAAAGCCCACGACCAAAGGCAACCCAAGGCACAAGTAAGGCTCACAACTAAGGCAACCTAAGTCAATTATATGAATATATTTGATATACATAGGAGAGTGAATGGACAAACCCTCACAAAGCCTCCAAACCGACTCCAATTTCACCAAATAGGACATAAGGAAAATTGTTCAACTCATTCTTCAATCACCTCACTTTATAGATGGGGCAAAAACATACATTTAAACTTGACTCATCAATCAACACCCAAGCTACTTCGTGTAGGAGGAGCCAAACAACCCCAAGNCCAGCCCTAGTGCCTATTGGGTAGATTTGTAAAAAGTTATGCGTCAAGGAAACACGGCAGTAATATTAATTATTTAAATGATATACTTCCAAAATTATAGGTTTAAAATAGTATAAGGATTCATACAAGCTCTTAATATTCTAATTGAAGATAAATTTATAGGGATAATTCAATATAAACGACTCGAAACATTGATATTTGCAAATTAATCGTGCAGGTGTTTTTTTTTTTGAACTACCGAACCGATGTATTTATATCTGCCATGATCGAACTAATGAGAATTTGATAAAATTGAAAGATATGAGTTGGGGTTTTACGATGGATTTTGATGTTTGAGTGAGAATTTGAAAAATGGATGGAAGAGGTTGGTTTATTTGTAAATAGTATGTTTAGGGTGGTCCAAGATGACTCTCATTTATAGTATGAGTATCTAATTTATTTTAGAGGCAAATTTCTAAATTTTGACATTTTGTTGGATGAGGATATAAACCAAATATACAAAGTACCGTCGACCGTTGCCACAAACATTTCTACCTACTTTATGTCAAATATAACATAAGAAATCAACACAACATTTCCTGTAAATTGCTTAAATTGCGCATTTCTCAATGAAATAATATGTGGGAAGAACCTAAATTCAATTTTTTTGGTCCAAATGATGACTTAGGGTCCGTTTGGGGCAGCTTATAAGTGCGCCGTACAGTTTGATTCACGTTTTTGGCCAGTTTATCCGAAACTACGTTTTGGGTTTTTACACTAAACGCGGGTCGACCCCTGCGGCCAGCCCGCGGGCCGCGTTTCAGGATAAGTAGCGAGCAGCTTATCCTGAAACGCACAGGCGCCCCAAACGGACCCTTAAAAGTAGTCAAGTTTAGAGATAAAGCGGAATATCATAATTGCACTTTTGGGTAGGAATTAATTTACTCTAAAGCCTTTGATGAAGATAAATTTATATATTTTTCTTATAAAAAAAGGGTTCTTTTTTTGAAGGCAAGGGAAATCATGCGTAATTTAGGGTTGTTGGTGTTCGACTTATTTATAATTCGAGCTTAAGAAATTTGTTCGTGTTTGGCTTGCTTACTTTACGAATGATTCGAGCAAGAGCTACTTAATGAGTTGAACATGAGCTATTCATGAACAACGAGTTTTTTTTGACAGCCGTAGTGACATATCACAATCCCTTTCAATGTCTCTTAAAGATCATAGTGATGTCATTTTACTTTTTAATATAAGTGCGTACATCATATATAACGCGCATAATTTATGTATTTATATACCTAAAATTTAAAGTTTAGACGAAACATACATATACACATAAGACTTGTGTGGATTGTGCCTACATATTAAAAAAAAAAAAGGGCATTTACATATGTGCCAGATAATTCCTATGTATTTACATATCTAACACCAAAACTTTAATATTTACATTCATAACACTCGAATACTAATTTTTTATAAGTCAATGCATCGCTATCCATAGGTTTATAGCATCAATATATTATATATGTAAAATATCAAGGTTTAGAAAATCGGACCTGGCCAGTCAGCCTGACCACGAACTGCTAGCCGGTGCGGTCCCAATCACATAACAAACTGTCCTATCTTCTAACCACTGAATACCGGCCGAACTACTGGTTTACACACACGTGAGATATTTTAGGTGTAAAAAATCAAAGTTTCGATGTGAGATAAGTAAATGCAAATGNAGGTTTACACACACGTGAGATATTTTATGTGTAAAAAATCAAAATTTCGATGCGAGATAAGTAAATGCAAATGAATTGGGCGCTATTGCGAATTACTCATTGTTTTTTTTGGAATTAGGTTAGTTCCTCTCTAGAAAGAGAGCTTGAAGACTGTTATAGATGTACTCAACAATCTAGATTACTATTTATTTATTTTAAAAGCTTGAGAACTTGTGATTGTATTTTATTTGTTTATTTATTTTCTTATATTCATAATGTTATTATTTAGGACTTAATTAATTAATTTGATATTTATTACATTATTCGGTTCAACCCTGATTCAACTTGTAAGTCTTGAATCTTTCTTCTCTAGATTTGACGTTCTGTCGAGTTTTGTAAATAGCAAACTTGAGGTTTTAGATGTTTAAATACATAAGAATTGTGCGGTATCTATGCAAATTTCATAAGAAACAGAAGCTAGCACCATATAATGAAGTAACAAAACAAAATAAAATAAAATAACACACACACACACACACACACACACACACATATACACTCTATCACACACACACATACATAAGAAAGAGAACATTTTAACCTAACANGCCAATCAGGCTAAAAAACGCGTCGCGGTTCGAATCCTACGAAAATTCTGGCTCGAATTCGATTAAACAGGACAGCGAAGAGCGCAACTGCGCCAAATCAACGAGTAAAGTCAATCCTAAGGCCGTCAGTCCTATAGGAATGCTCCCTGAGTTCCTTCGGAGTAGCCCTACCTACCAAACAATGGCGGTCAAGACTACTACATGGAACGTCAAGTCGAGCGAAGAGAAGTCCAAAATTGCTAACGGGGAGGGCTCATTCACTAGTTTTCTAGAAGTAGTCGGCAGAAAGGTCCTATGGCTAGATCCTAGGCTACTAAGGAGGGGAAAACTACATCTCGACCGAAAGCGATGTCAACATGCCCTTAGACTAATAAAAAACAAGATTGTCTTTACGCTAGGCACCCGGTAACTTAAGTTTTCTAGGAACTAAGAAGAATATGCTAAAATAAAATCTGCATTAATATAAAGAAATAAACTCTAGAATTGGAAGATTTTCATACATTCCCCACAACTCCTGTCATCCTATGTATATACATATTTAACACTTAAACTTTAAATTTTANGAAAAACATCTTCATGTCTTCAAAACATTGGGCCACCACATGCTTCAAATAAGAACAACTGCAGAACTTTTTCAAACCAATATAAACTTTTTCCTAGCATGCATTTCGAGTAAGGTAAAGCCATAGGAAGCCAAAATCGAGCCCCCACATGCGTGAAAGACCAAATAAACCTTCCAATGTCTCATGCTAGATAAGAATAAATGAAAGCTTTGTGATACATATTCTAACATGCTTGCAAGAGGAGCTAACATTGTCTCAAAGCCATGTTTCAACCTTCTTATTCACAGTAATAGAAATATGTCATAATTTCATCTCAAGTAGAGAAAAAGAGAGAAAAACTTATATCATGCTATATTTCCACCATCTTAAGCAAGTAATCAAGTCTAGCTCCTAGAACATGCTCACATTTCCATTTCTAAATGCTTGAGCGCCAACTATTTCAAAAAAATATAAGTGTAATGTCATGCAAGCATGCTATACCATCCACCGCACCAAACTCAAAGGCTCGGTAGATGGAAGACCGAAAAGAAGCAATGCACAGGAGGGGGAAGGAGGTACCTCTTTGAAGCAAAAAGAAAGTAACACAAAAACTTTAAAAGCATTCCACAACTTCACTTCCTCTCCCAATAGCAGGAGGAAGCCGATTCAAGCACCAGAAGATCACAGAAGCGAGTGAGAAAGAAAAAAAAACAGAGTTTTCTCCCTTAGAAAGGTTTTCGGCCTCTTAGGAGCTTCACAGAGGAGCTCTCATATACTCTAAGGGCAAAGGAGACGAATGATTAAGAAGATACGACAAAGGGATCGAGAGATGCGGAGGATTAGATCCTCGCAGAGGATACAATCCGCGGCAGAGGAAATCGAACCCATATTGCAGAAGATAGGATAGAGGGATGGGCGCCTGCATGATCTGTCCCGCGTGCGAGAGGCGAACGCGGGAACGAAACCTCCCCAACGACACGAAGGAGCGGGCCGGGCGACCACGAGTTGGAAGGAATGAGGCGGGGAGGGGAGAGAATTTAGGTAAAGCGTTTTAATATAAGTTATTAATTATAATAATAATAATAATAAAAAAATATTATTTCTTATTATAATAAACACTTAAATATGTATTCTCCCCAAGACGCCCTGTCACAATGAAACGAACGCCCCCCCTTAAGCAAAATCGACGTTCCGGACGCATCGGCGCAGTCCGTTTCATCATCCGGAGTCGTCCGGGCAACCTCATCGCCAATCGGGCTAAAAACGCGTCGCGGTCCGAATCCTACGAAAATTCCGGCTCGAATTTGATTAAACAGGACAGCGAAGAGCGCAACAACGCCAAATCAACAGTAGAGTCAATCCTAAGGCTGTCAATCCTATAGGAATGCTTCCTGAGTTCCTTCGGAGTAGCCCTACCTACCAAACAATGGCGGTTAAGGCTACTACAAGGAACGTCAAGTCGAGCGAAAAGAAGTCCAGAATTGCTAACGGGGAGGGCTTATTCACTAGTTTTCTAGGAGTAGTCGGCAGAAAGGTCCTACGACTAGATCCTAGACTACTGAGGGGAAAACTACATCTCGACCGAAAGCGATGTCAACATGCCCTTAGACTAATAAAAAACAAGATTGTCTTTACGCTAGGCCCCCGGGTAACTTAAGTCTTCTAGGAACTAAGAAGGATATGCTAAAATAAAATCTGCATTAATATAAAGAAATAAACTCTAGAATTGGAAATTTTTCATACATTCACCACAACTCCTGTCATCCTATGTATATACATATTTAACACTTAAACTTTAAATTTTACATTTATAATACTTGAAAAGATGTACTTCATTTTTTAAGATTTAATAATTGTTGTCTTTTTTGTGTGAAATGAAAGTTTTGAGTGTTATATATAAAATTAAATATGAATTGTAATATGTATGTAAATGCCCCAGCAGAATTTCATCAATAAAGCTGACTTCAAACATGGCTTCTACTTGTGTTTATTAACAGGCATCGTATCTTCTTAGCTTGCTGTTTTCTCCAATGGAGATAAACAACTGCAGTTCTTATTTTTGTATATTTAGAATCTTCTTTTCATGCAAAAAATTGCTATGTCAAAACCTTGTCTTCAGTATTTTTTAGTAGGATGATTTACATACATACCACCCAATTTTTACGTTTTTATATATCAAACATCTAAACTTCCATTATTTACATATATGCCACCTTAACTCAGCACGAAAATGTATATTTCACTTTCTAAAAGTAAAAATAGTGATATTTTTTATGTGATATAAACCATTTGATTGGTATTAATGTAAACAAGTAAAGTTTATGTATTAGATTTGTAAAAACATANCAGTATTTTTTAGTAGGACGATTTACATACATACCACTCAATTTTTACGTTTTTATATATCAAACATCTAAACTTTTATTATTTACATATATGTCACCTTAACTAAGCACGAAAATGTATATTTCACTTTCTAAAAGTAAAAATAGTGATATTTTTGATGTGATATAAACCATTTGATTGGTATTAATGTAAACAAGTAAAGTTTATGTATTAGATTTGTAAAAACATAAGAAATGGGTGGTATGTATGTAAATGCCCCTTTATAGTATACTTAGGTTGAATAAGATTGTAAGCTCATTTCCCTATTCCAGTTTGATGTTGTTCCTCAAGAAACAACAATGGCCACCCATTTTACTGGAAAGAAAATAATGTCAGAGGAATCCAGGAGAAAAAACGCCAATACAGTAAAGATCAATCCATGGACTCTCGCACGGCTCAATGCGGAAGAGGTTTCGAAAGTGGCGGCGGAAGCTCGGAAAAGATCGAGAATCTTAAAGCCAATAGTTAGACACGACCTGCCGTCAACAGGGGGGCCGGAAACCGATAGCAGTTTTGGAAGCGACAGCGGCAGGTTCGTCCCAAGGATCGAAAACTGGAAGTCGAATGCCGACCGTCCCGTTGCAAAATTAACTTCCAAAACCAGCGGGGGAAACTGGACTTGCGAGAAATCTGGCAAGTTGGCGCCGCTTCAGCTTGAAGCGAGGAGCGCCTTCACAACGAGCAAAAGCTTGTCGGCTTCGGGGATCGCTGCATTCTCGCCCGATAGCAGTTTAGGCTCGCCCGACATCCACCTGTTTCACGTCTCGTCTTCGGCGGCTGAAGACAGCGGGGGACCCAAGCTGCTTCCATCTTCAGGCACGTCTGTATATGGTGGAATTCAGCTCTCGAGATCTACCAGTGATGGTTACGACGCTTCCGGGGGAGAAGATAGTGATCAGCTTCCTTCAGGAATCATACCAAGAGCTGTCAACTGGAGCAACTTGCTCGTCAATGCAGAGCGAGCGAGCATGGCAAATGAACGCAAGGTTTCATCTTCGTTGGAAGGGATGCGAGTTAGGCGTTAACAACTTTAATGATGGTCTTGTTCAGAGCAAAGGGCTAAAATAGTTTACCCACTATTTATGTGGTGTTATTTTAATCCTAGAGTTTATAAAAATGTCAAATTAATACCCAAACTCTTTTAATATTGGGCTAAAATGGATTATGTAAGTTTTCTTTAAAATAATTTGGGGATTAAATTGACATCTACATAGACTTTGGGAGGAAAATAGCTCCTGTAAAAAGTCAGAGGTTCATTTTGACATTTCTCCTATTGTTTCAAGTTGTTTTTAATCTTTTTCATTATTGTCTCAGGTGAATTTATCTTGTTTTTGAAAATTGGTAGGATGTAATTCATTAATGATGTAGGCATCAGAACTGCTGGATATATTTCTAATCTTTAGTTTCGCTTTTTAAGTGTCAAGACTGTTTCTCTCCTGAAGATTTCTCTTTTGTTTTAGGAAGATTTACATGCATATCACTCAGTTCTCATGTCTTTACATGAGTTAATCACCTAAACTTCAAATTTTACACACATGCCATCTTACACATGCATGAAAAGTTATATTCACTTTTTGAAAGATGAAATAGTGATATTTTTTCTGTGATTATAAAGATTTGGGTGGTATAATTGTAAAATCAATGTTTAGGTGTTAGATATGTAAATACATGGGAATTGGGTGGTATGTATGTAAATGCTTTTTTTTTTCAAGAATTGTGTGATGTTGATGATGAACTGCAGCAACCCGGAATCTAGGGCTGTCGAAACATTTCTGTTTGGTTCATTAAGTAGCTCGTGTTTGATAGTTTGCCAAGCAAACGAGTCGAACACGAATAATTTTTAGCTCTCGATATAAATGGGCTGAATATGAACAACTGTGTTTCTTAATGAGCCGTGCTTGTGCAGTGTTCAATCTCGGCCCATTTAACCCCCTGGCTATATGTGGTGACATCAACCCTAGATGTGAATTATATAGTCCAAAAAATTTGCATGCTACTCTCTTGTTTTTCTGCTCTAATTTTTACAGTAATTAATTAAAAAAAACCTTAGTTTTTTTAGGGATTTATATTAGTTTCATTTTTTTTTTCTGGCGTTTTATTTATTTTATAACTCATCAAATCTGAATTAATTTAATTCTGAGGCTAATTTTGTAAATAGTTATAAAAAATTGGAGGGGAAGTTTGTAATGAGTGAATTTAAATAATAATTATTTAATTTAAGCTGATATTAAGTAGCAAGAATGATCATAGACAGTTCACCTATTTTGTTTCATTTACTGACAGTTTATATGATAAGGCTAAAATTGGAAGTTTTGATTTATATACATAAAAAGCCCACGGGATCATTATATATTTTTGGCGCATTTAAGTACATACCACCCAATTATTATATATTTATATGCCCAACACCTAAATTTTGCTTTTTTACATTTCTAACCCCCAAATCTTGTATTAAAAATACCGCCATTATTGTAATTTTAAAAAAGTAAAAATAATCCTTTTTATGCATAGGTAAATTGAATTTTAGGTGTTGGGTATGTAATGCATATGAATTGAGTGGTATGTATGNCATCATTATATATTTTTGGGGCATTTAAGTATATACCACCCAATTATTATATATTTATATGCCCAACACCTAAACCTTGCTTTTTTACATTTATAACCCCCAAATCTTGTATTAAAAATACCGCCATTATTGTAATTTTAAAAAAGTTAAAATAAGCCTTTTTATGCATAGGTAAATTGAATTTTAGGTGTTGGGTATGTAATGCATATGAATTGAGTGGTATGTATGTAAATATTTCTAAATTTTAATTATCTGTCACAAACATTTTGTGTCAATAAGGCAATATTATATACACAAATAAATTGCATTTTGCAGATGTATCCTTTACCAACTAATTTAAAGCCAGAAATTCAATTCTGCAGAGTAAAATAATTGAATTGTAATAGGCGCCCAATATATTTCTTCTATACTTGTATTTGGAGAATCACATACAAGGCCATTCGAAACATTAATATTTACAAATTAACTTCAAAATATTATAAATGTAAATATTGAACTTTATGGTGTTATATCTATAATTTTCAGTATTTAGAGTTCTTATGTATCCTGATGCAAATCGGCCAATGAACAATGAGGGAAATTGCCAAATAAGTCAATCCATATATACAATAATTTACCGTTCTATAAACTCTCTTTACATCTCAGAACATCTGTACATTCCTTCAGAACCATCAGAAACATCAAATTTTCAAATCAGCCCTCCCCTGTCCTTCAAATTTTGCATATTTCACCAGCAATTCATACCTGCAACTCTTATAAAAGCAGCAGCTGATGATATTATCAACCACACCAAAAACAGAATAAATATAAATTATTGTCAAAGCCTCAAAAACAAGAGACAGATCAAAACTTCCATTTTGATTATATATTTTTATCACTCTGATCTGAAACAATCCTTCAATTGCAGCCATGCCCAGATTTGAACAGAGTGCAAGAAATAAAGCTACTGCAGCTCTCCCTCTGATCAAAACACAAGCTTTCAGCACTGCAGTGTAGCCATTACAGTTCTCCATTGCTGCAACAATGGTGGCAAGGTTGCAGATCACCAATACGTTCGCGACGGTCGTTGAGTATATGATGGCGGCGATGCCCAACAGAATGAAGAGGGAGCTTGTGGAGGTGAGGCCGAGCTCGTCGACGACGAAGAAAGCTATGAGAAACATGGAGAGGATGGCGACGTTGGTGGAGAGGATGATGAAGCGGGTGAATAGATGGGTGAGTAGAAGAGGGGGGTAAAGGTGGAGGATTGAGGAGAGGGAGGGAGAGGGTGAGGGGAGATGGCGAGGGAGCTCGCCGGCCACGAAGATGATGGTAGCTTTGGAGAGTGTGAGGAAGGTGAGAGTGAAGGGGAGAGCGAAGAGGAAGGAGAGGATTGTTTGTGAGAGCTTGAGGCCGATGATGTCGAAGAGGGGGGAATTGAGAGGAAAGTTGGCGGCTTTGAAGACGGAGAGGAAGCGGTGAGAGACGGCGGTGGGGAGGGAGGAGGAGGGGGAAGAAGGTGGTGATGAAGGAATGAGGGAGGTGGAGAGGAGAGTGGCGGCCGAGTAGGGGAAGATGAGGATGGTGGCGAGGGAGGCAAAGGTGTGATAGTTGCAGAAGAAGGAATGGATTGAGGCTCTTATGAGCTTGATAGGGCTCTCCATGGATGTGGGAGAGGTTTGGGGAAGAAGAAGGGAGGAAGGAGATGGGATTTGGAGTAAAAGAGAAATTTTGATGATATATATTGATTTGAATTTGGGGTTTGTGGGGGTCTTGGATTGGTTATGGGGGAGTTTTTGGATTGTGGGGGTAGATGAATGATAGGCCAACTACTGATGAGCTAACAAATATATGTATTAGAATTGAAGGCATGATTTTTACTAGTGTGGGAAAAAAAAATGAATTTTTATTATGGGGAATTCATGTACATGACACTTGATCTTATTTATTTATATATTTAATATCTAAGCTCATATATTTTGATAGATAACACTAAAATCTCTATTTTTACGTTAAAAGTGCCATCATTTTTTTATTTGAGAGACTATTGAATCTTTTAATATAAAATCATGTTTTTTAGAGAAATATATTGAAGNTAGAAAAAGCCATAAATTAGGATAGACTCGTGTATTCTTATATAATGATGATTTTCTCTTGTGGCCGGTTTGCCCCAGACTAGTTTGATTGCTTGGCCAGGTGGACTTAGCTTGATTTGTTGATATGAATATGACCTTATTTTTGTTACATGGAGACTTACCTCCCAATTCCTATGTATCAACATATCAACCACCTGGACTTTTGCTTTGTTAATACATAGGAATTGGTTGGGGGCCATTTCATGAATTAGCTTATGTTGCAATTTCTGATATATGTAAATATCAAATTGTGTATTTTTAAAAATAAACATAAAAAAAATTTAAAATTTATAGTTATTATTATTATTATTATTTCTTAAGTATATATCTATCTCCAAACGGTCAAAATTCATTTAAAATCAATTCCTATGTATTTTCACTTGGGAGATTTCAATGCATATCACTTATTTCCTATGTATTTNATTTATAAAAATGTCAAATTAATACCCAAACTCTTTTAATATTGGGCTAAAATGGATTATGTAAGTTTTCTTTAAAATAATTTGGGGATTAAATTGACATCTAGATAGACTCTGGGAGGAAAATAGCTCCCTGTAAAAAGTCAGAGGTTCATTTTGACATTTCTCCTATTGTTTCAAGTTGTTTTTAATCTTTTTCATTATTGTCTCAGGTGAATTTATCTTGTTTTTGAAAATTGGTAGGATGTAATTCATTAATGATGTGGGCATCAGAACTGCTGGATATATTTCTATTATTTAGTTTCACTTTTTAAGTGTTAAGACTGTTTCTCTTCTGTTTTAGGAAGATTTACATGCATATCACTCATTTCTCATGTCTTTACACATGTTAAGCACCTAAACTTCAATTTTTACACACATGCCATCTTACACATATGCATGACAAGTTATATTTCACTTAGATGAAATAGTGATATTTTTTATGTGATCATAAAGATTTGGGTGGTATAATTGTAAAATCAATGTTTAGGTGTTAGATATGTTAATACATGGGAATTGGGTGGCATGTATGTAAATGCTTTTTTTTCAAGAATTGTGTGATGTTTGATGATGAACTGCAGCAACCTTGAATCTAGGGCTGTCGAAACATTTTTGTTCAGTTCATTAAGTAGCTCTTGTTTAACATGAAAATTTTTAGCTCTAGATATAAATGGGCTGAACAAAAACAACTGTGTTTCTTAATGGGCCGAGATGAGGCCGAGATTGATGTGGTGGACATCAACCCTTGATGTGAGTTATATAATCCAAAAATTTTGCATGCTATTCTCTTGTTTTTCTGTTCTAATTTTTACAGTAATTAATTAAAAAAAACCTTCGTTTTTTTAGGGATTTATTTTAGTTTCATTTTTTTTTTCTAATGTTTTATTTAGTTGATAACTCATCAAATCTGAATTAATTTAATTCTGCTGCTAATTTGTGTAAATAATTATAAAAAAATTGGAGGGGAAGTTTGTAATGAGTGAATTTAAAGAATAATTATTTAATTTAAACTGATATTAAGTAGTAAGAATGATCATAAACAGGTCACCCATTTTGTTCCATTTACTGACAGTTTATATGATAAGGCTAAAATTGGAAGTTTTGATTTATATACATAAAAAGCCCTCGGGATCATTATATATTTTTGGGGCATTTAAGTATATACCACACAATTATTATATATTTATATGCCCAACACCTAAACTTTGCTTTTTTACATTTCTAACCCCCAAATCTTGCTTAAAAATACCGCCATTATTGTAATTTTAAAATAGTTAAATAAGCCTTTTTATGCATAGGCATATTGAATTTTAGGTGTTGGATATGTAATGCATATGAATTGAGTGGTATGCATGTAAATATTTTTAAATTTTAATTATCTGTCACAAACATTTTGTGGCAATAAGGCAATATTATGTACACAAATAAATTGCATTTTGCAGATGCAACCTTTACAAACTAATTTAAAGCCTGAAATTCAATTCTGCAGAGTAAAATTATTGAATTGTAATAGGCGCCCAATATATTTCTTCTATACTTATATTTGGATAATCACATGCAAGGCCATTCGAAAAATTAATATTTACAAATTAACTTCAAAATGTTATAAATGTAAATATTGAACTTTATGGTGTTATATCTATAATTTTCAGTATTTAGAGTTCTTATGTATCCTNCATGTTTCTTATTTTATATATTTTCTATTTTTTCAAAGAGAGTGAGAGAAAATAAATATTAAATTACGCCTCATACGATACTATGCCTGTCCACGTCGACTCAATGAAAAACTTAAAATGTGGGTGTCGGAAAAAGCCATAAATTAGAATAGACTCGTGTATTCTTATATAATAATGATTTTCTCTGGTGGCCGGTTTGCCCTGGACTAGTTTGATTGCTTGGCCAGGTGGACTTAGCTTGATTTGCTGATATGAATATGACCTTATTTTGGTTATATGGAGACTTACCTTCCAATTCCTATGTATCAACATATCAACCACCTGGACTTTTGCTATGTTAATACACAGGAATTGGTTGGGGGCATTTCATGACTTAGCTTATGTTGCAATTTCTGATATATGTAAATATCAAATTGTAGCTGCGTGGATATGTCAAAGTATAAATTTTAATATGTATTTTTAAAATTAAACATAAAAAAATTTAAAAATTTATAGTTATAATAATTATTATTTTCTTCTTAAGTATATATCTATCTCCAAATGGTCAAAAATCATTTAAAATCAATTCCTATGTATTTTCACTTGGGAGATTTCAATGCATATCACTTATTTCCTATGTATTTACATATCTAACACCTAAACTTCAATATTTACACATATACCACTTTACTAAGCACGATTTCACTCTTTCAAAGTTAGAAGTAGTATTTTGATGTCATATGAAACATTTTGAATGGTAAAAATGCAAAAAAGCAAAGTTTAAGATAAGCTAATACACAAGATTTTGGGTGGTATATATGTAAATGTTCCTTTTTCCCTTAATTTCAAATGGTTAGGTGTTTTGAATTTGGTTGCAATAAAATAACGAGTGATAAATAATGTCTTTTCTTACAAACGAGACTATTCTTTTATTATACGTTTCTTATTTTAATTTATTTTTAATGACGCTCTTAGCAAGCCGGCCGTTTACCTAATTAGTCTTAAAGCTTAACCAAATATTTTTAAAGTTAATTAATTAG
>JXCR01006043.1:87834-114130 GCA_002079205.1 Phalaenopsis hybrid cultivar
AGCCGTTTTGCCAGCCCTAGTGTCTATTGGGTAGATTTGTAAAAAGTTATGCGTCAAGGAAACACGGCAGTAATATTAATTATTTAAATGATATACTCCCAAAATTATAGGTTTAAATAGTATAAGGATTCATACAAGCTCCTAATAGTCTAATTGAAGATAAATTTATAGGGATAATTCCATACAAACGACTCGAAACATTGATATTTGCAAATTAACCGTGCATGTGTTTTTTTTTTGAACTATCAAACCGATGTATTTATATCTGCCATGATCGAACTAATGAGAATTTGATAAAATTGGATGGAAGAGGTTGGTTTATTTGTAAATAGTATGTTTAGGGTGGTCCAAGATGACTCTCATTTATAGTATNTATGTTTCTTATTTTATATATTTTCTATTTTTTCAGAGAGAGTGATAGAACGTCTCAGAAGTCCTTTCGATCCCTTGACCCGATGACCTCTATTTTATACATGAGNCCACTTGATCTTATTTATTTATATATCTAATATCCAAACTCATCTATTTTGATATATAACACTAAAATTTCTATTTTTGCGTTAAAAGTGCCATCATTTTTTTATTTGAGAGACTATTGAATCTTTTAATATAAATCATGTTTTTTATAGAAATATATTGAAGAAATGGTGGATGAAGTGTTAAAACTCATGTTTCTTACTTTATATAGTTTCTATTTTTGCAGAGAGAGTGATAGAACGTCTCAGAAGTCCTTTCGATCCCTTGACCCGATGACCTCTATTTTATACATGAGAGAAAATAAATATTAAATTACGACTCATACGATACTATGCATGTCCACGGTGACTCAATGAAAAACTCGAAATATGGGTGTCAGAAAAAGCCATAAATTAAGATAGACTCGTGTATTCTTATATAATAATGATTTTCTCTGGTGGCTGGTTTGCCCCAGACTAGTTTGATTGCTTGGTCAGGTGGACTTATATTGATTTGCTGATATGAATATGACCTTATTTTGGTTATATGGAGACTTACCTTCCAATTCCTATGTATCAACATATCAACCACCTGGACTTTTGCTATGTTAATACACAGGAATTGGTTGGGGGCATTTCATGACTTAGCTTATGTTGCAATTTCTGATATATGTAAATATCAAATTGTAGCTGCGTGGATATGTCAAAGTACAAATTTTAATATGTATTTTTAAAATTAAACATAAAAAATTTTAAAAATTTATAGTTATTATTATTATTATTATTTCATCTTAAGTATAAATCCATCCCCAAACTGTCAAAATTCATTTAAAATCAATTCCTATGTATTTTCATTTGGTAGATTTGCATGCATATCACTTATTTCCTATGTATTTACATATCTAACACCTAAACTTCGATATTTACACATATACCACTTTACTAAGCACGATTTCACTCTCTCAAAATTAGAAGTAGTATTTTGATGTCATATGAAATATTTTGAATGGTAAAAATGCAAAAAAGCAAAGTTTAAGATAAGCTAATACACAAGATTTGGTGGGTATATATGTAAATGTTCCTTTTTCCCTTAATTTCAAATGGTTAGGTGTTTTGAATTTGGTTGCAATAAAANGAGGTTGCAGATCACCAATACGTTCGCGACGGTCGTTGAGTATATGATGGCGGCGATGCCCGACAGAATGAAGAGGGAGCTTGTGGAGGTCAGGCCGAGCTCGTCGATGACGAAGAAAGCTATGAGAAACATTGAGAAGATGGCGACGTTGGTGGAGAGGATGATGAAGCGGGTGAAGAGATGGGTGAGTAGAAGAGGGGGGNGAGTATATAACGCCGGCGATGCCCGACAGAATGAAGAGGGAGCTTGTGGAGGTGAGGCCGAGCTCGTCGACGACGAAGAAAGCTATGAGAAACATGGAGAGGATGGCGACGTTGGTGGAGAGGATGATGAAGCGGGTGAAGAGATGGGTGAGTAGAAGAGGGGGGTAAAGGTGGAGGATTGAGGAGAGGGAGGGGGAGGGGGGATGGCGAGGGAGCTCGCCGGTCGCGAAGATGATGGTAGCTTTGGAGAGAGTGAGGAAGGTGAGAGTGAAGGGGAGAGCGAAGAGGAAGGAGAGGATTGTTTGTGAGAGCTTGAGGCCGATGATGTCGAAGAGGGGGGAGTTGAGAGGAAAGTTGGTGGCTTTGAAGACGGAAAGGAAGCGGTGAGAGACGGCGGTGGGGAGGGAGGAGGAGGAGGAGGAAGGTGGTGATGAAGGAATGAGGGAGGTGGAGAGGAGAGTGGCAGCAGAGTAGGGGAAGATGAGGATGGTGGCGAGGGAGGCAAAGGTATGATAGTTGCAGAAGAAGGAATGGATTGAGGCTNAAAGAGGGGGGAGTTGAGAGGAAAGTTGGTGGCTTTGAAGACGGAGAGGAAGCGGTGAGAGACGGCGGTAGGGAGGGAGGAGGAGGAGGAAGAAGGTGGTGATGAAGGAATGAGGGAGGCGGACAGGAGAGTGGCGGCGGAGTAGGGGAAGATGAGGATGGTGGCGAGGGAGGCAAAGGTGTGATAGTTGCAGAAGAAGGAATAGATTGAGGCTCTTATGAGCTTGATAGAGTTGTCCATGGCTGTGGGAGAGGTTTGGGGAAGAAGAAGGGGGGAAGGAGATGGGATTTGGAGTAAAAGAGAAATTTTGATCATATATATTGATTTGAATTTGGGGTTTGTGGGGGTCTTGGATTGGTTATGGGGGAGTTTTTGGATTGTGGGGGTAGATGAATGATAGGCCAACTACTGATGAGCTAACAAATATATGTATTGGAATTGAAGGCATGATTTTTACTAGTGTGGGAAAAAAAATGAATTTTTATGATGGGGAATTCATGAATATGCCACTTGATCTTATTTATTCATATATCTATTATCTAAACTTATATATTTTGATAGATAACACTAAAATCTCTATTTTTACGTTAAAAGTGCCATCATTTTTTTTATTTCAGAGACTATTGAATCTTTTAATATAAAATCATGTTTTTAGGAGAAATATATTGAAGAAATGGTGGATGCAGTGCTAAAACTCCTGTTTCTTACTTTATATATTTTCTATTTTTTTCAGAGAGAGTGAGAGAACGTCTCATAAGTCCTTTCGATCCCTTGACCCGATGACCTCTATTTTATACATGAGAGAAAATAAATACTAAATTACGCCTCATACGGTACTATGCCTGTCCACAACGACTCAATGAAAAACTTGAAATGTGGGTCTCAGAAAAAGCCATAAATTAGGATAGACTCATGTATTCTTATATAACGATGATTTTCTGTAATGGCGGGTTTGCCCCATACTAGTTTGATTGCTTGGGCAGGTGAACTTAGCCTGATTTGCTGATATGAATATGACCTTATTTTGGTTATATGGAGACTTACCTCCCAATTCCTATGTATCAACATATCAACCACCTGGACTTTTGCTATGTTAATACATAGGAATTGGTTGGGGGCCATTTCATGAATTAGCTTATGTTGCAATTTCTGATATATCTAAATATCAAATTGTGTATTTTTAAAAATAAACATAAAAAAATTTAAAAATTTATAGTTATTATTATTATTTCTTCTTAAGTATATATCTATCTCCAAACGGTCAAAATTCATTTAAAATCAACTCCTATGTATTTTTACTTGGGAGATTTTGCATGCATATCACTTATTTCCTATGTATTTACATATCTAACACCAAAACTTCAATATTTACGCATCTACCACTTTACTCAGCACGAAAACCCGTGTTTCACTCTTTCAAAGTTAGAAGTAGCATTTTGATGTCATATGAAATATTTCGAATGGTAAAAATGCAAAAAATCAAAGTTTAAGATAAGCTAATACATATGATTTGGGTGGTATATATGTAAATGTTCCTTTTCCCCTTAATTCCAAATGGTTAGGTGTTTTGAATTTGGTTGCAATAAAATAACGAGTGATAAATAATGTCTTCTCTTACAAATGAGACTATTCTTTTATTATACGTTTCTTGTTTTAATTTATTTTTAATGACGCTCTTAGCAAGCCGGCCGTTTACCTAATTAGTCTTAAAGCTTAACCAAATATTTTTAAACTTAATTAATTAGCGCGTGCTGTCTATTGGGTAGATTTGTAAGAAGTTATGCCTCAAGGAAACGCGGCTGTAATATTAATTGTTTAAATGATATACTCCCAAAATCATAGGTTTAAAATAGTATAAGGATTCATACAAGCTCTTAATAGTCTAATTCAAGATAAATTTATAGGGTTAATTCCATACAAACCACTCGAAACATTGATATTTGCAAATTAACCGTGCAGGTGTTTTGTTTTTTTGAAGTACCGAACCGATGTATTTATATCTGTCATGATCGAACTAATGAGAATTTGATAAAAATGAAAGATATGGGTTGAGGTTTTACGATGAATTTTGATGTTTGAGTGAGAATTTGAAAAATGGATGGAAGAGGTTGGTTTATTTGTAAATAGTATGTTTAGGGTGGTCCAAGATGACTCTCATTTATAGTATCTAATTTATTTTAGAGGCAAATTTCTAAGTTTTGACATTTTGTTGGATGAGAATATAAACCAAATATATAAAGTATCGTCGACCGTTGCCACAAACATTTCTACCTACTTTATGTCAAATATAACATAAGAAATCAACACAACATTTCCTGTAAATTGCTTGAATTGCGCATTTCTCAATGAAATAATATGCGGGAAGAACCTAAATTCAATTTTTTTGGTCCAAATGATGACTTAGGGTCCGTTTGGGGCAGTTTATAAGTGCGGGCGGCGTTTTCAAAACGCCGCCGTACCGTTTGGTTCGCACTTTTCACCAGTTTATCAGAAACTGCGTTTGAGTTTTTATACTAAACGCAGACCGCGGGTCGACCCATGCGGCCGGCCCTTGAGCCGCTTTTCAGAATAAGCAGTTTATCCTGAAACGCACAGGTGCCCCAAACGAACCCTTAAAAGTAGTCAAGTTTAGAGATAAAGCGGAATATCATAATTGCACTTTTGGGTAGGAATTAATTTACTCTAAAGTCTTTAATGAAGATACATTTATATATTTTTCTTATAAAAAAGGGTTCTTTCTTTGAAGGCAAGGGAAATCATGTGTAATTTAGGGTTGTTGGTGTTCGACTTATTTATAATTCGAGCTTAAGAAATTTATCCGTGTTTGGCTTGCTTACTTTACGAACGATTCGAGCAAGAGCTACTTAATGAGTCGAACATGAGCTATTCATGAACAACGAGTTTTTTTAATAGCCGTAGTGGCATATCACAATCCCTTTCAATGTCTCTTAAAGATCATTGTGATGTCATTTTACTTTTTATATAAGTGCGTACATCATATATAACACGCATAATTTATGTATTTATATACCTAAAATTTAAAATTAAGACGAAACATTCATGTACACATAAGACGTGTGGATTGTGTGTACATATTAAAAAAAAAGGTGGCATTTACATATGTGCCAGATAATTCCTATGTATTTACATATCTAACACCTAAACTTTAATATTTACATTCATAACACTCAAATACTAATTTTTATAAGTCAGTGCATCGCTATCCATAGGTTTATAGCATCAATATATTATATATGTAAAATATCAAGGTTTAGAAAATCGGACCGGGTTGGTCAGTCTGACCACGAACTGCTAGCTGGTGCGGTCCCAATCACATAACAAACTGTCCTATCTTCGAACCACTGAATACCGGCCGAACTACACGTTTACACACACGTGAGATATTTTAGGTGTAAAAATCAAAAGTTTCGATGTGAGATAAGTAAATGCAAAAGAATTGGGCGCTATCGTGAATTCCTCATTTTTTTTTTTTTTGGGAATGAGGTTAGCTCCTCTCAGGAAAGAGAGTCTGATGACCTTGTTATAGATGTATTCAAGAATTTAGATTATTATTTATTTATTTTAAAAAACTTGAAAAATTGTGATTGTATTTTATTTGTTTATTTATTTTCTTATATTCATAATATTATATTAATATGGTATTATTTAGGACTTAATTAATTAATTTGATATTTATTACATTATTCGGTTCAACCCTGGTTCAACTTGTAAGTCTTGAATCTTTCTTCTCTAGATTTGATGTTCTGTCCGGTTTTGTAAATATCAAACTTGAGGATTTAGATATTTAAATTCATATGAATTGTGCGGTATGTATGCAAATTTCCTAAGAAAAAGAAGCTAGCACCATATAATGAAGTAACAAAATAAAATAAAATAAAATAAAATAACACACACACACACACACACACTCTCACACACACACACACATACATAAGAAAGAGAACATTTTAACCTAACACTGAATATAAAACATCCCAAATGACCAAACAATAAAGCTATGGCTAATATAAAAAGGCCTTGACATAGATACAATGGCCAAACAATCCCATGATCTTTGATTTGGTCACTTCTTTTAAAAAGCTACCAACTCCAAAAAAAAAAAAAAATGATTGATCCCCTTCATCACTAGTATAAACCAAATATGCTTCTGTGATTCGTATGAGTAATAATTTAGATGTTTTTTATCACAAATTTGAGAAGGGAGTTGTAATGTTAATTAGGTCCCACATCTTAGTTGTTTTGTTAATCCCTCATTAATCTTCATTTTAATAGTTCAATGAGAAGAGAAACCCTATATGATGATGATTTTACATAGCTATTACAAATCTTCTTTCTAGTTTTAGATTCACTCATTTGAGTAGGTGGAACTATTTATAACTTTTGAAAATGATGTATTTTATTTATTATACATTATTCTTTTTTCCATTTAAAAGTTTTAATGATCTTAAAATTAAGGAATTTTAAGGTCTCTGGATTCTTCTATCTCGTTGTAAATATAAGCCTTCAGTAAATTATAAAATTATAAATAAAATATTGAAAAAATAATAAATAAATTTATTGATATTTGATTGAATAATGATATTAAAATTAGGATATTGTAATCTTTTACTTTATTTTCTTCAAATAATTGATTTAATTATCTTACACATATTAGTANCGCAAATTTCCTAAGAAAAAGAAGCTAGCACCATATAATGAAGTAACAAAATAAAATAAAATAAAATATAATAAAATATAACACACACACACACACATATACACTCTATCACACACACACATACATAAGAAAGAGAACATTTTAACCTAACANTGCAAATTTCCTAAGAAAAAGAAGCTAGCACCATATAATGAAGTAACAAGATAAAATAAAATAAAATAACACACACACACATATACACTCTATCACACACACACATACATAAGAAAGAGAACATTTTAACCTAACACTGAATATAAAACATCCCAAATCACCAAACAATAAAGCTATGGCTAATATAAAAAAGCCTTGACATAGATACAATGGCCAAACAATCCCATGATCTTTGCTTTGGTCACTTCTTTTAAAAAGCTACCAACTCCCCAAAAAAAAAAAAAAATGATTGATCCCCTTCATCACTAGTATAAACAAACTATGCTTCTGTGATTCGTATGAGCATGATTTAGATATTTTTATCACAAATTTGAGAAGGGAGTTGTAATGTTAATTAGGTCCCACATCTTAGTTGTTTTGTTAATCCCTCGTTAATCTTCATTTTAATAGTTCATTGTGAAGAGAAACCCTATGTGATGATGATTTTACATAGCTATTAAAAATCTTCTTTCTAGTTTAGATTCACTCATTTGAATAGGTGGAACTACTTATTACTTTTGAAAATGATGTATTAACTATCTTAACCAATTTCTCCATAGCCTATATCCATTTTATTTATTATACATTATTATTTTTTTTCCATTTAAAAGGTTTAATAATCTTAAAATTAAGGGATTTTAAGGTCTCTGAATTCTTCTATCTCGTTGTAAATGTAAGACTACAATGAATTATAAAATTATAAATAAAATATTGAAAAATTAATAGATAGATTTATTGATATTTGATTGAATAATGATATTCAAATTAGGATATTGTAATCTTTTACTTTATTTTCTTCAAATAATTGATTTAATTATCTTACACATATTAGTAGACTTTATGTGCTAGACACATTATTTTTATGTATTTATGTATCTAATGTTTTAATTTTTATATTTATTTAAATACTATTTTTATTTCTAAATCACATAAAAATATTAATATTCTATGATGAAACAAAACTTTTCATGCCCTTTTTGATGTAGTTTAAGCACGAAAAACCTTATATAATTAAAAATTTCATATTTAATAAATACATGCTATTGCAAGCTAAATACACCTCATTTGAAAATTGTGTTGTAGAAAAAATAAAATAAAAGAATAAAAAATGAGATCTAAACCTAAACAACAACATCAACAAAACCTTTATCCCACTAAGTGGGGTTGGCTACATAAATCCTTTATCTTCATTTCGTCCTATTTAGTGTCATATTTTCATTTAATTCTAATAAATTAAGACAATTATTATATAATATGCCCAAGTCTTCATAGGTCTACCTCTGCCTTTCTTAGCATTAGTGGAATATAGAACATCCACTCTTCTAATTGGATCATCAGACGATCAATGTGATAAAATCATCTAAGAAGACTTTCTAATTTTGTCCGTAACAGGAGCAACACCAACCCTATCATAGATATATTCATTTCACATTATGTCTCTAAGTGTAAAGCCACTCATCCACCTAATCATTCTCATCTCGACAACACTTGACCTAGTTTTATGCTTATCTTTTAAAGGCCAACATGCAGCGCCATAGAGCATTACAGGTCTCACCACCATTATATAAAAATCTCCTTTCAGTCTAAGCTGAACTTTTCTATCACACAATAAACCCGAAGCATTCCTTCACTTCAACCAACTAACTTAAACTCTACTAATAACATCCCCATCAATATCATTATCACTTTGAACAGTAGGCCCGAGATCTAAATCTATACATTAAAAAAAAAAAAATTGCAATAAAGATTATAAATTCCTACTGTTGAAAGCCATTTTATAAAAGTTTGGTGAAGGGCAGGCTGTCATACATTAAATTGTTAGGTAATCAATTCATTTGNACTTTTTGATGTAGTTTAAGCACGAAAAACCTTATATAATTAAATATTAAAAATTTAAAATTTCATATTTAATAATTACATGCTATTGCAAGCTAAATACACCTCATTTAAAAATTGTGTTGTAGAAAAAATAAAATAAAACAATAAAAAATGAGATCTAAACCTAAACAGCAACATCAACAAAACCTTTATCCCATTAAATGGGGTTGGCTACATAAATCCTTTTTTCTTCATTTCGTCCTATTTAGTGCCATATTTTCATTTAACTCTAATAAATTAAGACAATTTTTATACAATATGCCCAAGTCTTCATATGTTTACCTCTACCTTTCTTAGCATAAGTGAAATCCAAAACATGTACTCTTCTAATCGGATCATCAGGCGGTCGACATTTAATGCGACCAAACCATCTAAGAAGACTCTTTCTAATTTTGTCTGTCATAGGAGTAACACCAACCCTATCATAGATATATTCATTTCACATTAAGTCTCCAAATGTAAAGCCACTCATCCACCTAATCATTCTCATCTCGACAACACAACCTAGTTTTATGCTTATCTTTTAAAGGCCAACATGCAACGCCATAGAGCATTACAGGTCTCACCACCATTTTATAAAATTTTCCTTTCAGTCTAAGCAGAACTTTTCTATCACACAATAGGCCTGAAGCATTCCTTCACTTCAACCAACTAACTTGAATTCTACTAATAACATCCCTATCAATATCACCATCACTTTGAACAGTAGGCCCGAGATCTAAATCTACACATTAAAAAAAAAAAAATTTTAATTTGCAATAAAGATTATAAATTCCTGCTGTTTAAAGCCATTTTATAAAAGTTTGGTGAAGGGCAGGCTGTCATACATTAAATTGTTAGGTAATCAATTCATTTGGCAGAGAATGGCAAGCCTTTAATTTGAAGCATTACTCTTCCTTAGCTTTTGAGGAATTTGGTCCTTTCAAGATTTGCATTTTAAGGTATATATATATATATATATTTGAACATAGTTGGGCTTCATAGTGATATTTTGAATTTTCAAATTGGGTTGTTATTTTGGTTCATAATTTCAACATAGACTTGAGATGTGACACTATCTTATGTATTTACTTGCTTTATTTTTAGCAAAGGGGCATTTACATACATATCAAACAATTCTTATGTAGTCGAGTATCCGACACCTATACTTGACATAAAAACTAGCACAATTATCGACTTTTTAAAAGCAAAATAAACATTTTCATGCATAAGTTTACCAGCGTTGTAACAACAAAATTTTATGCGTCATATATGTTGTATGCGTGTAAATTTTTTGGTTTCGGGGAATTTACATACATGCCATACAATTCTTAAAATATATATAATGGAAAGAAATTTATTTGCCATGCATCATCATAAATAAAACATACAAAAAAATAATCGATGATATGCATATATATCATATTATTCTTAAATTAATAATTNCCACAATTTTCAAGTTTTTAAAAGTAAAATAAACATTTTCATGCATAAGTTTATGATACCAGCGTCATAACTACCAGATTTTATGCATCATATATGCGGTAAAAATGTAAATTTTATGGTTTTGGGGAATCTACATACATACTATACATTTCTTAAAATATATATATAATGGAAAGAAATTAATTTGCCATGCATTATCATAAATAAAACATACAAAAAAATAATCGATGATATGCATATATATCATATTATTCTTAAATTAATAATTTTAAGAAAATTCATAAATAAGATAATAATTCATATAAAATTTAATCAATTAGCACCTAAATTAAAACTAAGTCCACAATACTTAAAAGAGAGAGAGTTAAGCATTAGGCAAGAAGAACCATCAACCCAATAAAGGAATGCCACAAGCCAAAGTAGAGAAATTTATAAAGACACCCACACAATTCTTATGTATTTGCATGTCCAACATCTATAATTTCATAATATATATTTATGACACTTCTTTCATAAACCTATGAATGAAAATAAAGTAAGTAATAATTATATTTTTGAAGAGATATTATAAAATTGAGTGTTACATGTACACACATAAAAACTATAGATGTTAGATATGTAAATACAAGAAAATTGTGTGGTGTATATATATATATATATATATATATATATATATATATATATGCCTTATTAAATTATTTATATTTTATTAAGAGAATNTAAATTTATAAAGACACCACACAATTCTTATGTATTTGCATGTCCAACATCTACATTTTCATAATATATATTTATGACACTTCTTTCATAAACCTATGAATGAAAATAAAGTAATGTGATATTTTTGAAGAGAGATTATAAAATTGAGTGTTACATGTACAAATATAAAAACCATAGATGTTAGATATGTAAATACAAGAAAACTATGTGGTATATATATAAATGCCTTATTAAATTACTGATATTTTATTAAGAGAATCAAATAAATAAAATGCTCAACTAATATATAGTTTGTGATTGTGCTCACATGCAATTTTAGGCTTAAATTACATGTTTTTTTATATCATTAAAATTTTAATGGATCACCTCTAATTTATACTATATTATATTTTATATCAAGAAATAAGATTTTGGATGACAGAAATTGAGAGAAAAATGTGAAAAAAATAAACTTTCAGGCATTTGGCAAAATTATATTTTATCTAGTTTTTACAAAGATGTAATAAAAAGTTACATTTTGCAGCAACGCAATTTTTTGAAAAATATTTCCTGCAGGATCAACTTCACGGTTGCTTCTTCAAACAGCTGCAACTGACCGAAACAGAACCATTGCGGGTGAAAGTAGATGGATTTTGAATATTATAGATGGTATAATTTAAGTTTAACAGATCTAATCTCAAATATTAATAGATCATGTGANCTGCATTTCTTAACATAAGTCTAGTCTAAAACATCTACTCTCATAACCAAATCATTAGATGGTCGACGTTTAATGTGACCAAACCATTTAGAACGACTCTAATTTTGTTAGCNAGGCTCCAGTTGCAAAAATTCAATGGACTACTCTGATACTTTCTCATTCCCAAATAATGCAAAGTCAATTTTCTGCAACTTACTATAATAACATCACCCACATTTCTTAAATATGTTATTCATCCATCAATGAATTTTGTCATAAAGTTATTTAGAGATTCTCATTCATGTCATACTTGACTATGAAAGACTACATCCCCCCATACACAAATTCATATAGCACATTTCCATTTTAAAAATAACACTTCTGCAAAAATAAAAAATCACTGTACTAGCTCTCAATCCAATGGAAATAACAATCACAAAAGATGAGTTTTTTCACAACCGATTTATGTAGCATTTTTTTTTCATCACAGTAGAAGAAGATGGAGGTTTACGTTCTGAGGATGGATGTGTTACTAGGAGAAACTTTTGATGGCAGGTTAATTATGAATATAAAGGAGAGAACGGATCAAATAAGGAACTAAAATGAATAAATAAATAAACATTTTTGTTTAGGACTGTAAAAGAGTCATTGAAACTTGAAAACAGTAGCAAGTCAGTTTTGCTCTGGTAAGTAAATTTATATAAATTGATTGATTTTGGCTAATGTTTAACGTTTTAGCAGNCATGCACTTTTTGAGGTAGTTTAAGCACGGAAAACCTTATATAATTAAAAATTAAAAATTAAAAATTTCATATTTAATAAGTACATGCTATTTCAAGCTAAATACACCTCATTTGAAAATTGTGTTGTAGCAAAAATAAAATAAAACAATAAAAAATGAGATCTAAACCTGAACAACAACATCAACAAAACCTTTATCCCACTAAGTGGGGTTGGCTACATAAATCCTTTTTCTTCATTTCGTCCTATTTAGTGCCATATTTTCTTTTAATTCTAATAAATTAAGACAATCATTATACAATATGCCCAAGTCTTCATATGTCTACCTCTACCTTTCTTAGCATAAGTGAAATCTAAAACATGTACTCTTCTAATCGGATCATCAAACGGTCGACGTTTACTGTGACCAAACCATCTAAGAAGACTTTCTAATTTTGTCCGTCACAGGAGCAACACCAACCCTATCATAGATATATTCATTTCACATAATGTCTCTAAGTATAAAGCCACTCATCCACCTAATCATTCTAATTTCGACAACACGTAACCTAGTTTTATGCTTATCTTTTAAAGGCCAACATGCAGCGCCATAGAGCATTACAAGTCTCATCACCATTTTATAAAATTTTCCTTTCAGTCTAAGCTGAACTTTTCTATCACACAATAGGCCCGAAGCATTCCTTCACTTCAACCAACTAACTTGAATTCTACTAATAACATCCCCATCAATATCACCATCACTTTGAATAGTAGGCCCGAGATCTAAATCTATACATAAAAAAAAAAAAAGATTTTTAATTTGCAATAAAGATTATAAATTCCTACTGTTTAAAGCCATTTTATAAAAGTTTGGTAAAGGGCAGGCTGTCATACATTAAATTGTTAGGTAATCAATTCATTTGGCAGAGAATGGCAAGCCTTTAATTTGAAGCATTACTCTTCCTTAGCTTTTGAGGAATTTGGTCCTTTCAAGATTTGCATTTTGAGGTATATATATATATTTGAACATAANGTTTGCATTTTAAAGTATAATTTTTTTTTTACATAATTGGGCTTCATGTGACATTTTTAACTTTCAAATTTGGTTGTTATTTTGGTTCATAATTTCAAAATAGACTTGAGATGTGACACTATCCTATGTATTTACTTGCTTAATTTTTAGCAAAGGAGCATTTACATACATATCAAACAATTCTTATGTATTCGAGTATCTGACACCGATACTTGACATAAAAACTAGCACAATTATTGACTTTTTAAAAGTAAAATACATATTTTCATGCATAAGTTTATGATACCAGCGTTGTAACTGCCAAATTTTATGCATCATATATGCGGTACGCATGTAAATTTTTGGGTTTGGGGGAATTTACATACATCCTATACAATTCTTAAAATATATATAATGGAAAGAAATTTATTTGCCATGCATTATCATAAATAAAACATCAAAAAAATAATCGATCATTTTATTTCATATGAGCAAAATGCATGATATGCATATATATCATATTATTCTTAAAATAATAATTTTAAGAAAATCCATAAATAAGAGAATAATTCATATAAAATTTAATCAATTAGCACCTAAATTAAAACTAAGTCCACAATACTTAAAAGAGAGAGTCAAGCATTAGGCAAGAAGAACCATCAACCCAATAAAGGGATGCCACAAGCCAAATTAGAGAAATTTATAAAGACACCACACAATTCTTATGTATTTGCATGTCCAACATCTACATTTTCATCATATATATTTATGACACTTCTTTCATAAACCTATGAATGAAAATAAAATAAGTAATAATGATATTTTTGAAGAGATAATATAAAATTGAGTGTTACATGTACAAATATAAAAACTATAGATGCTAGATATGTAAATACAAGATAATTGTGTGGCATATATATATAAATGCCTTATTAAATTATTGATATTTTTTTTAAGAGAATCAAATAAATAAAATGCTCAACTAATATATAGTTCGTGATTGTGCTCACATGCAATTTTAGGCTTAAATTACGTGTTTTTTTTTATATCATTAAAATTTTAATGGATCACCTCTCTAATTTATACTATATTATATTTTATATCAAGAAATAAGATTTTAAATGATGAAATTGAGAGAAAAATGTGAAAAAAATACACTTTCAGGCATTTGGCAAAATTATATTCTATCTAGTTTTTACAAAGATGTAATAAAAAGTTACATTTTGTAACAACACAGTTTTTCGAAAAATATCTCCTGCAAGATCAATTTCACGGTTGCTTCTTCAAACAACTGCAACTGACCGAAACAGATCCATTGCGGGTGAAAGTAGATGGATTTTGAATATTATAGATGGTATAACTTAAGTTTAACAGATCTAATCTCAAATATTAATAGATCATGTGACAATGACCTGTTCAAGCAAAATTATTGATGAATAATATTATTAGACCACGTGATAGTTAACTGTTCAATAAAATAGTAAGAGTTTTACAGACATACCGACATATTTACAAATCTAACACCTAAATTGTTATATTTACAAACATAACACTTAAATGTTTACCATCACATTAGAAATACAACAATTACACACTTTTTGAAAAAGAAATTCTCTTTTTCATGCGTAGTTTATCTCTCCAAAGTGTTATGGATGTATGTAAATAAGAAATGTGTGGCATGTAGGACAGAGATGTTTCTTGAATATGGACGAGTTTATGATTTGGTTGATCATTTAAAAAGAAGAGATAATCATGAAATCGTGGACTCCTAAATATGAATTTTTTAAAGGAATAATCATAAAATACAATATATATAAATATAATTTACAGGAGGGGCAAATCATTAGGCAAAACAACAAACAGGCACAAAACAATCAAAATATGCATTGAAGTAGGAAAAAAACAACATTTCATCCACTGATTGCAAAACCTGAGATAATGCCCGCCACAGTTTAGCTCCAAAATGATATAGCATTCAAGTTGCTGAAGTGAGAACAGAGCCGATATCAAGAATGAGCCGAAGAAGATAGCAGTGGAGTGCTTCGATCATCGCCGTCACCATCGCCGTCGCCGTTGTCATACTGTGACCGATCTTTAGAAACAAGAGGCGGGTCATTATAGGCGGTTTTCAGTCTATTGAAGAACTCGTTCATTTCCGGATCGTTTTGATCGCTTCGATCCTTTTTTATTAATGTCTGCAAACAAAACAGCCAGTTAAGGAAATATCAGTTCAGCTCATATTGAGAAGAAAGTTACCAGTAGAAGTTACTGTTCTTCATTCATGATTTATGCATAAGGAGTGGAAACATAATGATAGATATATTAGAAAAATTTTTAGCATAAAATTCATTGAAGATGATTCTTAAATTGATGCAATTTTAAATATGATATATTAGCAACCCTATGCAACAACTTATCAGCCATTTTGATTCTAGAGTCTCTAAGTGTGATAAATGAACCCAAAAACTCTTTTATGGAGGACCATTTCAAACATTATTAAAAGAATCTGCAGACTAATTTGACACTTTCATAAACTCTAAAACTAAAAAGGCTCCAGTTGCAAAAATTCAATGGACTACTCTGATACTTTCTCATTCCCAAATAATGCAAAGTCAATTTTCTGCAACTTACTATAATAACATCACCCACATTTCTTAAATATGTTATTCATCCATCAATGAATTTTGTCATAAAGTTATTTAGAGATTCTCATTCATGTCATACTTGACTATGAAAGACTACATCCCCCCATACACAAATTCATATAGCACATTTCCATTTTAAAAATAACACTTCTGCAAAAATAAAAAATCACTGTACTAGCTCTCAATCCAATGGAAATAACAANTGGTTGTATCCTGCTCCGAGATGATGTTGTATCCCCTTCGATTTGTTGCACTCTCCCTTATCTCCCTTAAGTCGTTGGCCTGCACCCACATCTTTTTATTTTCCCCTGTCGTCCCCTTNTCTAAAACGCTCACACCATTTAATAATTTGATCACCTATAATTATAACTTTGCTACTAGAGCTATTACTACTAAAATTACTTTCCATGTATTCAGTTTTAGATTGACTCAAACTAAAGCCTTTAGACTCCAATATAGACCTTCATAATTCAAGTTTTTTTCTTGAACTCTTTCTCTAATCTTATCCACAAGAAGGATATCATCAGCGAAAAGCATGCACCAAAGTACATCAAACCGAACCAAATCAAGTTAAGCATGAACTCTTTTGACTGCCTAAATAAAACATAAATGTGGATCAGTGATCAGAAAGACATGTCTTCGAAGCAAAAAATCAGTGTTGATTTACTTGTCTCTGGAACTCTAAAGGGCTCATAAATGGCACCAAGCCCATTTATGAAGTTCGAAGCCTCTAAAATGAGCCTTACCTTCATGTTTGACAGAAGAGTTCTTCAAATCAACATATGTTGGCATCTTCAGTTGGCCAAAACTATGCATAGTTGACCAAGGCATGTCCTGTTTGACCCACATTGTCTTAAGCACCTCAATTGCTCCATCATATATTCATTTGATTAGAATGACCTAAGAATCAATTGATTTGATCTAATAACTTCGATTAGTGCCCAATTGGGCCAAACCATATGGCGAAGGCAAAATTTAGCTCTATTGCAAACTTATGGCTTTCTGAGATTCAATGGATAAATCTAATTTGAAGTAACGATAGTTTGGGTTAGCCTATCTAGGCCTGATTGGTCCAATCCCAGTACATCACTATTATGGTTGGATGAGTGGTCTCCTCTATATAGAACATGTGTCCTGAGATGGTGAATTCATATTGGACAAGTACTCCAATACAAGCAAAGGATGAGTGCTGTAAGATGGATGAGACTATCCAAATATAGTCAATGAGAAGCAACTATAGAATACCAGCTTATCGAATATTGATAGCTACCCATAGGTTGGTTAATTGTCGAAAATGAAACAACAATCAAAAGCACTTGAGCTAAAATTTGGCCGGCTAGATATTTTTGTTGAGTGCTCATGCTGACTACAGCAAGTTTTATCGAGCTTTGTTGTTGAGTTCTCACACTGAGTATTAGCTAAATACGTATTGTTATCAGAATAGTAGATACTTCTTGATCAAGTTGAGTCAATCACTTCTTTTGGGTACCTCCTCACACCGAACCGATTAAGTTTAACTAACCAGTCCAATGAAATCAAGTGCAGATAAGTAACAAACTCGGCGAGAACAGCCTAGCAGCTAGGCTGCAAGAAAGGGATTCTGGCAGCTGGGATGGCAGCGAGTCGGCACGGAGGATGGTCTTGGACCATTGGAACAACAATGATAGGGCAGGGAAGTGCTAGAATAACAGCAAGGCTATAGGGACGCGGTTCAGGTGGCTAGAACAGCAGTCGACATCAAGGCAAGGGTTGTCCAAGGACTGCAGCAGTGAGGGGATGGTTGGAATTACTGCAGAGTTGGAGAAGGATAAATACCCCTTGAGAACGAGCTACAACCAGAGCACCACTGTATTTCTTGGAGGGAGATAACTACCTAGGATGAGTTACAACCAAGTCACCTTCTCGCTTTTAGATACAACCTTTGGAGGGGAAAATTGGATGTCGCCGTCTATACCGACACAAATCTAACCAAAGAACTGCTTTAAAACACAACACAATAGGAGGGAACACTATACTTAGAAGGACTGGCCAGTCCCTCCTTTGCTTGGACCGAATTGGCTCAGTGCCACTAGTGATGTTCGTCGCGACTGGGGCGAGAACAATGCCCCCATGTCACACAAACTCCTTGCTCATGAGATTTACGCTCCCTTCAATGACTTATCTATACTCTTCTTTTTCCTAAACGACAAAGGGAAGCATGCTCAAGCCTATGATGCTTTAGCTACCCTTTTTTAAACCATTGATCAACTTCATATGTCTACAATAAAATATAGATGAACAACTTTACCCTTGACTATGTCTTCAGTTTAAGATGATCAAGGTTTGTACATCAAGTAGTGTGGTTCATCTAGCCTTCAACTAACCGTACAGTTCACAAATGATAAGATTAAGTAACCCTAATCACACCTAAAGTGTATTAATTTGGTGCAACTATGGCCCTATGATGCAAGGAGAAGTGAATAAATTAGGAATAAGCACAATCCAACACCCAGCCCCCCAACACTCCTTCACAAAGCAACTTCCTTGTCACACCAGTTGCGATAATAAACTTTTCTCCATAGTTACTAGAAAATTGTCAATAGCCCTCATGCTCAAGGGAGCAGGCAGTCTGGTTCACAACACATTTCACTCCCTCTCTAGTTTTAATCATTAGCCATGACCCATGCTACAACTTAAACTAAGGATGATTTTCCATGTGCTCAAGAGAGCAGTGCATTTAGTTCTCCATGATGACTCTCCCGTCTTTGCTGCCAAAAAGATCAACTTCTAGTTCCTTATTGTTACCTTGGTTTTACACACTTGGGGTTGACTACATGTTACTGGCTGACGGCCTCATTATTAAGAAATCCACCGATAAAACCGCACTTGTAACAATCGTATAACTATTGATGCTTTGGGTTATACCGTTAGGATGCTAATATCTTCAACAGAGATATATATATAAAAAAAAAAATAAAAAAAAAAATAAAAAATCCTTCCAATGGCTCCCAAGTTTGAAAATGCTTCAAAATCAACGACCTAATAAACAAAATCCAAAAAACTAAATATTCAAAAAAAAAAAAAAGCTCTAAACTGTCAGTCCTATCAACCAACTATATTCATATTTAAATGTTTTGAGTCCTAAATGTAATCCTTTCACCAAGTCTCTCGCTACAGTCAACTTGGTCTCCCATATTGTACTCGGGCACACTCCAAACCAATTGGCTAAGCAAGTTTGATATTTGTACTGCTAATCTTGATTTTAAACAAACTAGTTGGTTTCCATCGGTTCTCGCATGGGCCAACCGTAAACCGACACAAAGTGATTAGCTTAGCTATCAGAATCAACCAATCATCAGTTAAGGTAGCATCTTTTGCCTCCAAAACAAACCATCCAACAACTGCAGCATGCCCTACTCAATTTGATGGAATTAAAAAAATTAAAATTCATAAATCCATTATCCTTAAAAGTTCATAAAAAATAAAATATGAACGGAAAATTTATGAATTTTATATCATGAAATTGTAGAAAGATCCAACCTACCCAATATCATAAAAATCAATAAATTTTGTTGAAGGAAAAATATTCAATATTTTAATTATTAAAATTTTATACAATATTTCCTAAAGTTAATGGAAAGTTAATCCAGGCTTCCAGAAAATGATTGAAAAGAATTATTATGATACTTAAATCAAAGCAAAAGCCTAGAATCTCTAAGGCCTCTTACAAAACAAGTTTGCTAGTAAACCAAGCATACGGGGTTAAAAATTCATGTCAGACCATAAAATATCTAAACACTCCAAATATTCTTAAACTTAGGGATTCCTCCCTAAATAGAACAATGAAAATGGCGAAACATCTATTTTCCTTTCATTGGCCCCTGCAAGATGAATCAAATCACCGACATGGCTAATAGATTGGTATTTTTTTGTAAAACACAATAAGAATGACTAAATATTTTGAAATGCCTTATGCTCCTTAAAACGGGGCTTCAGAGGCAGGCTGAATCAGCCAGATTGGGTCCCGGTCTGGTCCAGCCATGGGGGATGGATTTGCCGCCCACACTCCCCATTCCTTTCCTAATTCTTGCCTATCGGGAATTGGCATTCATATGGGGCAGGATTTGCCGCCCACTGCCTCCCTTATCCTTTTGTGTTTCTCGCTTGAATTTATTTATACACGTGTGTTGAGTTTAGGGTTAGATTATTGTGTCTTTCTTTTATATTTCTGTGTGGAGCCTTCTTCCCTTTCCTAGGATTGTATCCGACAATAGGTGGTGCTTCGGTTGTATCCTGCTCATACGGTGTTGTATATCCTTCCCGATTTCCTCCCAACCCTCTCCCTTACAAGCTTAGCCACCGACATGCACCAACAATTTCCTATTTTCCCCTGCCGTCCCCTTCCTTGCAGCCACAACTACTATGAAACCTCTCCAGCCGCCCAATCTGCACCATAACGACTCCCTACCACCTTCCCTGAAGTGTCGCAACCCTCATACCACCTGCTGCCACACCCGTTGTTCAACCTTTCTAGCCGCCGAACCTGCACCCTGCCAACTCCTTGCCACCTTCCCTGAAGTGCCGCAACCTCATAACACCTTCCATAGCTACTGCCTCCACCTCCTTTTCAACATACAATTGATGCCAACACTTCTTCCTGATCATGACTACCGACCACCACACCACCCCTTCCAAACACCTACTTTACGCCCTCTACCACCGCTACTCCCAACCACCTCGTTGACACCACCGTTGCCCTCGAATCTCCTTATCCAGCTCTAGACGAAGATTGGTGTTTGTTATGTTGCCAATTTAATTTTAGGTCGTGTTTGTAACCCTAATCATTTGCTTGATAAAACTTGCTCCCGTTACGATGGGTTTGATTAGTTTCGGTTTCAATTAATATCATAGTTAGCTTAACCCTCAAAAATAATAAAAAAAAAACTAGAAAATTTTCTTTCTACCCTAAACATCCCCTTCCAAACCCAAACCCAAACCCAAACGTGGTGATATCTGTCAAACCCTAATCGGGAGGATCCGACGTTACGACAGAGACTAACAAAGTTGGATGATCGGACCCAAGGAGAGATTACTCTCGTCCGGGATCCGGAGAGTCTAAGGGGAGACATGGATGAGGATCTGAATCATTTACACAGGGAAGATCACAACAAAAAAAAATACAGGCCATGCCGCTTGGGAATCTAATATCAGAGGAGGCTGAGAGAAGAGACCAAGTGGACTTTGGTATCAAGGTGGACCTCATAGTTTGAATGAGGTATGGATCAAGATGAGTTCATTGATTAGCTGCAATCGGTTGAACAGATCTTTGCATATAAAAATATGCCAGAGGATAAGTGGGTCAAATTAGTTGTTATTAAGTTGAAAAAGAGCGTCACTTTGTGGCGGGAGAACTTATAGAGACAGGAAAAGAGAAGACAACAATAAGATTACTAAGTGAGAGAAGATGAAGAAAGTCATGCAAAAGAAATATCTTTCACCTCATTGTTGTCAGGCTTGAAACTCCATAATTTGCGGTAGCAAGATCTTTCCGTGGATGAGTTCACAGCTCAGTTCGACCACTTGTAGATGAAATGGCTAACGAGCTGGAGAAGCACATTGTAGCCCGATGGCTTGGGGGCCGAAAACTAGGTATTAACAATATGGTATAGATACAACCATACTGGACGGAGAGGGACGTTCAGACTCTAGCCATGAAATTGAAAAAACAATAGCAGCACAGTAGACAACAGTCGTCCTTCAGGCAACAAACTTCAATTAGGTAATCACCTAAAGCTACCACAACTGACAAGGGTACATTGGGAGGAACTAGCAAGCTCGGACATGAAAACGACAAGCTGGATCAGAGTGGGAAGAAGCAGAAGAAAGGCATCTCCTTCAATATAGTATCGGTCAAGAAGTGTTTCAGATGTCACGGTTACAACCACATAGCCTTCAACAACCCCACGAGTCGAGTCGTCACACTCACATATTAGGGCGTAGTTGAGAAAGTAGAAGAGGAGTAAGACGATAGTCCAAAAAAGGAGCAACTCTAGTTTCATGGGGATGAGGGATAATTTCTAGTCATACGAAGAGTTTTGCAATCCGAGCCAGAGCGAGATCAATCCTGGTTGAGACAATATTTTCACACTAAGTGCACCATTAAGGGTAAGGTTTGTAGCTTAATCATCGATGATGAGAGTTGTGAGAATGTCGTGTGCATGTTAATCGTGAAGAAGTTGGGGTTGGACACGCAGAAGCATCCTCAGTCATATTCTTTTAACATGCTGAAGAGGGTAAACAAGACGCGTGGATCAGCAATTTCTGATTGAATTGTCTATTGGGGATCAGCTATAAGGGCAAGTAGTGTGACGTGATTCCGATGGACGCCTTTCACATTCCGTATGATAGGCCTTGGCAGTTCGACCACAAGACTCAGCATGACGACTTCAAGAATATTTACTCCTTTAAGAAGAAATGGAAATGCATAGTTTTCTTACATGTTAAGGATAGAGAGGAAGAGAATATTGAGAAAGCATTAGTCCCCCGAGCTAACATCCTGCAGTCAGTTCGAGACACCCCAACGACACTAGCATTAGTACTCCTGGAGGGAATAGAGGATGAGAATGAGGTACCGACACCACTGCAGCTACTAATACATGACTTCCAAGAAGTCATGATTGATAGTCTTTCCAGGGGATCTTGAGGGGAGGAGGGGGGCACCAATGATGGACACTCAACATGTGATAAACCTTATACCAGGATCAGTACTACCGAATAGCCGAATTGACCCGCCTACAAATTGGGGCCTATAGAGTACAATGAGCTATAACGATAGGTGCAAGATCTCATTGTGAGGGGGCTAGTCAGAGAGAGTATCAGTATGTGTTGTTCTCGCCCTGATGGTGCCCAAGAAGGACAGGTTGTGGCGAATGTGTATCGACAATAAGACCATCAACAAGATTACTATCAAGTACCAATTTCCTATACATCGCCTGGATGATCTCTTGCGCCAGTTACACGGAGCCAATTTCTTTTCCAAAATCAACTTGCACGGTGGATATCAACAGATACATGTGAGGCCAAGAGACGAGTGAAAGAACATTTTCAAGACACGGGATGAACTACACGAGTGGACATTTATGTCCTTTGGCTTGTCAAACGCCCAACACCTTCATGAAGTTGATGAACAAAGTATTTCGGGCCAATATTGAAAATTTTGTCATGGTTCAAATCGAAGACATTTTGGCATACAACCAAACTAAAGAGCACTTGCAACACTTGAAGGCAGTGTTTGAGGTATAGCGAGCAAAGAAATTATATAACCATCCAAATAATTGCCACTTCATGAGATCCAATTAAGCTTTCTGGAGGCATTCAAATTGACCCTGTGAAAATTGAGGCTATTATAATATGGACGACACCACAATTGTTTACCGAGCTGAGGCAGATTCTGGGGCTAGCGTCGTCCTACCAGTGATTCATCAAGAATTTCAGCACTGTCACCACCCCTCTAGCAAAGCTTTTGAAAGAAAAGAAGTTCACTTAGACAGCGGCAACTCAGACCAATTTTGACACTCTGAAGGAGAAGATGACTTAGACATCCATGTTAGCATTACTAAACTTCAGCCAATTATTTGAGCTAGAATGTGTGCATCTGGCATGGGGATAGGGGCAATAGGTCACCTATTGACTTTTTTAGTGAGAAGTTGAATAATTTTAGGAGGAAGTACTCTACATACGCAAGGAACTTTATATTATTGTATGCATTTTGGAGCATTGGAGTCATTGCTTGCCGACGAGCGAGTTCACGTTGTTCATAGATCATGATGCCCTGAAATTTTTCAATAGTCAGAGCAAACGGAAGGGCGGACACGCCACCTAGGTGGAATTTCTAGCATCATTCTAGTTCTTGCTTAAGCAGAAAACAAAAAGTCGGAATAGCGTAGCAGATGCACTAAGCCGTCGTCACCTTTTTGATGACATCAATGTAGACTAGAGTTGTGGGTTTTGTACGAGGCAAAAAAGGACTTCAAGGACATTAGTGAGCAATGTCAGGAGAAGCCGACTGGACAGTACTGCTGAGCAGTTGGATACATGTTCCATTAGAGCCGGTTGTGCATTCCCAGGTGCTCGCTAGGGTTATTGTGCAGGCCAACCACAATGAAGGAATGGCAAGATATATTAGCAGGGATGAAACTCACCCTCATGATAAATTTTTTTTTTTGCCACAATTGATGAGACATGTGGAGACGTAGATAGTGCAAAATTTTCCATCTGGCAAATACAAGAGAGCAAAATTTTGGAGTGTAAACTTCATTACCAGTATCTTCGTGGTAGGTCTCTTGAGGACACAGAAGGACAATAACTCTGTGATTGTTGTGGTGAACTGATTCTAGAAGATGACACATTTCGTACCATGACACTGGACACTAGATGAGTTATATCACTGATTAATAATTCAAAGTGATGGCGAGGTCGCACGGGATTCCCAAGGCCATCACTTACGACAGAGACATTAAATTTTTGAGCCACTTCTGGAGAACCTTGCAGGTGAAGCTAAACACCAAGCACCAATTCAATTCAACTGCTCATCCACAAACAAAGGTAGTGAAAAAGAGCCGAGGAAACCTTCTCAGATGTTTCATGGGAAAGAATATCAAGTAGTGGGATCTTATTTTAGCTCAAGTTTGAGATTTTGTATGAGCACAATCCGCTCATGCCACTTGAGTTGGAACCACTCCTGCTGAAAACAAAGGTTAGCAAGGATGTTGCATAGCGGGTTCAAGAGATTCTAAAACTCCAAAATGAGGTTGACAAGGAGATTGCTAAGTGTAATTGTAAAATCAAGAACAAGTGAGTCCGGAAAGAAGTTGCAGTTACAAGGAGACCTCATGTGGATTCGACAGAAGGAGAGGTATTCAGTGGGAGCATTCAGGAAGCTTAACCCAGAGCATATGAACATTTCATAATACTTCGAAGGTTGAATGCAACACTTACAAGAACGACCTTTCAGAGGACTAAAACGTTTAGGCCTCATTCAATATCGTGGACCAGACATCGTACTCTGAGAACCCAAAAGCTTTGATGAATGAGGTTGAAGCTTCCCCCACCTTGGGAGACTGATGCGGGGTTTTAAAGGTGAGCTGAACCAGCCAGATGAACCGGTTGGCCCTCATGAAGGTGGGATTTGCCACCCACACCCCCCTTTACTTTCCCAATTCCTGGCTACTAAGAGTTCGCATTCATAAGGGGTGGAATTTGCCGCCCACTGCCTCCCTTCTCCTTTTTTGTTTCCCTTCTCCTTTTTTGTTTCCCATCTGCTTGGAGTTTATTTATATGCATGTCTGCTGAATTTAGGGTTAGATTATTGTCTCTTTCAAATTTCTGTGAGGAGTCTTCTTCCCCTTGTTAGGGTTAGATTCGATGTCAGGTGGTACTTCGATTGTATCATGCTCCGAGATGATGTTGTATCCTCTCTGATTTCCTCCTCCACTCTCCCTTATCTCCCTTAGCCGTTGGTCTGCACCCACATCTTCTAATTTTCCCACTGCCTCCCTTCTCCTTTTTTGTTTCCCTTCTGCTTTGAATCTATTTATATGCATGTTTGCTGAATTTAGGGTTAGAATATTCTCTTTCAACTTTTTGTGAGGAGTCTTCTTCCCCTTGTTGGGGTTGAATCCGACGTAGGGTGGTACTTCGGTTGTATCCTACTCCGAGATGATGTTATATCCCCTTCGATTTCCTGCACCCTCCCTTATCTCCCTTAGTCGTTGGCCTGCACCCACATCTTTTTATTTTCCCCTGTTGCCCCTTCTTAACATCCACACCCGCTGCCCAACCTATACTCTGCCACCTCCCTACCATTTTCCCTGAAGTACTGCAACCCTCATACCACCTTCCCCAACAGCCGCCACCACCTCCTTTCCCCCCTATAATTGCCGCCGGTTCTTCTCCCTGGTTCTGACCAACGGCCACCATACCACCCCATTCAAGGCACCTACTCTACACCTTCTACCACCACTACTCCCAAC
>JXCR01006043.1:115752-135057 GCA_002079205.1 Phalaenopsis hybrid cultivar
TTTTTTTTTTCCATTACCATGGTTTTGATTATTATGGTATCACATCTTATACAAATACCAAGGTCAAAGCATGCATATTTGGACCATGGTCGTATCCTCATAATTCCAGCATGGCCATATCCCATAAATCCTGTATACATCACTGGGCCAAGCCGTATCCATAAAATTCCTGCATGCATTGTTGGTTTGTGACATATCTTGATAAGTCCAGCACACAAAGTTTAGACCATCATGGAAAACTTTCCTCAGATTTGTGTTAAAAAAAACGACTGTTGATGATAGAATCAAATTAGTTCAAGTATAGTGAGACCAACGACTACATTAAACAATTTAAGAAGTTTAGGGTCAAAATGGACACTTCAAGGAAGTTTATGAATCATTTTTACTATTAACTCAATATATTCATTTGCAATGTTAGTAGCAAGTGAACTACAATTAATGACTATGCAGCAAAACAATTTTACACATTGAAAGAATAAGAAATTGAATGAATGATCATAACCTTTTCAAAAAGAGAAAAGCCCAGTAATGCACCAATCTTTCTATGATTGGTCCCAAAAATCCAAGGCCAAAAGACAGGGATTACCATTTAATAAGAAGAGGATTGCAATAAATGCCTATAAGACTGGCTGCATGGCACATTTCATTTAGGTCAACAAAACGTTCAAATAACTAAAAAAATTTGGTGACCTTAATTTCGATAAAATAAGTACAGTCTTCACTCTAAATTGACGAAGTAGATACCAAATAGGTAGCAACATCAGAAAATTGACTGAGCTCCTAAATTTTTTAAGCCCCTTAACTTTGCAGAGAGTAAAATATGAATTCATGAAAGCATCAAAGCCTTTGTCATTCATCAAGCATATTCCATAAGATTCAAAGGGAAGCAGGAGCGAACTAGCGAATCCCGCATAGTTTGGATTGGAATTGGGGTGTGAATCCATCCCATGAGAACCAAAGCTGAAATTTTCTAGTGAGTTGCACCACCTGCCTTATGGGGTATTGTTTCATGATTAGGGTTTTGATTGGTGTTTTAGTATAAATATGTTGCTTGAAAATTGGTTTGATAATTTGGGTTTTNCAACCAGTTCCTTTTAAAGATAAAATACACATTTTCATACATAAATTTACGACAATAAGTATAAATATCAAACTTTGGGTGTTAGATAAGTAAATACATAATGTAAATTTCACAAATAATTGTCCCTTTGCCATCATATTGGAACTTGGCTTCCATTAGACGATTGAGGAACGCTTTAAGGTAGAATCAATGGCTGCTAGAAGTACATTTCTTAAAGCATGGGTAAACTTACTGTATTTTTTTCTTATATATGCTGATAACTATGCCAGTTGGATCAAGACGAGGTAACACCGTGATGGAAGTTAACTTCATATTAAAATAATCATCTGATTTTAGAATTCTTAATGAAGTGTAATGTTAAGCGAAAGAAAGAATGTCAACTCCAATGATGCAAATACTAATGAGAATCCAATGCCCTATGATTCTGGAACTAGTAGGGGAATCAGTAGAAACACCAAGAACAATATTTCATTAGCATTAAAATAAGATTATATCATGACTCAAACGGAAATAACAACACAAAATAGGAAATGACGCCAATAACACTTCTAAATGTATTCCAACGGGTGGTGGAGATCAGCAAGGTGTCGGGATGGCTGGCGAGGGTGGTGACAGCAACAAAGTGCTGATGGTAGCGAGCGGAAGAGGCGAAAATGTAGGGCCAACAAGTGGGAAGGGCTCTAAGTGATTGGCAATGGTAGTGTGGTAGTTTGGGAGAAGCTTGTAGTGGTCAGCGTCTAGGGAGGGTGAAAGAGAAAGGCTGGGGAAGATACAATCACCACCTCAGAAGGAATACAGCTGGAACACCATGACTTCCTTGGATATAACCCACAAAGGGAAAAGAGACTCCACATAGAAAATCTGATATTAAACACTCAAAACTGACTCTTCACACACCTATGAAAGCAATTTATAGGCTCCCCTAGATGGGAGAAGCTTCTACACAAAGGAAAGTGGTGCAATAGGCAAGAAGAATCCGAAAAACTCTTCTTAGAAGAGATCCGGTGCGAAATAGCCCCTTTGGAACGCGAGATTTCGTGATCCCTCTTCCTTGTACTCGCGTTGGTTCTCCTACTGTCACGGCTTCGCGTGGCTTCCTTGCTCCTGTGATGCTTTGCATGGTATTGTGATCCGCGTCCCTCTCCTTTGTGCGGGATTGAAGCCTCGTGCTAGGGCCACAGTTAGCGCCCCGATACAGGGGCGCCTACATCAGTCTTCCAAGGTTGGGGGAGCTTCGACGTCATTCGTCAAAGCTTCTGGTTCTCCCCCACCATTCCCAGTTCCCACTAGCGACTCAATGTCGCCTGAGGTATTTGAGGATTTTCCCGCACTTATAAGCAAATGTCAATATCGATTTGTCTTCCCGAGGCTGTGGACCACACCTATATTGTGAATCTTCAAAAAGTAACCCACAAACGGTTCAAACGGACGTATAGTGCAGATAATCGGGCTCTTATCGCCAGCGATGGTGTTGTTGGTATGGCGTTGTCCTAACATAACCATAGATGTATTTGTCCTTGTATCGGAGGCAAGTGTATCTGTCCCCGCGTCTGGTGTCATCATTAAAACTGGTTCCATTAACGTTGTTTTGCTGAAAAGGGATCCTGTAACCTCAGACTCTATCGAAGAAAGAAGGGTCCTTGGTGAAAGAATAAGTGTTTTTATTTTCGTCATGACGAGTCCTTCGATTATATTGTTAAGGCTATCCTAATAAGAGGTTACAGGCATCCAATTGCAGCTGGCCTCCGATCGAAAATTCTACCCAACATCTTCGATCGATGCTGACCAAATTCACTTTCTTTAGCCACATCAGCGAATATGGCTGAGAATGTTTCTGAGTTGTGAGTCTTAATTTCTATACCGTCTATGTCGACACCACGTTCTTGTTGTTTTCACCATCGATAATGAAACTGCATACATTTTCGTTCACTGTGCACCAGACATAGAATACGTTGTGGCGCAACCACTAAAAATCCCTCGTGTCCTCGGTTTGAAAGATTCATCGAAGCATGAGTGCCTTTCCTTCATCTGAGGAAAGTTGATACTCGGCCCTCTTCATCGCTAATTTCTTCTACAGTTCCTTGATCTGTGAGTGTGACTACCTTGCTCGTGGGGCAGCTGAAGGCAATGTAGTCATAGCCATCGCATCGGTAGCACTTCTTGGCTGGCATCGTGTTGGAGGAGTTGCCTTTCTACTGTTTCTTTCCACTTTGATCCGTAGTTTCATTCCCCTATCTGGGCTTGCCTGTGTCTCAAGAGAGAACCTTATTAGTCATTTTAATTATAAGTGACAGTCTGCCTGAAAGTTTTTGTTTGAAAGATGATTTTTGCTGACTCTGCTTTTGTTGTCTTTCCAACTTCAAGGCTAAATTTTGAACATCTCCTAGTGTTTAGTATGATTGCAGTTGTACCACATTGTTGATGGCGGGTTTCAGATCCCTGAGATATCTAACTATCGTATGTTCCTTTGACACTGTCATCTCACATTTTATTTGCAAGTGGTCGAATTGGATAATGAACTCTTCAACTGAGAGATCCCTCTACTGCAAGTTGTGGAGTTTTAAAAACATATCCTGACGATAGTGGGGTGGGAGGTACTTTTTCTGGATTAGCTTCTTCATCTTCTCCCACCAAGTGATCTCTTCACTGTTCTCTTTTCCTCTGCCTATACACCCGTTGGTCTTCTCGTAGATTTTTATATTAAAAAATCATTTAACTGATTGCAGCCAGTTAATAAACTCATTGAGATCCATGCTACCCGCGGATTTTGGGAGACCCATCTTGATGTCATAGTACCTCTGACCTCCATAAGAGGCCCCTTCTCTCGGCCTCCTTTGGTATTGGATACCAAAACGGTGTGGTCAATATTCCTCATCACTATGATCTTCCAAGTTGAACGAATTCATCTCTTCGTCATTGTCTTCTCTTTGACTCTCTTGATCACAGACGAAGGTAACTTCTTCTTGGTTTTCATAATCTAGCTCGGCTAGTCTGTGTAGACATCGAATTCCTCACTGAATATCTTCCCGAGTCGAGTCGGGTGTACCTCTTCAAGGTGGCATCGCTAAGGAATCAAAAAAAAAAAAGGGTGGAGATGCAACGGGTAGACGTGGAGGCTGGGAAACCCTATAATAGGATTAGGGGATGAGCTAGCTCTGATACCAAATGATACCGGAACTAATAGAGGAATCAGTAGAAACACCAAGAACAATCATTCATTAATATTAAAATAAAATTACAACAACACAAAATATGAAATGACACCAACAACACTTCTAAATATATTCCAATGGTTGGTAGATAACAGTGAGGTGGTTGGGATGGCTGGTGGGGGTGGTGACAGCAACAGGGTGATGGTGGTAGCGACAGGAAAATGCGGAACTATAAGGGCAGCAAGTGAGAAGGGTTGTAGGTGGTCCTCAGCGATAGTGTGGTAGTTTGGGAGAAGCTTGTAGTGGCTGCGGCTAAGGGGAGTGAAAGAGAGGTGTAAAAGATAAAAGTAACAGATACAAACACTACCTCAGAGAGGACACAACTGAAGCACCATCACCTCCTTGGATATAGCCCAAAAGGGAAAGAGACATCACACAGAAGATTTGAAACTAAACACACTTAAAACTTACTCCTCACACACTTAGAACAACAATTTATAGGCTCCCCTGGACGAGGGAAGCTTCTACACAAAGGAAATTGGTGAAAAACACGAGTAACCCGGAAAACTCTTTCCAAAAAAGATTCGGTGCAAAATAGCCCCTCTAGATCGTGAGAGTTCGCGATCCCTCTTCTTTGTACTCGCGCGGGCTCTCTCGTTGTAGCGGCTTCGTGTGGCTTCCCTGCTCCTGTGATGGTTTGCGGGGTATCGCGATCTACTTCTCTCTCATTCGTGCGAGATCGCGATCCCGCAATTCCACAAAGCTTTGTGGGTTTGAGGACCCGTTGAATCTAAGCCTCGTGCTAGGGGCAAGATTACCGCCCTACTACAAGGGCGCCTATGAGCGCCCGCGTCATCCTATTAGCCACATGATTCATCTAAATGGTGGGTGAGTCCACGCTAGGATTTGACTGAAATGCGAAATCATTGGCAAACATGAGAATATTTGATATCGAAGTTAACCCAAATAATTATTATTAAAAGCAAATATGTGATTATAACTCAAACGCATTTGAAAGAGAAAATGACAATAGACGACACGTAGACTCCCACAAGTGAATCTTAAGGTGGCGGTGGTGACAGTTAGCAGTTTAGAAAGGTGATGAGTGGAAAAAGCAAGAAGAGCGCAAGACAAGCGGCGACACCTAGCTGTTTGTGTGGCAGCAACAAGGCAGGCGGATGGACAGCAAGGAAAGGCATGTCAAACAACAGCAATTTGCTGTTTAGGGGTGGCAGCAGCAAGGTAGAGATATTTTGGAGCGGCTGTGAGGGTTNCGTTGTAGAGAAACACAATCAAGGATGTATTTGATAAAAGACAAGGATGATGTTTATTACAACAGATTAATTAATTTATTTCCTTCTTTATAGGAGGTAATTTGCAACTCTGACTTCTTTAGAGATCAAATTCAATAACATGTTGCTACTAATATGACGATCAAAGGTAATATCACTTGAACAAATAATTGGCGGTCACATTTTATATATTATAATCTTACTCCAGGGTATAGGAATATTACTGGAACTTAGAAACGGCAAGATAAAATTACAAAATTATTGTGAATAAATAGTAATTAAATTAAAAATTAATTGGCTGATACAGCATTCAGACTGTAGACTCTCACCTGATTTCGATAGATTATATACCCAATGCAGAAGAATACCAATATAAATGGAAGAATCAACGGGGATAACAAGAAATAAATGAGCCCGNTGAGGTGGTTGGGATGGCTGGTGGGGGTGGTGACAGCAACAGGGTGATGGTGGTAGCGACAGGAAAATGCGGAACTATAAGGGCAGCAAGTGAGAAGGGTTGTAGGTGGTCCTCAGCGATAGTGTGGTAGTTTGGGAGAAGCTTGTAGTGGCTGCGGCTAAGGGGAGTGAAAGAGAGGTGTAAAAGATAAAAGTAACAGATACAAACACTACCTCAGAGAGGACACAACTGAAGCACCATCACCTCCTTGGATATAGCCCAAAAGGGAAAGAGACATCACACAGAAGATTTGAAACTAAACACACTTAAAACTTACTCCTCACACACTTAGAACAACAATTTATAGGCTCCCCTGGACGAGGGAAGCTTCAACACAAAGGAAATTGGTGAAAAACACAAGTAACCCGGAAAACTCTTTCCAAAAAAGATTCGGTGCAAAATAGCCCCTCTAGATCGTGAGAGTTCGCGATCCCTCTTCTTTGTACTCGCGCGGGCTCTCTCGTTGTAGCGGCTTCGTGTGGCTTCCCTGCTCCTGTGATGGTTTGCGGGGTATCGCGATCTACTTCTCTCTCATTCGTGCGAGATCGCGATCCCGCAATTCCACAAAGCTTTGTGGGTTTGAGGACCCGTTGAATCTAAGCCTCGTGCTAGGGGCAAGATTACCGCCCTACTACAAGGGCGCCTATGAGCGCCCGCGTCATCCTATTAGCCACATGATTCATCTAAATGGTGGGTGAGTCCACGCTAGGATTTGACTGAAATGCGAAATCATTGGCAAACATGAGAATATTTGATATCGAAGTTAACCCAAATAATTATTATTAAAAGCAAATATGTGATTATAACTCAAACGCATTTGAAAGAGAAAATGACAATAGACGACACGTAGACTCCCACAAGTGAATCTTAAGGTGGCGGTGGTGACAGTTAGCAGTTTAGAAAGGTGATGAGTGGAAAAAGCAAGAAGAGCGCAAGACAAGCGGCGACACCTAGCTGTTTGTGTGGCAGCAACAAGGCAGGCGGATGGACAGCAAGGAAAGGCATGTCAAACAACAGCAATTTGCTGTTTAGGGGTGGCAGCAGCAAGGTAGAGATATTTTGGAGCGGATGTGAGGGTTGACAGATGGTAAGAATGGCTGAGACAGCAGGGTAATGGCAATAGCAAGGGGTAGGGAGGGGTAGGGAGGGGTAGGGAGGGGTAGGGACGGCTGGGGGTGGAACGGGCAAGGACAGTAACTCCTTGCAGTCCAAAATGGCAACATCAAGCCGAAACGTGGATGGCAGCAGCTGGAAGATAGGAAAACTGCACGGAAAAAAGCAGCAAGTGGTTGTTCAAGGGTGGCTGCAACAATGGAAGGCGGCCGGAAGCGATGTAGGGAAAATACAAAAGGGGATAAGGAACATGATCATTACTTCGGGAACGAGATACCAGTGGAGCACCACCCAACCCCTCGGATATAGCCCTTGTGGGGAAAATAGAGATGTTGGTGGTTGTCTCGAAAAAAACTCTCAAAAAAACTAAGAATCATAACCCTACTGCACACATTTCAGGAAAGGACTAAAAAAAATAAAAGATAAAAAAAAAAGTATAATAAAGAAAAATGGGACTGTTTTGGAGTCCTGTCATTGAATCCCGAGGTAGCAACTATAGTACCACGAAAATTTTTTGCGAGAAAGCTCCTGCATCAATATCTTTATGCTAAACTCATGTTAATCCTAGGGGATGAGGACAACAAGATTGGTCGAAACTCAAAAGTTTGCAACCAGAATGAACATCCATCAACCGCTAATTGTTTGGCTTGATCTTAAAGTGAAATAAATGTCAGCTTCCATAGTATGGCAAAGGAAGCTAAACACCGGCCTAATAGGATAGTTACACTGATTTTGACTGTTCAATATGTACTCTATCTAAAAAATAAGGCAAATATTGCAAATCAAGCACAAAAGAGAGAAAAAACATTTTCTGGTAATATCAGCCACGTCAACGACAACAAATGTTACTATCTTTAGTGTGAAGGTAGAGCTAGATCCCTAAGGGTAGACAAGATTAAATTTTCTCAAGGAATTAGATCTAACCAAAGCAAAAAAGCAATAAAAAATCTCTGTACCCATGGGGTAAAAGCCAGACACACCGAGCAAATTCAGCCTATCTATATACTATACATGTATATTGTCAGAGAGAAAAACCTTGTGCTGTAAATCATATTGAATAAATAAAAGGAACGTATATATGAAAATTCAAAAAATAAAAACTAACATTAGTAACTTTTCAATCTAAGAGTTTACTATGCCATCTTTCCAATCTTAAAACTTCCCTGATAACATTTATTTTAATGTGCTTCCATGTTAAAAGTAAAGCATAAAAATAAAAATAAAAAGGAAGGGCATCCTCTTCAGGACATGAGTGTTAAGATAAGTGTAAAGCATAAACACTAGTAAACTTAATTTAAATAAAGCAGCATTTACAAGGCACACAATTCTAATCTATTTACATTTCTCACACCTAAACTACAATATTTACACACAGTATTGTTGACCTCATTTTGAGGTCATTACTCTTTTCCTTAGGATCCTAGGATCTAGCTCTAGAGGTTCTTATTGACTATCTTAGAAAACTAGAATTGGGACCCACTCTTTTTAGAAATTTCAACCACTTCCTATTTCTCTTGCGGTGTCTCGCATTGATGATCTCAAAACCATCGTCCTATGGTCGAGTGGTAAAGGACTATCGTGTGGAGATTCAAGGTGAAGTTCCTAATAGGATCTCAAGCCCTAAGAAAACCACTTCAGGACTTTATCATCAAACATGTACACCAAATGTACAAAATTCACCAAGTCGCACAAAATCGAACTTAAATTGAGCTTAAGGATGGGTGAAAATGCGAACTTCTCCGGACGACCTCCAACGACAAAATGGACCGTGTCAACGCGTCCGGGACACCAATTTTAGTAAGACACCCATATTGTCATATTTTCGACACGTGCAAAATTGCATGCAAATCGATGAATCCGTCAAAACGACTTCCGGCGGTGAAACGGACCGCACCAGCGGGTCCGGAACGTCAGAATTACCTAAAAAGGACAAATTTTGTTATGTTTTGACACACGAATAAAAAGTACGAATCAAATTTTATTTTAAGGAATATTAAATATTTTAAATATTTTATTACTTATAATATTAAAATTATAATCCTAAACCCTATTTACCCCTTACCCGCGCACTTAAACCCCATTTGGCCCGTCCCATGGCTTAATCCCGCAACGCTCATCCTACTCCCCTCGCGTGCCCTAGCTCCCGTGGACGATCCACGCGGTTGTCTCCTCTCCCCCTCTCGACTCTTCCCCTTCTTCACGCAGCCGCTACTCTTCGGCTCTCCAATTGCAAGGGCCAAGCTGGATAACCTTTTTTCCTTCTCGAGGTTTTAATTTCTCCATCTTTATTATGATGATTCCATCTTTGTTGTTCTATTCGACCACGAAAATGATGGTAGGTGGTTGTCCCCTCTCTTCTCTACCTATAAAAAGACTTCATAGAGCACTGTTTTGGGTTGTTAAAAATTTCTTGAGAGAAAATAGAGGTTGTGATTTTACTGATTGAGATTTTTAGGGGAGAAAGCTTTGTCGAAATCCTTTCTATACTAAGTTCTCGTGCGCTGGGAGTGTGGAGCATTCGTGGGTTGCTGTTTTCTGAAACTTTTAGGAAGGGCAGCTTTGTTGAAATCTTCTCTAAGTTTGATTCTTGTGCACGGGGAGTGTGAAAGATTTGTTGGTTTCTGTTTCTTGAAGTCTTTGAAAGGAGGATTTCTGTTGGAGTGGTTTTCTTGAATTTGTCTTATAATTTTGCTTTAAATCTTCATAAAAGAGGCATTTTTCTTCTCTCCTCTATTCTATATTGTTTATGATGGCATCCAAAAATGTTTACTCTTCTAAAGTATGTGGAAACAATATTTGGGCTTGTTCTGAAATTTAAGCATGAAATGGTTTTTGGGAACATTAAAATAGAGCATGATATGGCTGCCTTCTTTTCTTTTTCTGCTGAAGATATATGGAAAACATGTTTAGGTTCATTCTCACATGCAAATTTTCTTCTTACACTTCTATTATTTTTATACCTACATGCAAGAAATTATGGCTTTCTTTCTTTGTTCCTTGTTGAAGCAATTTACTGTTAAAAAAAGGATGATTTGTTTAGGGAAAAAGATTATGTTTCTTTCCTGCTTAAGATGCATAAAAAGTCATGAATATGAATATTGGATTGATGCTTGCTCATCTAGAATCTATGTTGGAATCCATTTTTATGTTGAAGCATATGTTGGCACAATACTTTGAAATATGAGGCTTCAAGGAAAAATATTTTTAGTTGTTTTAACCCATTTGTTGGGGCACGATTTTGGCTCTTTGGAGTTGGATCCTTGCTGAAACTATTCTCTGTTTTGGCCCATTTGAAGGGCTCGGTTTTGGCTCTTTGGGATTGGATCCTTGCTGGAATTTTTGCTTCTGATTTGACCTTATGTAGGGCTCGGTTTGCCCATGTGTTTGAGTTCGATTTTGGCCATGAGAAGTGGGAATTATGTATGAAAATTTCTTTATTTTTGGCCCCTTTGGTGAGCTCGGTTTTGGCTTCTTTTAGACTGAATTTAACTGAAAGTTTTACATTAATTTCGACCCACTTAGTGGGCTCGGTTTGGTTTCTTTTGGTATCATGTCTTGGCTGAAATATTTGTTGTTTTTGGCCCCTTTTATGGGCTCGGTTTTGCCCCTGTGCTGGACTTGATTTTGTCCCTTGGTGGGTTCAGTTTGCCCCCTCTATTGGGCATGATTCGGTTAGAGATTATTCTTTAACATTCCTCTCAAGTTTTTTAATGGTAATCAATTTTGTCATCCCAAAATTCATGATTTCAATGACTGCCTCTATGTGGTGGTGTTTGATATAAGTAAACTAACTTACTATCATGCCGTATGTGATGTAAACGGTTTCAGTCCTAATGATCTATAATAGTTTGTCCACACTTTCTTATGTATATCAAAAGCAATACAATAGCAATATCTATAGTGGTTTTCTTTTTGGCCGTGAGTCTTTATATTACGGCTTGTGTTGTGGTTGGCTGGAACGTAATTTTCTTCTCATTTTTCCCTGGCTATGAGCTTTCTCCTATGAATCTTTTATGATTAAAAAAATGGTTGGATTGGGCCGGGTTTTCTCTTCACTGTCTCTAGCCGTGAGTCTTCATATCTTGCTTGCCCCTTTGCTGTGAAGTCGGTTCAGTGATTGCGTTAGCTGCTGCCTTTACCTGAGAGCATTCACGCGAGATTCCTTTATTTTATTTGGTTGTTCCTGGCTTTCTCCTTTGTTGTGAGGCTGATTTCGTGGCGTTGGTTGCTGCCTTTGGTCGTGAGTCTTACTGGGTGTTTACTGCCTTTGTGGCTTTCCTCTTGCTGCCCTTTACCCGCAACCCTTACTGTTGTGATTTATGTTGTAGTTGGCTGGGATTTAATTTTCTTCTTATTTTATCCTGGCCATGAGTTCTTTCTATGGTTATTTTATAAGAGAGTTCTGTGGAGGTTTAATATTAAAGTTTGGATAACATAAATACTACATTTGGGTTCCGACTTGGGCATGTGAGTACATATAGGTGATGGAGTCATGCGTACAGTGTTATGTTCGTTCTTGGCCCATTTCAATCTATTTGAAACAAAAATTTGGAGAGGATGCCCTTCTTGGGTTGATCCAATTATATAAAATTCGAGAAAATGATATCTTTTTTTTTGGATTGATTCAAGGATCTTAGGCTCTCACCCTTTTGTCTTTCGATCTTTTGGGTGGATCAATTCNAACCTTCTTGGGTTGATCCAATTATATAAAATTCGAGAAAATGATATTTTTTTTTGGATTAATTCAAGGATCTTAGGCTCTCACCCTTTTCTTTCGATCTTTTGGGTGGATCAATTCTTCCTCTCTCATCCCCAATTTTATTCATTTTTTTTTTGCTTCTTGGTTCGGTTTTCTGTGCTTATATCCGATACATAAGTGCTCATATATAGTCTTTTGTTATATATAAAACAATCAAGCAACGTCACAAGTTGGTCGGTTTTGTTTTGGGGCTTAGGGCGATGCCAGTAGTAGAGCAAAATGATATTTCATCCTACAACATCAGGACTCAAATCTGGGACATGATGAACTGTGGGATGAAAGTATCATTCACCGACATAAGACTAGCGTGGGACCCATACATTCTTAGGTTGTTAACGGACTTACGTCCAATGACGTGATCGACTTGTGGACAACTATTCATCTTTCAAAATTGATAAAACAAATTGATAATAACATATACAATGTTTTATAAAAAAATAATAATATTATTTTTTATTACAAAATTAATATAATTTCTTTTTTGTATGTCTGAAATACATGTGCATGCTAAAATATAAATTTTAATGTGTTACAACTTGGTTGTGCACTGTTGATTAACGATACTAGGCTAAGGAGTACCCTCCTAAGTTGGGTTTAGTATGACATCCTTCTAGTGGAGTGACAGACTTTATACATCCGGGTGGCCGATAGTAGCATTTGACGTCCCTCGAGTACAAATATATATATTTGAGTCTAGCCCCGACCCGAGTGTTTACGGTCCCCTCTTTTCGGATTTTTCGTATATTTTATCAGAATTTTTGGACAAAGTACTCATTGTCTTTTCTTCGGGATTTTCCCAAGGTTTTGATAGTTTTATTTGAATTGTTACTCGTCAATTTTCTCGAGTTTTCCGTCGTGGATTATTTGTCAATTTTCTCGAGTTTTCCAGGCAATGTTTCTTTTGTTTATACAGTGAATAAAAGCTAGCTTAAAGAAGCAGCGGGTCTCTCAAATATACATGTTTGACATTATAACATTATATTTCACAGCATGTTTTATTGATTTGATATACATTATGCCTTAGTATAAGAAAACCTAGTGATTACTAGGATTAATAACAAACTTGAAGTTGCTACGACGAAGAACTTGGATCGAACATTGTGGGCAGCATGACGAGGACATACGGAGGACCACTTCAAGATGAATCCGCAACATCAAAACACATTCACAACACCGACCATTTTCTTTAGTTTAAACAACTCATAGGATTTCAAGGTGGTTTGTCTAGCGCAACGAAAACCCTCACATATCACCTTTAGGCTTTTGCATAACCCTGTTGTGCAGTTATAAGTCCTAACACTTTAGGATTCTGAGGATATCGTACGGTACAGTGTAAATCCTATCTCTTTAGGTTATTTGCACGATCTGATATTGTGCAAATGTAAATCCTAAATTCTAAATAAATCGCAGGATTAAACATTAAATAATCTCATTTCAAAGATATAATGCCAAATAATATGATAGTAGGGAAGTCACCGGGGTTTCCCCTGGATTTGTGATATCCCCTATGCTTCGCTCCTTTGGATTCTTTAAAATAATTGTTCCTATTTCGAGCCACTCCTATTTGATTTTCTCATGTCTAATTTTGGAAACCTAAACTTTGAAATCATGAAAGCAAAATCACTGATCTTAATCGAGAGTTTTCTTGAATGATCTCAATCATTTGAGATGTAATTAATTATAGGCCTTGCCTCTATAGAGAACTTGAAACCTAGGTAAAATAAACTCTATCTAATTTTTATATTAGGTAGGGAAACTTGTTGGCCTCATATATAATATTTTGCAGACCAAACAAATGTCATAAATTCTTTAATTTAGGTGATTGAGCCTACTACAAGTGATATATTTATTCTTCGGGATAAATATATTACTCGTGGTATCGTGCTTAGTCATCCAAACTATCCAAAATGTGAGACTAGCTTGGTCTCATTTATTTTTAAATTAAAAAAATTACTTTCAAAAATTAAATTTACATCAAAACTATTTTCATATTTATAAAACTCATCTCTTTTTCAAAAAAAAAATTCATAAAACCAAGTTTTAAAGTTTTAAAATTAAAATAACGGACAAGCACTCAAATATTTAATATCACATGGAAAAAAAATTTATTACCACTTTTAAAGTGAAATACACATTTTCATGCATAAGTTTAAAGCACCAAAGTGCTCAATATGTAAATATGGAAGTTTAGGTGTGAGATATGTAAATACATAAGAATTGTGTGATAGGTATGCAAATTTCACATATTTTTTTGTGCTTACATGTTGAAAGTAAATCATAAAAGTGAAAAGATAAAGAACATACTCTTTAGGAAAAGAGCAGTTAAGTGTGAACAGCATAAAAACTAGTAAACTTCTAAAAAAAATTTAAAAAAGAAAACGGAGCAAACAAACTCACTTGTGTTGGCACATTAACTGCTAGTTTCCAAGGAATAACCTTTGGTTCAAAGAATATTTGAAATTGGCTAGTAACAGATCCAGTAAGAACATTTGCAAAGAAAGCATTCCATATCGTAAACCAGAGCATTTTACTGCATGCACTCTTTTCAATCCCACTATGGGAGATATTTCCTTGCATTGTAGAGAAAATCTTCATGATTGGAGGCACAATGGAGAAAAACANGCCCAATCAAATAATTAAATAGTTTATTTTTGTTTCATAATTGAATATAATTTTGTGAAATTTTGAAATAAAAAAGGTGATTGTAAATCCCAAAATTAGCAAAAGTATTGAAACTGAGAATTTTATAATGACATCAAAACAGAATTTTCAAACTGCAACGTGCACTACTATTAGCCGTTTGATGGAAGAGGAATAAATGTTCAGTCTAATTTATTCCATTGTCCATTAAGAAATAAGAAATGAAGAGGGCGGTGTACTACTTCGTAATTCAAAAACATATCAGNCGTTATTACTTGACTAACAACAGATCTGCAATGTTGGAAGTATGGTTAAAATATAAATACGCTTGAAATTACTATGAGAGTCTAATCATAGTAATGATACTAAACTAAATATGATGACAAGTGATCAGATTTTAAAGTAATATTTCGTTATTACATTAAATAGCCTGTTTGTGATGCAGGAAAATATATACTATTTTATTTGTAATAAAGACTCCTGCAGGCTTATGTCAATATCTTCAAGTAGCAAACTGCAAAGATAATCTGCTACTTCTCAAAGAAAAGGACAAGAACTTGAATGTTCTACAGCAATTACATACACAGCACTCAAAATATTGCTATTTACAAAACTAGCACGCTCTTTCATCTATTTTCAAATTCTCACTTAAATATCAAAATTCACTATAAAATCCCAGCATATATTTTTCATTATTATGAAATTCCCAATGGTTTGATTGGGGCACGCTTAAATGCATTAGTTCGGTGGTTCAAAAAATTTTGTGGGCGCTTGTTTTGTAAATAGCAATGTTTCAAGTGCTATGCAAGAAAAAAATCCCCAAGCACCATTAATAGTCCAGCATCTCTTCTTTGAACTTTCAAAGATTGCATGCGTTTTCGACTTTGTACATACATATATAACTACATGTTCACATATTCAATAGAAGATGTTTCTGTTAATGTACATCCACACGTGCACATATATTCCTACATGATAGATTTAAGAAAAAAGAAATTTCTAGTTTTGGGAAAATTCTAATGTTGTCAATACATACTGGCATGGCAGTTTTGGACTTGAAAGTATATGAATCAATGAGAAAAAAAGCCCTCAACGGTGAATTTCATTGTTATTTGGCCAGGTTTTTTAAAAAAGTGCAAACAAATCAGCAAAATTCCATTTACTATTCATACACTTCTTCCACTAAAATAAGTTTTAAGCTATTAACATTCTGGGTATCCTGATGCCTGATAATGTCTGTGTTGCACTAAACAGATGTTCAAAATATAAGAAGGCATTTCCTTCCAAAAGTCCCCCCTTTATTTGTTCAGTAATTTTTCTACTACAAAATACTAACTGAAAATGCATTTCCGTTAGTAGCCAATCATATATTTGTGGTAATCTATTTAAACTCATTAAAATAAAAGAATAGGTTGGAAGGCTAAACATTTCTTTCATGAATGATATTAAAAGAAAGTAAATCTGTATTATAGAGAAAAAAAGGCAAAATGATCGTCCATTATTTGTATGGCCTATTTAGAGTTAAACTATATAAAATATCTAATTTAGTCCCTTAAATGTTAAAGAATAGCCAAAATGATGCAGTCATCAAAATGATGAAAATTAAAATTAAAGTTAACGTATGCTGTTAAAATATAAGTTTTTAAGAAGTACATAATTTTCTTCAAATTTTTACAATATCCAATCTCCTATTTACTATGTTCGGTATATATCCTATCAATAATATTTCAAATATCTCTTACTGCATTTTCAAATGCTCTGCTATTAAATTTATAAAATTTAACAATTATTATTAATAAATTTACTACAAAATATCTTAAACTTTAAGAAAATGGTTTTTGGATTTTGTCAGAATATCAGAAAAACGTAAGCTTCTAATTTTAGTATTATCCATCAACTTAACTTATATTTTTCATTAATATTAGTATTGTCACCATCTTGACTCCAATTTTACAAGTCAAAAGCCAGAATTAGACAATTTATATGATATGGCACTAAAACGATCCCTTATAAATGGTCTGCAAGACATTTCAGATATAAACTTTCATTCTTGAGTTTCATTGTCAAAAGAGCATAAATAAAAAAATATAAAATAAATAAAAACAAGTAGCAAGAAATAACAACATTTGTTGAAACAAAATTAAAAAGGCCTCTGACATTATGTCTCTTATACTTACATCTCGAGTATGTTTTTCAGAAAAGGAAACAGCGTCTCTAACTGATCCAAATTGGTAAGTCCCTGGACAAATGCAACTGGAAGCAGGAATAAAATTGTCAGAATAATCGACGCCACTATGACCAGTAGCTTGAAAATCCATCTCCTTATAATCGATGAAGAAAAAAGAGGCCAATAAACATCATGTGGTTCGGGAGCTTTCTCCGCTACCCATTCAGTAGGATTAACAGATTGTCGAATGTGGAGTGCCGTTGAAGCACCATAACGTGATTTAAAGCAGACAAATGCAGCAGAAACTTCCTAAGAAAATAGCAGAAATAAAAAAAAATGGAAAGAATATTATCTATGAAGGATTAAAACAATAAGATAACAACTAAAAGTTTGGCATTTTACCTGCATAATTGCCACCAAAATTACTATTCATGCCAATCAAATTTAATAAAAAGGGGCATTTAATACAAAGCACACAATTCTTATATATTTACATATCTCACACCTAAACTTTCAAATTTACACACAAAGCACTTAAATCTTTAATACCACATCAAAAATAACACTATTACCACTTTTTAAAAGTGAAATATACATTTGCATGCAAATGTTTAAAGCACCAAAGTGTATGTATTTAAATATGAAAGCTCAGATGTGAGATAGATAAATAAATAAGAATTGTGTGCTATGTATGATACCAGAGTTAACCCAAATCACAATCGAAACGAAAATATTATTGTTGAAATTCAAAGGGGAAAACAGGAAAAAAAATACAACACAACTTGACTCTCCGACTGTGAGAGGGCTAGGATGGCAGATAGGTAGCTAGAGGTGTGTATGTGGGGGTTGCGGTCAGGTTAGCAATAGGGCGAGTGGTTTTCGGTTGCGTTTTGGTGGGTGGTTTGCGCAAGTGAGGTTGTTTGTAGCCATGTTTGTGAGTGGAACAATTAGAAGGGAAGCAAAAGCGCAGGTTTGCCTAGTGAGGGTGGTTATGTGAGTAAGGCGAAAGAAAGATTGCAGAAGGGAATTGGGAAGGACAAATATCCCCGCGGGATCGAGCTACGGCCGGAGCACCACTCGGACCCGTTGAGACGATCACCATCTCAGATGAATTACCCGTCGACAACAAGCTGAACAAAATTCTCAAATGCCAAAAACTGAACCCTCACACCAAACAACAACATATTTATAACAAACTAAGATAACTAGGAAAAGAGGAAAAGAAGAAGGCAACAACCCTCCAAACACTAATTAGGGTCGGTCGGTTCAGCCTCCCCGCTAAACCGACAGGACTCTTGCTAAACTGGGGTCGATTCAGTCTTAGCAGTCGCCTTGTCTCAGTCTCCTGGGGTTGGGGGAGCTTCAACTTCATTCGTCGAAGCTTCTTTTTTCTCGTCTGTGACCCTAAGAGCTTTTGGATCCCACTGATGACTGCCCCGTCTCCCGATGCATTTAAGGAGCCTTCCCCATTCGCCACAGCGATTCATATCGGCTAAATCTTCTAGGAACTCACTACTAAACTGACCTGGGTTCACGTGTCATGCATATACTGCTGAATTCGCTAACCCAAGGTTGGTTCACCCTGATCTGATGTGACGGTAGTTTGAATCTCTCCAACCGGTTGTGGCCATGGCTGTAAGGTATTGATCCTGAATCTCTACGACCGGCGGTGGCATTGGAGGTAAGGTATAGACCTTGGTGGAGCCTCATAAACATTTCCTGACGGTACTGGGGTGACAGGTATTTCCTCTGCATCTCTTTTTTCATCTTTTCTCACTTTGTAATATTATCATTGTCTTCTCTTTTTCCGCTTCTGCTAGTTTTCCCACCACAAAGAGGCAATCTTCTTTAACTTGATGGTTGCTAGTTTTACCCATTTATCCTCTGGCACGTCCTTATACACAAGAATTCGCTCGACATATTGCAGTCACACAAGAAAGTCATTTGGATTCATACCTCCATCAAACTCTGATAGATCTACTTTAATGTTGAAATCCCTATATTTTCCATATGTGGTCTACTTTCTCGGCCTTCTCTGGTAAGGAATTCTGAAACGTCAGGGATTGTATTCCTCATCACTGATGTCTTCTCTTTGAAACGAATTCAGATCCTCATCAAGTTCTCCTTGTTGAATCTCAAAATTTTGATTGAGGATAATCTCCTTTAGGGCCTCTTCATTAGTCTCTATAAACCTCTACTAAAGACGACGAATCACACTCGGTATCTCATCCTAGGGTGGCATGGTTGCAGTTTGGAACTTGTGGGAGTGTGAAGGGTATTAGGTGGTAGGAAAGAAATTCCTTGGTTGGCAAATGTTAAGAAACCCTAAGATAGAGCTAGGTTAGGCTAACTCTGATATAATAGGTACCGAAGTTAATCCAAACCATAATAGAAATGGAAATATTATTGTTGAAATTCAAAAGGGTTATAAACGAGATTAAAACAGAAAAGGAAATACTACACAACCCAACTCTCCAGTTAGAGCAAGACGAGACGGTTAGTGGATAGCTATGAGAGGGCTGAGATGGTCGGCGGCCGACTGGAGGGGTGTTGGCACTTAAAAGAGAAAGAAAAAGATTGTTTGGGGGGTCGCCCGTAAGAAGCTGTCGGCAGCCGGAATCGGAATCCCGTCACCCGCTTCGGA
>JXCR01006070.1:0-17270 GCA_002079205.1 Phalaenopsis hybrid cultivar
GACGATTCATCTGGTTTCAGTGCCAGCGCGGACTGTACCGTTCGGAGGTAGGAGGCGATCTGGGGATTCTATTAGCAATTTGTATAAGTGTATATTTTGGGCTTTAAATTTGCTGGTCCGTGTCAAGTATATGGGGTATTTTAACATTGTTAACTCGTTCTCATCGACATACCTTAACGAAATGTCTTGAAATTGTAATGCTCTTTATGGTACTTTTGAAATGCCTGGTTGCGTCTCAAACACTTTGCTGCCGTGTTATACCTAATCTGAAACGACTAATCCGCTCCGATTGTATCACTTTCCTGACATGTTTGTTTTATATGGCTGTAGAATGCATCCATACTTGTCTCGAAAGTCTTAGTATGCATGTATATGTGCGTGTGCGTGTGCGTGTGTGTGTCTCTCTCTCTCTCTCTCTCTCTCTCTATATATATATATATATCATGTAGATTAGATTGATGTGCATTGTTCCTTTCAAATATATAACACTTATCTCCATTTAGAATAAGAAATACAAAAATTTTAAGGACCCTTATTTTGGAATATTGATTTATCTTTGTTTGTAGAATTGTAAGTCTTTAAATGTAAGCGTTTTTCTATCTGTAGTTTAATATATAGTACATAAATATTTAGGTGTCATATATAATTCGATATGATATCTACTTATCTAGATTATAATAGGTGTTAGATGCGTCTTGCCCCTATTAAATTATAAATACTTATTCTACACACTATGGAACAAACACATTTAAAAAGTTTAAGTGCGCTCCATTTTAAAAGGACAGGTTTTCTCACTGATTGGTCTTTAATATATGGTATCTATAGTATGTATATGTGGTATATAGTTAGATATGATATGTAGATTGAGCATAATTAAATAAACTAAGATTTTCCTCTCACTAAAGAATAAGAAAGTTCAAATTATTTTGGGGGAGTTCCGTTTTAAGATGTTACTCCATTTAAGATGGTACTCCGTTTAAGATGGTACTCCCTCTTCTCTTAAAATGGCAATGTTTGCATTTTAAATTTGAAATTTTCTTGTACCACTTAGAAGAGTTAAAAAGCTCCTTTTTTTGATAATTCTTTTCTTATAAAATAGGCATGTCTTCAGCTCTGGCAAGGAGGATATTTTGGGACGTCATGATGCTCCAGTACGTTGTGTTGAATACTCTTATGCAGCAGGTTGGTGGTTGCATTTCTTCTTGTATCCATATACTAGTATTTTCTGTGTTCATAGATTTCTATCTTCCTAAAGATTGCAAAATGTAACAGTTCATAAGTCGAATGGTATAAAATTTATTGTTTCTCAATTAGTCATTCAATATTTTCTTTTATTACAGTGACACTATAATTATAGAATTATATTTGCAAGTGTTCTTGTATTATTATAGATGTTTGGTTTTTTTTTTCAGCCAATTTGACCAATAATTTCTTCTATTTGACTGACAATTTGCATCAACTTTTTGATAGGAATGCGACAAGTTTCCGCAAAAATTATGGCATAAATAATATATTCTATTTCGCCGGTACCAAAACAAAATACAATGTTGAATACATAATAGATAGGCCTACGAGTCGAGATGCAGGATTGTCTCTTCCAAACGCTAACTTCTAAGATTCCAAATAATAATCACCTACCTTAACTTTAATCACATTAAGCCATATTTGTACCAAATAATAATAACTAACAAAAGACTGAATTGCCCTTTTAGCCTTATGCCTAAAACAAGTCTACAATTTATTTGGCGGGCCCAGCCTGACGGAAAACGTCACAGATGCCAGTTTAACATTAGTTCTCTTCCGTTCTCAAGGTGAAAAATAGAAAATCACTGTTGGATCTAATCGTATGACTTTCATGTGATGTCATGATCCGACAATCATTTCCGTTTAATCAACACTTCATTCCCATCTATTGATTCCTGGCGCACCCCTTTCAACACCGGTGGCTCCAAGAGAATTTCCATGCCCTAAGTTAAGGTAATGGGGTGAAAACAAAGACACATTATCCCCAATAGCGTGCCTTAGCTGCGATCCGTGGAATACTGGATGAAGTGTTGATGAAGTCAATAATTTTAAATGATAACCACCCCACTAATGCACTCCGTGATCTTAGAAGGACTAAAATAGTGTGGGAAGAGTTTCTCATTCTTGGGTCTTGCCAATGTATTTTGTCGATTGTGTCCAAGTTTTAGATACACACTGTCTCTCATCGCAAATTGCACATCCCTTTGATGCTGGTCGGCCTATTTCTTCATAAATTGTTGAGCCTTCAATAATTGTCCTTCAAATTTGTTAACACCTTGTCGCTTTCTTCTAAGTACTAATCCACTCGAGATACCAACATAATATTATGTCTATAATGCACCAAATCTGGTGGATCACAGTCATACAAGATTTTAATAGTAGTGTGAGAAACTATATGATACGAAGTTTTGTACCAATATTCTATCCAGGGTAGCCATTTAGCCCATTATTGGGGTTCGTCAAATACAAAACATCACAAATATGTTTCCACACTTCAATTAATTATTTCAGATCTTCCATTAGTTTGTGGCACGCTATATTTTCTTCAATACGGTCCTTTGCATTCTAAGCAGCTCCCCAAAGAAATATCTCAAGAAGGCATTGTATTGATCCGACACTATCTGTTCTGAATTCCTGTGCAAATGAACAACCTCCCATATAAAATAAGGGTGAAAAAAATAATAGTGTAGGGGTGACAAAGAGATAAACTGAGCATATTTGCTCAAGGTCCACCACCACCAAAATTATTGTAATTTTTTTTTATTGAGATAAATCTTCAATGAAGTCCATCATCACCTCCGCCCATATTTTCTCGAATAATGTTAGAGGTTGTAGCAACCCCCCCACCCCAGGTGCTATTGTCATGTACTTGTGCTGCTGACACACATCACAACTTAATATCATGTCCTCCACATCTTCTCTCATTTCTACCCAATATAATTCTACTGTTATCCTCCAACATGTTTTGAGCATGCCTGAGTGCCCCCAATAGCGTTGTTGTGAAACTTTTGTAATAACTTTGATATGTCTCTTGAATTCCGAGGTAATACATAACATTCATGGTAATGTAAACATTGATCATTCGGTGAATAATCATGATAGTTGTTTTCTCCATTTACTAAAGCCGATCAGATCTTGCTTAAGTTCTTATCTGCCTCACTTTCTTAACTCAGGATCTCCTAACCTAAAACCAAAGAAACTGACAAAGCTAACAATTGTGGTACTCCATCCGCTGTGATAAGGCATTAGCGGCCTTATTCTCTAATCCTGGGCAACACTGAATCTCATAGTCATAATCCAATTGCTTAGATAGCCACCTCTGATGTTCATCGGTCACAATATGCTGTTCTAACATAAATTTAAGGTTGCACCAATCCATGTGTACTCTAAGACACTACTCTAACAAATAAGGTTATCAATTTTGAATAGCAAGCACAGTTGTGATAAGCTCCCACTCATAAACTGACTTGAGTCTAATTCTTGTTGTTAGCACTTGATCGAAATAAATGATGGGTTGTTGAAACTGCATGAAGACTATGCCTAAACCATAGCAAGAAACATCCATCTCTACAATGGATGGTTGGCGAAAGTCATTTGAGCCATGACTGATACATGATCTTTTTAAACTTCTCAGAAGTCTGGGTCACCGCTTTCCCAGTAAAAGTTATCATTCTTTAATTGCTCCATCAGCAACCATACTATTGGGCTGCAACACTTCAAAAACTTCCGATAGTATCTTGTAAGTTCTATAAATAATTTTAACCTCTTCAAGATCTTAGATTGTGGCCAATCCAACATAACTTCCACAGTAGATGGATCCGCCGACACCCCTGTAGCCGACATAACATTCCATCTTTGGTTGGACAAACAAGCACTTCTTTAAGTTAGCGTAGAGCTAGTGCTCACCGAGTACTGTCTACACCTTCAAATGATCAATGTTGTCTTCCAAAAAATAGTTGTACACTAGAATATTGTCAAAGAACACCAACACATTTTTGGAAGAAAGGTTGAAATACCTTGTTCATTAGTGATTGAAATGTAGTCGGTGTGTTGGTGAGCCTGAATGACATAACTTGAAATTCGAAGTGACCCTCATGAATTTGAAATGTAGTCTTATTCACATCCGTCGATTGCATTCGAATCACATGATATCTTGACTTCAAGTTAATTTTTAAGTAGGACAAACCCAAGCAACTCGTCCAATAGCTATTTGATCAAAGGGATGAGAAATTTGTCGGGTACTGTTTCATTATTCATTGCTCGATAATTCACACATAAATGCCAACACCGATCCTTCTTTTTCAATAGCAAGATTGGGCTAGAAAGAGGCTCATGCTGAGTTGTATGATCATGACCTCCAACATTTCTTGGATCGATCTCTCGATCTCGTCCTTATGTACTTAGGAGTAGTTGAATAGGCACACACTGATGGGAGAAACCCCAACCTCAAGGCTATCACATGCTCGTGTTCCATTTAAGGAGGCAATCCACGTGAAAATGGGAAAATTTTACAAATTATTATAGGGGTCGTTGGATCGGTGCCATGATCTTTGCCAACTCCATATCACGTGTCTCTTCCATGCTATTTAACTTGATAAAAAATCCAAACCCTATATTTTGAATTGCTTTAACCATGGCTTTGAGTGTCACAAAGATCTTTCACTAACTAGAGTCACTGCCTTCTGAGACTCTATTGTAAAAATTTTCAATTCATTTTAGCCTTCCTAAAGGAATACAACCATGTCGTACCCAATATTACATTAGTGCTTCCTAAATTCTAATCAAGAAAATCCATCACCTTAGTAACTTGCAACCAAAATCACTCCTTTATAAACTCCCCAGCTCTTCTTCATTTATCTCGTCCTCATCATTACTCTAAAATTTTTCGTGTCAACCACGTCAAGCCCCAACTACTCCACTACTTGAGTGGAGATATAGTTTTGGGTGGCTCACTATTTATCAACACCACTACGTCATACTCTTCAATTTGTCCCCACAATTTCATATGCTAACCTCATCACTGAATTCAATAGAACTTTTGCCACATCGAGGTGCGGGTGTTCCTCCTCCTCCTCCACCACAACTTTATCTATTTTCTCATACCCCACCTCCTCTTGTCACATACTGTGAGGATCTATAAGGTTTGATTCTTACAACCACGTCCTTGTAAATTTCTCATCACATAAAAAACATAACATCTTGACTCGTTTCTTTTGAATATCCTACTTCGTGAAACATTTGAATGTTGCCTCTAATTGTGTCCCATTATTTATATCACGCGAAGCATCCCTCTTAAATATCATTGTTTTAGTTTTTGGTATCTTCACGGTTACAACATTCCAGTATGAAGCTGCACTTGTGTTGCTCATATTAGCCTGTTCTATTGTTTTTTTATATTCAACTAACTGAGCAAATTCCATAATTTTCTCCAATCCTCGCAGACTTCGCAAATGAAGTGTTGCTCAAATTTTTTGTCTCAACTTCTTCATGAAGTTTCTTTCCAATTCTGCTTTCGATACTCCTCTCAAATGAATATATAACATTTTAAAAATTTTAAAATACAACAGGTGCAAGATAAACAACATAATTTACGGATAAAAGGAAGTGCTTCAAGTGATATACGATGTATCTTCTAGATCTTTTGAAAGGACTTTCAGATAAAAGGAGATTCTTCAGGTGATACGTATTGATGAAAAGAAGCTACTGATGGAATTTAACCTCAAGTCCGAAGGAGATTTTTCACCATGAAGAAGAAAGTTATCGAGACATCATCTGTTGTGACTATTGCTGTTGTTATTCCTAGGTAAATAAAAATTGACAAAGTCTTCAAAGCCTTTGAAATCCCTAACACTGTCGTAATGCTGGACGAGAAATTTTTTGCAGCATTGGTGAAATTTTCAATGCCCCATTAATCTTTAAAATTACATCATCTTCTAAAACTATCACTAGTCTAACTAAGACTCAATAAATATACAAGAATAGGAGGCTTCACAAGAAGTACATACGGGCTAGCAAAGCGAATGAATTAGTTGAAAATGAGAATGCCCATGATAATGGTTCTAACTTGTCTGAAACCTCTTGAGATAAGGAAGGTTTCGCTCACTTTCCACTATACAAGAAGAATAAGATGTGCATAGAATAACTGATTCGCCTCTATTTTCTTTTGATTATGATCTTATAGTAAGGAAAATAAGAGGTTTCATTTTACTCGTCTATGTGGAATATTTGAAAGAGTTGCAAAGAGAGAATTACAATATGATGGAAGTTCCTAACTGTATAGGAGGTGCAGTGTCTCAAGATGAAAAAAAGAATGACCTTGGAGTATAAGTATCAAGAGAGATCCTACGTACAAATTGACAAGAAAGGCATAACCACAGACACTTTGAATATATAACCACTGACATAATAGTATTAGTTGAGTCCAAAAGATTAATGTTCCGTTTGGGGCTGCTGCAGCTTATTAAGAAGCTGTTGTGCAACTGCTGAAGAGTAATCTAATATTGCAAAAAACTGTGGTGACCATTACAATTTTTTTTTGAAAAGTAAGACCGCAATTAGAAAGCTCTCATCACACTTAGACAGGAGCGGTGGGAAAATGTTGGCTTCAATGAGAACTTTTTGAAAAAGCTGCCAAAATACAATTTACCTAAACGACCAAAACAGCGGTGCGGTGCCGCACCGTTGCACCAAACGGAGCCTAAACTGTATATCTACCCAATCTTTATTGGTGTGTTCTACACAACACGTATCACTCAAAAAATCTCCTTTTATCCGAAAGTCTTTTCAAAAAACTTGGAAAACACCCTGTATATCACTTGAAACACTTCCTTTTATCCTTAAATTGTGTTTTCTATTTTGTATATATTAATAGCTTTGATATATCTCTTGAATTTCGAGATAGTACATAGCATTTATGGTAAGTAAATGTTGATCATTCAGTGAACAATCAGGATAGTTGTTCTTGCCATTCATTAAAGCCGATCAGATCTTGCTCCAGTTCTCATTTGCCTCACTTTCTTGCCTCAGGACCTCCAAGCCGAAAACCAAAGGAACTGACAAAGCTAACAATTGAGGTACTCCATCCACTCTGATAAGGCATTAGTGACCTCTCTAATCTTGAGCAACACTGAATCTCAAAGTCATACTCCAATAGCTTATATAGCTACCTTTGATGTTCCTTGATCACAATACATTCTTCTAGCATAAATTTAAGGTTGCGTTGATCCATGCGTACTCTAAAACACAGCTCTAACAAATAAGGTTGTCAATTTTGAACAACAAACAAAATTGCCATAAGCTCCCTCTCGTAAATTGACTTGAATCTAGTTCTCATTGTTAGCACTTGACTGAAATAAGTGACGTGTTGAAACTGCATGAAGACTGCGCCTAAACTATAGCATGAAACATTCATCTCTACAATAGATGGTTGGCGGAAGTCATGTGATGCCATCAATGATACACTCAGTCGTGATCTTTTTTAACTTCCCAAATGTCTGGATCACTGCTTTTTCCATTAAAATTTATCATTCTTCAATTGCTCCATCAACAACCACACTATCGAGTTGCAACACTTAACAACATTCCGGTAGTATCCTTTAAGTCTCATAAATTCTCTCAACCCTTCAAGATCTTAAGTAGTAATCACTCAAACATAACTGTCATTTTAGATGGATCCGCTGACACCCCTGTAGCTAACACCACATTTCCTAAGCATTCCATCTTTGGTTGGACAAACAAAAGCTTAGATTGTTGTGCCACTGTGGACTTCGAACTTCTCTATCTATGTTATGTCAACCGCATAACCACGAGAGACAATTCTACATGTGCCCGCAGAGAATTATGGAGGAGCTTGACTTCTTTCGTTGGACTGACTGTCTGGCAGATTCTACTGCCTATAGTGATTGAGAATGGATAGTATCTCTGAAGGACGACGTAGCTTGTGACATACGCCGACTACATTTTAAAAATAATATTATTTTATTATTAAATATTGTTTTAATAATTTTTTTCCTTATTTTAGTAACCATGACACTGTTCAGTGATGTGTATATTTTATTTTTTGTACTTTTATGAAGTGAATTTTTGCTTCTCAATTATCAAATATATTGCTATGACTGTTCTGTTACAAAAATATTACTCAATTATCATTATCATGTGGACATAATGATCATTTGTCCAAAAGCAGTTGCCGCACAGCTGTTTTCAAACTGCAAAAAATAACAACCAACCAACTTATCCACAACAACTTATGCGTAGTAACTTCCTGTGGTAACTGCTGCACAACAACTTATTGATAAAATGCAACTGACCCAAACAGACCCTTAGTCTCCCCAAAAGACTAAAACCATTTCATACCCAATATTACGTTAGTGCTCCTTAAATTCAAAGGAAGAAAATCCACCACCACCTTAATACCTTGCATCATCCCAAATCACTCCTTTATAAACTCTCTTGCTCTTCTTCACCTATCCCGTCCCTATCATTACTCCAAAAATCTTTCGTGTCAACCATGTCAAGCCCCAATTACTTCACTACTTGAGTGACGAAAAGTTGTGGGTGACCCCACTATTTACAAACACCACTACATCCTACTCTTCAATTTGTTCTCAAAATTTATTAGTGTTGTTCAGCGTCAACCTTATCACTGAATTCAATAAGACTTCTACCACATCCAAGTGAGGGTGTTCCTCCTCCACCACCACAACCTTATCCATTTCTTTGTATTCATCCTCGTCACATATTGTGAGAACCTATAAGGTTTCCTTGCAATGTTGTCCTTGGCAAATTAGTCATCACATAAAAAACATAACATCTTGGCTCATTTTTCTTGAATATGTTACTCTGTAAAACATTGAACGTCGCCCACTGTTGTGTCCCATTATTCCCTTTACACGAAGCATCCCTCTTGAATCTCATTGAGCTTTGGGTATCTTCGTGGTTGCAACTTTTGGTACGAAACTCCACTTATGTTACTTCTATTAGCCCGTTTTATTGCATTTTTATCTTTAACCAATCGAGAAAATTTCATAATTTTCCTCAATCCTTGCAGTTTCACCAAATGAAGCGTTGTTCAAATTTTTGGCCTCAACTCTTTCATGAAGTTTCTTTCCAATAATGATTTCAATATTTCTCTCAAACGAATAGATAACATTTAAAATTTTTCTCTATAATCCATAACTAACCTTTCCTGGACCCATGAAAAAAATTACTCGTACAAATCCCCATATCACGTGGTTCTGAAACACTCCAACAATCGATCACCGAATTCTTCCCATGTTGTGAATAGCTAATTTTATTCTCTCCATTGATTCCACGCTAGAGCCTTCTCTTTCAAACATAGGGTCATCACCATAAATTTTTCTTCCTCCGTCAGCCTATTAACAACAAAGTATCTCTCTACTCGATAAACCCAATCATAGACATCATATTTTTTGAAGATTGACATCTTTAGCTTCCTTATACGTGAGTCTCCTTCACAAATTTTTCAACTCAAGCTCACTCCACTTATGCATGAAGCGGTGGCTGGGTTCCCTTCCTTAGCCCATATTTTTTTTGGGATTTTTACATACATAGCACCCGAAACCTTCATATTTACTTATCTCACGCTTAAACTTTCATAATTACAAACATCATGTGAAGAGTAACACTCATTATCATCTTTTAATAGTTAAATCCATATTTTCATCCATGAGTAAAGTGTTGTGTGTGAAAATGAAAGTTTAGGTATGAGATAGGTAAATCCATAAAAATTGGATGCAACACTCTGTCAAGGTCTCACCCATCGTAGTTCTCTTTTTCAGGTCGAAATTTTTCAAATCGATCTTCTTTAGCCTCGAATCACACGTCGTCTCCCCGTTGCGCCTGCTGCCGTTCGCTCTAGCCCTCCTGATGCCACACAGTCCCTCCCTAACACATTCCTTCGACTCGGTCATTTCCAGGCCCGAATTTATCGTGTTTCGTCTGCTTCACTCGATTCCAACTCCTTCACGCATTTCCCTCCAAGTAATGTTACTTGGGTCCACTCTCGTTTTGACCATTGGGTATTGTGTGTTTCCTTTTGATACCATCGCTCGGATCCGCTTCCGACTCCTTTGCTCAATTCCACAACCATGAATTAGCCTAAGGCAGCGACTCAACGCCCTACATAACCCTGATGTTGTGCAATTCCTTTCGATTGGTGTTGTTTGATCCCATTCCAGATGCTGTCATTCAATCCCGTGGTAGGCAATGGAGGGTTTGCATGGAAATCAATGGTCTTTTTCATTATTTCTTCCACGACCATGAATCGCTCATCCATGGACAAGACCCCCCCACCCCTCCCCCCCCACTCTTTGGAGAAAAAAACACTCCTTCATTCCCGATCTGATTTTGCTTCTCTTTCTCTATTTTCTCCTCCACGACATCGGCTTTCTTGGCTTCCATTACTCCCAGGTACGGCTCTGATACCACTTCGATTGGAACAAGACAAATTTCTGCAAAAATTTGGGCAAAAATAATATGTTCTATTTTCCCGGTACCTAAACAAAACAACATATCATCACATACATAAACGATAGACCTACATTTCGAGAGGTAGGCAAGTCTCTCGCAAACCCTAACTCCTAAAACTCTAAATAACAATCACATATTCTAACTCTAATTATATTAAGTCCTATTTATACCAAACAATAATAAGTAATATATGATTGAATTGCCTTTTTAGCAGTGCGCCTAAAACAAGTCTTCAAATTGTTTTGTGGACTTGGCGTGGCAGAAAACTCCATAGATGCTGGTCTAACAGTTTTGTTCTATTTTGAAGATGTTCTTTCTAAAATGGTTTGATTTTTTATTTTACATTTATCATTATTTACATGTACTCTGCTTCAGGTCAAATTAGCTTCAGGTAGATCATTTGTATTCTTGATATCATTGCCGTGTATAGGTATTTGGTCTTGCTCTACATAAGAACATAGCATCGATTGCCTTTCTCTAAGGTTTTCCTGGAATGTGATTCCACGAATATTTTCTTGAAAAATTTACATACTTAGCACACAATTCTTGTATTCACATATCTCACACCCAAACTTTCTTATTTACATACATAGCACTTTGTTGCTATGAACTTATACTTGAAAATGTGTTTTAAAATATGCTAATAGTGCTATTTTTTATGTGATATGAAAGATTTGAGTGCTATGTGTGTAAATATGAAAGTTTAGGTGTGCTATGTATGTAAATGCCCCTGTTATCATATCTTCTGTTTTTTTCTTTTTTTTTTTTTTGCCCGTTTATTTTGTATATATGGTTGATGCCATATTGAAGAGCTACTTGACTTTTTGAATACCCAATTATGTGAAGTTTAATGTCCATCATGTAATTTTATTAACAGATCCATTCTTGTTTCAGGTCAAGTGATTACCGGCAGCTGGGACAAAACATTGAAATGCTGGGATCCCAGAGGTGCAAGTGGGCCAGAACACACTCTTGTTGGAACATACCCACAGCCGGAACGGGTTTACTCTCTTTCTTTAGTTGGCCATCGCCTTGTAGTAGCAACTGCAGGAAGACATGTAAATGTCTATGATTTGCGAAATATGTCTCAACCTGAACAACGGAGAGAGTCATCCTTGAAATATCAAACTAGATGCGTCCGATGCTATCCTAATGGGACAGGTAAAGATCTTGCTATGCTTATGTTTCTTAGCATAATGCTTGTTGATCCAGAAGATTATTTACTTTGCCTTAAGCTAGATGCTTAACTTTTAGCCTAAGTTTAGTACAACTTTAGACTATGTTCGTATGCAATTAGCATGAAGTTTAGATGATTTCTGGCAAAGAAAAATAGAATTCAGTGCTCAATTATATCAAAATTTTTTTTTTTCAATGTATGCAAGTTATAGTTAAGTTTATGTAATCAAGTTCAATTGATAACGGATTTTAAATATCCTAGAATTTCAATAAAAATCTGGGAACAAATAAAATTAAGGAGCAAACAAACTATTTTTTACTAAATTAAATTTTTGGGCATTTACATAGCCCAATTCCTTTGTATTCACATATCTAACACCTATACTCTACTTTTTACATTTAGACCGCATAAATCTTTTATATCACATAAAAAATACCACAATTTCAACTTTTAAAAAGTGAAAAATGCCTTTTTATGCATACGTAAGGTGGCATATATGTAAAAATTGAAGTAAATACACAGGAATGAAGTGGTATGATGTAAATCTTAAATTTTTTGACCAAAATCAAAAGCATTAAACTAGCCCTAGGCCCCTAACATTTACCAAACCGAGACCTTGTTGGATGGTTTTTGTCTGCGTGGTTGATTATGTAGTGTCCATATTCATGGGTGTCCCCAATTTTTCTTTGGATTATTTTTTGAAAATATTATAATACATATTTTGGTACTGACCTTGTGTCACATTTAACAAGATTAATGTGATTATTTGTGTACGTTTATGATGCTAGTGGCTTTCTTGCGTGTACACGAATTTTGATACTTCAATTTTGCTGTTTAATTTGAAATTCTCCCAAATCCAAGAGCATCCTTTTTCTATATTTATTTTGCCTCAAAGCGTAATTTAACATAATTTACCACTTAACATGCTGTGTTATTAATTATGTAAATAAGCGGTAAGGCTGTGTATCACATTGATAAAAGTGGGCTTACAATTTAAAGTACAATTGTAACATTAATTATCGGAATTTTAGAAATTTCTACTTTTAGTATCTTCTATTTTAGTAGTTTTGATTTATAGAATTATCTGTTGTTGGTAATTTCTATTTTCTTTTCTCTAGAATGAGGATTTTGTGGCTTTTCTAGTGTGGTGGCATTTCCCTGCTATTTATCTTGTAATTGTGTCTTAGAAATTGAGGAGGAATAATTAATTTTCTTTCTTCCAAACTTACATAAAATCAGAGACAAGTTTTCAGTATTAAAATCACGATTAAACCTATTAGGAGCTCGCGATGAGGACTAAATTTGCGCCTTCGTTGCTGTCCTGTCGCCATCCCCTCCCACGACTGAGTTCTGCATATAGATGGGTGCGAGGAAGTGTTAGGTGAACTGAAAGTTGGCCTTGCGACTTTTCTTTGTTGCTGGAGGAGAGTCCACATGGAATTGAAGTTTCCAGTTGGATCGAATGCCACTTCGATCGCCCGCTCTTGCTGGTAGTGAGTTGGTTCATTCGAGGAGATGAAGTTCTGAAAAAAACAACACATGAGAATAGAAGATACTAAAACAATGGAGATGAAGTTCTGAAGAAAACAACACATGAGAATCAGTTGATCTAATTAGGGGGTAGAAAATTGTTATATGCAAATTAATGTTTACAGTCAAGTATAATTCTGATGACTCTCTAGAACCCGATAATGTTTGACTGGTTGTCAAGAGATTCACTCAAACCTATGAATTGATTATTCAAAGAAATTTGCCTCAGTAGCCAAAACTAAGTTTTATAATTGTTTTTTTGTCACTTGCAACTAATCTTGACTGCCCTCCACAACAGTTGGAAATAAAAAATATATTTTTCAACGAGGGCTTAGAGGAAGAAGTGTACATGGATGAACCTCCAGGATTTAGTGAGAATTCAACATAAAGTTGTGTAAACTAAAAAAAGGTTATATGGGTTGAAGCAGTTGTTGAAAACGTAGTTTAAGAGATTTACATTGTTTGCTAAATGTCTAGAAATATACTCAAGGGCAAGGAAATTATTTAATGTTCTTTAGACATTTAAAGAATGGGAATATAACCATGTTGATTGTATATGTGGGTGATATAATTCTCTCCGAAGATGACATATGAAATGAACCGGTTGAAGAGATCCCTATTATCAATTTTTGAGATCAAGGATTTAGGATCTCTGAGATATTTTCTTGGCATGGAGATTGCCATATCGAAGAAGAGAATTGTTGTTTCCCAACGGAAGTATGTTCTTGATCTTTAAAAGAAAATTGAGATGGGTAGTTTTAGGTTTGCAGATATTTTAAGTGATCTCAATCAGATACTAGAAAACGAGAAGGAATCTGACATAGTGGCGCAACTCAATATCAAAAGTTGATATACTTATTACACACACAACCATATATCGCCTTTATTGGGAGTTTCTTAAGTCAATTTATGCATTCTCCCTATGAGAAATACCTTGAAGCAGTTCATGTTATTCTCAAATATTTTAAAATTGCACAAGGGAAGGCTTACTCTTTCAAAAGATCACACAATAGGGCATAGAAGCATACACTGATGCAGATTGGGCAGGCTCAATTGTTGGGATATCACCGTCCAGATATTGTACTTATCTATGGGAAAATCTGGTTGTATGGTGAAGTAAGAAATAGAATGTGGTGGCAATGAATAATGTCAAGACAAAATATCAGGCTATGACTAATGGAGTATATGAGATGTGATTGAGAATTCTTGAAGAGCCGCAAATTTCGATAAACATGCCAATGAAGTTGTCTGTGACAATAAAGTTGCCATAAGCATTGTAGGAAATCCAGTGCATCATAATCACACAAAATATGTGGAGATTGATAGACACTTCATAAAAAAAAGATTGATTGTTAGTTAAGCTTTTTGCATGCCTTTCACTCTAACAAAGCAACAAATAGTGGATTTCTTCACCAAATGATTTTTCAGACCTAATTTTGAGCTCCTTGCAAGCAAGTTGGGCATATTTGATATTTATGCTCCAACTTGAGGTTGGTGTCGGAATTTTAGGATTTTTGCTTTTGTTGTATTCTATTTTTAGTAGTTTCTAACTTTAGAAGGATCTATTATTGATAATTTTTATTTACTTTTTTTTTGGAATGGGGATTTGTGGCTTTCTTAATGTGGTGGCCTTCCCTTGCCATATATCTTGTAACCGAGTCTTAGGAAATTGAAGATGAATAATTAAATTTTCTTCTCCCAACTTAATACATGCACTTTGTGGTTGCTTTGTAGAGCTTGCTCAGCTCTGTCCTTGTCGAAAAAGGCCAGTTCATTGGTAGTTACTGCTGTGTTTTGCTCATTACATTGTATGAGTGCCTTTTTGCTTGTGTTGATAACACTTTTCTTTGTTAAAATTTGACTTAAAATGCCTTGGATCATTTCATAATTTTGATTCGCATGATGTATGCTACATAGTATACTGCCTAATATTATTTCTCTTGATATGTGCGCTCACTTAGTTGAAACACATGTAATTGAACATTAGCCGTTCACGTTGATTTTCATCATTTACTGTAATTTCAGACAGATGCTCCCCTCTTGTGCTTGTTTGGCTAACCTGATCTGTGCTATGTGGTCAGGGCTCCAGGGATTACAATGCTGTGCATTTTGCACTTAAAATTTTAAAAATAATCTGATGAATTGAATAGTTAAGCAATTTCTTTTGGGTTTAGTTTGATTTCTTGTTCTTTGGTTGAATACTTCCATCCAGTAAGATTATCATGATTCATGCAAGCTCCTTAACTATACCATTGATAAAACAGTTTTATTTTTTTGTTTATTAAAGCCATGGATTGTATTTTAGGGAAACAAACCGAAATTGAGTTTGGTATGTAGGAGTAATTAATTTCCTAATATGAATATGCTAGTAGTGATTCTTATTAGCTTGAAGTTTTGGATTAACGGTTGTCTCTTTACAACAATATTGAACCTAATTAAGACTTCTGATGTTCTACCCCGCAGCAATTTAAAAGTAAGGAATCAACAATTAAATCCATCCACGAGCTTTTTTACATCTAAATTTTGTGTTAACATAAACTTTCTTAATACTGAGATATTATGTGCTCAATTTTGTTACCTTCTTTTTCAGGTTTTGCTCTCAGTTCTGTGGAGGGTAGAGTTGCTATGGAATTCTTTGACTTGTCTGAGGCAAGCCAATCTAAGAAGTATGATTATCTGTTCTTTCTAATTTAAACGGCATCAGTTTTAACCTAGTATGTTGATCTGCATATCAACTGCATCTAGTCTTGTTTTATTTGTCTTTAGGGGCTAACTTTGTTTATGTTCCATTTTCTACTTGGTAGATGTGTGATTTCTTGTTTGTTTTTCATCATTTTCTTCCTTGCCTTTGAAAAGCTTGCAGTTTTTTCAAGCACATTGAAGTACTTAGCAAATTGTAATACATTTGCATTGCAAAAGGGACATTGTTTATTTAAGGGTCAATTACATAAATACTACATACCACTCAATTCCTATGCATTAACATATCTAACTCCTAAATTCTAGGGGCCGTCTGAGATCACTTTTGTTTTTGTTTTCTATTTTTTTAATTTTGTTTTGTTTTTGTTTTGATTTGAAACAAAACATGTTTTTTATGTTTGATTATGGTTGTTTTTTTGGAAACATTCAAAAAAATTGTTTTTTTTTGTTTTCAAAAATATGTTTATTTGTTTTTAGGAACAAATGATAAAAACATATAAAAAACACACTAACTTGCATGTTTTTTTAAAAACAAACGGAAAATAAAACAAAATTGATCCCAGACAAGCCCTTAATTTTTACATTTATACCATCAATATCTTTCATCAAATAAAAAATGCCACCATTTTAACTTTTAAAAAGTGAAATGCACCTTTTCCATGCATGGGTAAGGTGACATGCATATAAAAATTAAAGTTTAGGTGTTAGATATGTAAATGCATAGGAATTGAGTGGGATGCATGTAAATCTTCTTTTTTATTAAATAGGACTTATTTGCTAATTTGCGGGAACAAGTTTTGTGAGTTTTGTAGCATGTGCTGTATTTTTGTAATCCTCTCAGCAGAATCAATTTAGTGACAATATAGTATGATTCTCAGGTATGCATTTAAGTGCCATCGAAAATCAGAGGCCGGAAGGGACACCGTATACCCTGTGAATGCTATTGCGTTCCATCCCATGTAAACTATTTGTCTGCTTTTCTTTAAATGACACTTACACAATGTTCAAACACCCTGCTTATCTCTTAACTTTCTATGTTTTTTTCTTGCAGATATGGAACCTTTGCCACTGGAGGTTGTGATGGTTATGTCAATGTTTGGGATGGAAACAACAAGAAGAGACTCTATCAGGTAATTTATGACCTCAATGCTCCGTTCAAATAATAGTAAAATGTTAAAATAGTCTCCTGACTATTACATGGATCCATTTTAGTATCAGAGTCTATAAAAATGCTAAATTAATCCCCATATTTTCTGAATGTGGGCTGAAATAATCCCGATGAAGACTATTTTGGCCTCCCATTAAAAAAGTTTGGGGACTAAATTGACACTTATAGTAATGCAAACCC
>JXCR01006079.1:0-11123 GCA_002079205.1 Phalaenopsis hybrid cultivar
GAAAACATTCTAAGCCTTCCTCCAACATAGAACACAACATAAGAGCAGTAATAGAATAGCCCATTAGATATATTGAACCATGGGACTGTGCCAACAAGTCCATAACAAGAAAAAGAATAAATAAAAAACTTTTCTTCACCTTCGAGTTTTGTATTGTTTGACGATGTAATGGATGGCCTCCTTCATCTCAACCTTTCGGTCCTCCTTCCGGTTCCATAGCTCGGCGACGGGATATCTACCGCTGGGATTATACTCATTTATCTCCAGCAAAGCATTCTTTACAGCATTGTACACATCATCCCCAAAGTTGGTCCACAGGCTCTTCAGTTTTGGATCATCTTCATCAATTACTTCCTGCATCAACCAAATTTGGGAGCAAAATGATGAGCTTGAAGTAATAATCCTGAAATCTGAAATGAAAACTAAACATCAGCTTTAAATCAATACCTCATTAACACCATCACGTTTGATGAATTTGAAAGGATGCCATAATGGATCACGAATTTGCGCATCCCAACTAGAACACAACACGGAAGTTTTCACACTGGCCTCGTCAGCAGGAAACTTCTTCTTGCATGCGCTTTCAAAAGGCTTGATATCCAGATCACCCATTCTCTTTATTCCAATAAAAAAGGGAACTTGCAAAAATTTTGTAAGCCCCTCAAAATTCTATGATTAAAATCAAAATGTCAACAAGGATGAATTGGAACCAGAATGCTTAAAAGACAACGGAAGAAGATTACCTGGATCAATTCTGCACGAGCTTCATTGAGCTCCTGATTGGCCTCACGTTCCTTCAAAGAAAGAGTGTTGTGCAACTCTTCTAAATGCTCCTTTTCTTGTTCCAATTTGTTATGATATTCTGCTATTTTGTTTTCTATATCTTCTTCCCCTTGCAAATGCTCCATTACTTTCAACTTAACTTTCAGATGAGTAATTTCAAGCTCCATTTTTTGTTTTTGATCCAGCTCCATTTCTAGCTGGCGCACTCTTGTAAGAGCAACTTCCATTTCTCTCTACGTCACAAAGGGTTATCGTGAATCATATTTTTTGGGAAGAAAATCAAACATGAACAAAAACGAGTTATGCATTGTTAGATTACCTTGTGTTCTTCCATATGTTCCTTGACCTTTTCATCATATCTCTTTTTTTCAATGTGCGCCAATGCAAGGTAACTGTCAACCAGAGCAGCCTAAAAATACATGTATATCAGTATCAATCAGCATCAAAAAGAATTGCATCAGACCTTTAAATCAATAGCTGCAAGGGCACATGAAGGTCAGCTGAATTATATGAAAACCATGTAAAAATTTTGGTTTTATCCTTTCAAAAAAATGCTTTAAAAGTTCTAGGGGAAAAAAATATTTTGAATAGTCAAAACTAATCACATGTTTTTTACTTTCAGTTAGAAACTTGTGAATCTTTTTGGAACAATATGGAAAATGAATGGTACAACGCAAATATATTTGCTTCTAGTTATTTTAGCCAATTTTGTGTCCGTCATTGTTAGCATTTAAGTCAACTATTACGTTAAATATCTGTTAGGATTATATTCTTATTTTTATGTATTCGCGTGTGAATTTGAATTTTTATAAGGCCTATTTTTATGTAGAATAAATTGAGTTAGGGTTTTCTAATACAATAAATATGATATAATCTATGCATAAAAAAGAAGAGATGGTCCACAAATCTTAAGGCTGCAAATGAACTAAATGTTCTACAAACATGGCTCGGCTTGATTAGAGCTCATTCATGATCATTTGATTAATGATCAAACGAGTTTGATCCATTTCATAAATACTTAATTGATGAATTAACTGGAGCAACTAGTTAATTGATTCATTTTTCAGAACAAATCATATCATTTAAAGAGCATTAAGGAGCTCGTGAACAAGCATGATTAAGAATCTTATTTACGTAGAAGCTTATCGTCGACACGGTATTGTAACTCCTACAGTACCATGGGATGTCACAATCGCAGGAGACGGGCCAAAACAGTCCTATTTTTCTTTCTTATGCTTTCTTTCCTATTATCTTTCATTCCTTTTTAGTCCTTTCCTATATATGTGTTGTATTAGGGTTTGAAATTGAGTTTTGGCTCAGATTTCTGTCAGAATAGCCGCTGACGTTCGTTTCTCTCTTTGAGGCCTATAACTGAGAGTTTGGGTGGGGTGATGTTCCTGCTGTATCTCTCTCCCGAGGTGGTGTTTATATCACCTATCTCTTTCCACATCCTCCCCACATCGCTCCCGACCGATTTCCATTGCTGCAGCCTCCCCCCAAACAGCCATACTTTACTGTTTTCCTTACACTTTCCCCAATCCAGCCATCTGTCCTCTTCTGCTGCCACCCCGGACAACCGTCCTCATGCTGTCCTGCAGTTCCCCGCATCCCCCGCCACTTCTGCCGACATTCCTCCTTACCGCAACCACCCGGAAACAGCCATTTCTTGTTGTTTTTCAGATGTTCCAGCCACCCAGCCATCCATTCCTCTCCTTCCAGCTTGCTGCCCTTGCCGCAACTCCCACATTTCGTTGTTTTCGTCACACACTTTGTAGTCGCCTCGCCTTCTAGCCTTCACCCACTCCTTGAAACCTCGTCGGAGGGACAAGCCCTCGCCAATCACCACAGCCACTTCGAGATCCTACCCTAATTTAATTATTTGTGTCATGCGTCTGTTGATATTTCTGATTTCCGGGTGCTGTATTGTTAAATTTTTCCTTTCAAGTGTGTTGATTGTATCAACTTAGTTACTTAAGTACTAATATTTGATTTTCTATTATGGTTTCGGTTAACTCCAATATCATTTTTGAACAAGCTCATTAAGATGCACGATTCGTTTATAGAAATGTTCTTTTCAAGCTTACGAATAAATTTACTACCAGATTATACCTTTATAGCTATTTAGTCCCACATCATTTGAACATTGAACTTAGTATTATCTAAATTATAATGCNTGTGGTATGCCTAACATAAAGTTCATATTAACGTCCTTTAGCATTATGAAATTAATAGAATTGTATGCAACCAAATTTTATACTCTTCCTAGACTAGGCAAAAAAATACTTATCCTCAACATTACGTGATTGACTGGGTGTGGGAAGAGGGGTTACGGAAATGGCTTCGTAGTGGAGGTGGAATTGCAGGTTGGCCTATATAGTGGATGGGGGTTAGAAGCAAAGCTACGGTTGGGACCTACTGCAGGAGACGGGAGGGCCACCTACCGGGGAACGGGAGAAAAAGGTGGAAATAGGGGTTGCAGGGGGGAGGGGGGTGAAGGATGACGGGGACAGGGAAGCTGGGGGAAACCTGCAGGTGTCAAGGAGAGGAGATGTAGGTGAACATCAAGGAAGATAAATCACCACCGGGGAGAGGGATACAGCCAGAGCAACACCCTAACCGTCAGATTCAACCCTCGAGGGGAAACAGGTACGTCGACGACTGTCCTCATAAATCTGAAATCAGAAATAATATAAATTGTTTTCCTAATACCTTAAAGCACACATAAATGGAAGTGGGATGTGCGGGAAATGAAAATAAGAAGGCGGGAATTTTCTGCCTAATGAAAAGAGGAGAGGAGGGGTCGGTTCAGCCCCTTCACTCAAGTAAACCGGTTCGGGACAAACTGGTTCAGCTTTTGGAGGAAAACCCCCATGTCATTCTCTCGGGATTGGGGGAGCTTCAACCTCATTCGTTGAAGCTTTTAACTCCTAGTGGCACGCCGTCGAGTCCTCTGGTACGTCGTACAAATAGACATTGTTGTTTCAAAGCACATTATGATATAAGAGATATCCGTCCACCTTTGGCACAACTTGACCTGAAATTGTAACTAGACGAGTATCCTCAACAATCAAGTATCACGTCATCCCAGTTGTAACATGCTTCTTCCATTCCTCGTACTCAGCTGGGTGCAACTGATAAACTGATATGCGAGGAGAAATTCACTCTAGGTTTAAATCTATGGCAGGTTGCACAACTCTCCCTGGCTTCTCAGGAGAGACCTCTTCCCCGTAGATAAGACCTGGATCCCATTGCAGAATTTTTGTCCCCATCAAACTCCTTGGGGCCACTACAAAGCTGGGGTTCACCTCTTTCATCAGGACATCTGACGATGCGTCCCATGTTGACCTAAAAGTAACCTCTGAATAACTCTATGTAATGTTCTCGACATGAAACACAATGACCTCATTTCTGACATGTTGGACCTTCCTTTGGTGCAACTCCAGAAGGGGTCAATACATTTGAAAAATCTACATCTCATTTATCCAAGGTGGAGCAGTATCTGATGTAGGCTCCTTAAACTCATAACCTTTGCAGACCTGTTGAGGCGGTAGCGAAGCAGTAGAAATATTGCTATCTGTAATATTAGTGATAGGTTATAGGGCAAGTAGGGTCTGAAAAATCTCCCTCTCCCCCACGATAGGAGGTTCCAAAGGCAGGGGAGCTACAACATTGTGTGGGGACTGAATGGTTGGCATATTGCCTGTAAAAATAGTGACGTCTTTAAGGGTTTCTTTTTGATGATCAATAATGTCAATAACTTGGAGCTGATTAAGAGGAGATGAATTCACGGCCTCTGGCGGAGCACTGTGTTTTTTTGGTCTGAGGTGGGGGTGTAGATAGTGACATTGAGAACTGGAGTGGCCAAACATACGACAGTTCAAACAATACGAAAGAAAAGACTCAATCATTATCTTTTGCCAATACCATGGTGGTGTGTGCCGAACGAAATTTTCTTAGAAGCAGATGAAACAATGTCTCTTTCAACAAGTACTCTTGCTTCAGATGGACGGAAAATATTAAAAGTAGGAATGTCCGTTTTGAGTGACTTACTATAAGCTGAGGCAATAGAGTACACTACTTTTTGAGTAAAATAATAAAATTTCATGCCAAAGAGGCGAATCCAAACCGGAATAATTTATGGTTTCGTCTGTGGGTCAAATCCATAGACCATTTCAAAATCTTCATTGCTCTGTTATCAATCAAGATTATCCTTCTAGCAAATAATTACGTGTAATCTTCTTCATTATTTAGTTGTATAAGAATGTGTTTTTCATCTAACAGTCCAATTTTCTACTCCCAACAAGGTGCATAAGCTTAAATTCCTTGCGAATCAACTTTATTTTGGGATGATGATACAAAAATTTTTCGACCAAATTCAATCGACAGAAGGAAGCAAGTTGAATATCTTCAATTTCAGTAAAAAAGATGGCAGACTTCCAATCTTCCTACCAGGTTTCTTGATGTCCTTCACCCACTCAAACGAAGAAGGGAAAAAGCAAGATTTAGGTGCACCTGAAACGTGGACACCCACAAGGGCAGCAACATATGATATGTCTGAATCCACACACACACACAAACACACACACATAGATATATATGTATATATATATATATATATTCAAATTAGTAAAAAATTATTCAACTTGTAAAACTTTAAATATTAAATATTGTAAGAAGTATTATAAAAAAAATTTAAAGTCGTGCTATCAATAAAAATATCATCAAAGTAAGCGTTAAGAAACTCTCCAATAAAGGCATTCTGAGTGGAATTCTCACTCAATAGCTCTTCTCAGGGATGGACTATCAATTCATCTTCTTCTTCCCAAATAAGTTTTGCTAGCTATTCAATGCAACTGAAGATTTTCTATCCATCCTTCAATGTCTCAACTTTCAAAATTATGGCTCATTATATCCAAAAAGTTTTTGATCTATGGTAGTCCCTGATCATGAGTGGACTGTGTTTGTAGTTGTTTGTTAAAACATAATTATTGTTGTGTTAAATATCAATTAAGATATGCTTGATAATTTAATTGTTCAAAGGTAAATTTATAAATTTTCAACAAGGCCTATTTTCCAAAAATAAGGCCCATTATCATTTAATTTGAACAACAACAACTAAACAAATCTTATAGCTAGGTTTCCCCTATAGTAACTATCTACCCTTCAGGGGCTCTGTGTGCTTTCTTCCTCACTACATGAGTCTCCCTCCTATTAAAGTATCTGATCATCTCATCTTATCAATCTATTTCACTTAATTACTTTTTTGGTTATCCTTCTACACTAAATTTGTCTCCTTTCAAGAAATCAAAATAAGAAAAAACCTAGTAATTTTCATTCCAACATTCAACCATGCATCAATGAATATAGTACGAGGAGGATGCTCTTCGTTTAAAGGCAGATATTACTCTCATCTTCCAGGGCTTTCTTTCCTTTATTTTCTAAATATTACACTTCAAGAATAAACAAGTTTTAATCTAATATTCTAACTATAAATAACATCAGTCTTGCTGAACAAAAAAAAAAGAGCTCAAGCATAGTCATCAAAAGTACATTAATAAAATTTGATGTATATAAACAATATAGCATTATATCATCATCAATTGCAATATAAATCCCTCACATTCTTTTCATAAATTACCTTATCCTTCTCAACGTCCAAGTTCCTCTTCACACCCTCAATTTTAATCTCGTAATTTTTAAGTTCTCTACAACATTGTTCGATCTTATTCTTCTTTGCACCCAACTCTAACTTTAACTTGTCATTCTCCAACAAATTCCTCCGTGCATTCTCACGCCCTTTCTGCTTAACATTATGCATTTCTGACAAAACCACGCAAAAATAAGAACACATTATGTATGAAAATGATCAATACAATAGAATATCCTTTTAGTTAAGTTGGTACGAGTATTCTCATATTAACAAGAAATACTGAGAGCAAAATGGAGTTATCAATACTAAGATGATTCATAGAATTCACAAGATGAAAGATGATTATCATTTTTATTAATCATCATCATCTTACAACAACAACAACAAGAATAGATTCAATAACACAAAATTCTAGATCTTTCATACATTGTAGTTTTGTCAAGAAATAGTAACCATGTAGACAATCATATACCAAAGAAACTATTGTAAAGGGCTCAAAGACAGAAATGGAGCTCATATTATAGTGTTCTTACAGAAATAATGAAGAACAATAATCGAGTCGCTTCTCTTGCCCAAAAGCATGCATCCATTCAACAATGATAAGAACAATCATCTTGACCAAACTAGAGTATGCTTCTTTTTTTTCAAGCCAATATGCATAAGAGTATGGGTATATTCAAACTGGTTCCAAATAAATGGAAGGATAAATCTAGCCATGATGGTCCCTACTTTTAACCCCATCCAAACTAAAACACCAGGTAGGTCAGCTAGAATATTTAGGCAGCCCTCGAGTTCAATTGTCAGCCTTTCATCATGCTCATAGGTGGAAACAATAGAGAGGGAGAATGTGAAAGTGGTGGGAAATTACAAAAGTGTTAGGTGGTCATGAAGGTGAAGCAAATTACAAAAGTGTTAGGGGTCATGACGGTGAAGCAAACGGGCAGCAAATGTGAGTTAGCAGTTAAGTGAAGGCAACAGAGAAGAATAATATGAAGGGGAAATCACTATAAAAAGATGATGCCGTCGGTGAAAGAAATTGCAATTGCAAACAGAACAATGGGCACTAGAGAGCAGTGCAAAAGGCTGAAAAGTAGAAAGAGAGCTAAAGTAGTGAAATCTAGAAAATGCGAGTTAGGGCCAAGTTTATTATAGTTACCTAAACATCTATAATGAAAATCTAGCAGTGTTTTTGGCAGAATTCATTCAGAAAAAGGAATCTAAATAATGAATTTTAAGAGCCGAACTACATCAATTGATTCAAGTGGGTTCTTCTACTCTTTAAGTGTTTTAGCACAATTCTAAAAGAAAGGTAATATAGCAATTCTAATGTTTAATTCGTTCAGTTTAGTACATTGGGTTGGAGGCTAAGTTTTGATGAATTGAACCAAGAGCATTTGCACCACCCAGAGCTAACCAAAGACCAACGTAGAGGAAAGGTCCAGGTAGGCCCTTGAACATGTGCTAAAGTATATTGATGACCATGTATTTTCATCTCGAAGCCATCCTCATTCTAAGTTGCCAAGGATAATACATTGATGATAAATTTCAATGATGTTTATCTAGATAACTATCCTCATTTAAATATAGTCAAGCATATGACATGAGATTATAAATAATGTTGCAGGGGAGTTTGCAAGGGAGTAGACAATCTACAAAAAAAAATGACCTCTAGTTGATTACGGTTGTCTTTGACTGCAGTTTTTGCAGTGTCTATAAGTAAGCAGAAGGCTTCTATAGGTAATACAACAAGGAAGTTTGCAAAAAATTAGACAACCTACAGGGAAAGCTGCAGTGTATGGCTGCAATGAAAAGGAAAAACATCTACAGGAAAAGCTGCAGGGAATGACCTGCAGATAAAAAAGAACACCTGCACGAAAAACTGTAAGGTATGGTCCTGCAAGTAAAAAGGAAGAACACCTGCAGGATATGTTGCAGGGTACGACCTGCAAAAAAAAAAAAAAACAGAGAGAACACTTGCAGGAAAAGTTGCAGGTTATGGTCTGCATGTTAAAAAGAAGAATATTTGTAGAGAGAGAGCTACAGGGTATGGCTTACAGGTATGGCCTGAGAAATGGCTTGTAGCAGGAAAAAGCTCCGGAGAAGGGTCTGCTGCAAGAGAAGGCTCCAAAGGAGGGCCTATCACAAGAAAAAAAACTCATGATAAAGGCCTGTCTGAAAAAAAAAAAAATCCAAAGGAGGGCCTGCTATAGGAAAAAAAACTCTGGAGTGCCTGTTGTAAGGAAAACTCTGGAGGAAGGTCTGTTGTAAGGAAAAACTCTGGAGGAGTGCAGTAGCAGAGAAAAACTATGAAGGAGGGTCTGCTGTAAGGAAAAGCTCCGAAGGAGGGCCTGCTACAGGAAAATGCTTCAAAGGTAGACCTGTGGAAGGAAAAAACTCCGAAGGAGGGCCAGCTATAGGAAAAAGCTCCGAAGGTAGGTCTGTGGCAAAAAAAAGTTCTGAAGGAGAGCCTGCAGCAGGAAAAAACACAGAAAATTTGGCCTAGAGCCTTGATAATAACAATGGCAGTTATATTGTTGGAAGTGATCGCATCTTCAGTCAGGCCTCCAGCAGCTTCGTCAGGGTACCACACTACTACCACAGGGCAAACACAGTGGTGAACACAATAATAGTTGATGCTACCAAGCCTCCCTTTGATGCTCCTCTTAGATGCCCCAAATCCCTTGTTGTCAAAAATAACAACACTAAGCCCAAGCCTCTCTACCTCAAGGCAGAGCCTCTCCTTCATGTTATGATCCTTTATAATGTGTATCTTGAAGGGGATATGAGACTCTACAAGGGGTTGTGCGGGAATTTTGCTTTGCTGATAGTGAAGGCGTCAAAATCTTCCTCAAGTTACTGTTGCGACTGCTCGGAGTCAACCACTTCAGCGGCATTTGTGGCCTCCAAAACAGAGCTCTATCAATCCTTAGTTAGCACCAAAGATAACAGAAGTGGAGCGAACATGAAGGAGGATGACGACATCACCAGGTCGAAGGTAATTCTGGACAACCCAATTCGCAACGTAGGCACTTTCTTCGCACAGATCTACAACGATAACAATCCGATGATGAGAGCTAGCAGTGGGGTTCGCCGCTGCTGCGGATGAAAAAAAGAGTCGTGATGATGATGGTTAATCATCTGTGCTATGACAACTAAAGCAAAGGCTGCAGAGAAATGACAAAACTACAGAAACCTGCGGGGAAACAACACGGAAGCCTGTAGTAGCCTGGAAATTCGCAGCAACGGGAGAGACATCAGTGAATCCAACGCTGGACCTTGCAAGTACAGAAGCGACTGGAAAAAAAATAGCACTAGGTGGCCTATAGAAGGTTTCGACGACTAGTTACAGCAGAAAGGAGTTATGGCAGCTAAGGCCTGCAGGGAGAGGAAGTATCCGACGTCTAGGGCCTGCAGAAGAGAATTCCGACGGCGGGAAAGCTGCAGGAGAAAATTTTGGCGGCGGGTCCTGCAGGGAGAGAAAGTTTCCAGCGGAAAAACTGAAAAGAGTAGGCAAAGGAATAGCCAACAACACGACAAAGATTGCTGGCTGCAGGGAATAAAAAGTTTCGGGCGATAGGAGACTCTATGGTTTGTTTTAAAGCTTTGATACCATGTTGGTTTTCATAATTCAACAGAATAATTTTATTGATATCAAAAGGGATATAAATACTCGTACATGAATCCTCGAATAGGAAATAGAAGAATAAAAAAATAACATGAAGGGAAAGATATAACACCCATATCTCTATTAATCAATTCATAATAGTCATTTAGGGATAAAGGAAACAGTATAAAATAAGAAATCCTAGAATAGAAAATGAAATAAATTCGATCTAAGAAAATAAATCTAAAATATGAAAGAAAATATATCCAATCCAATGAAATAAATCTAATCCTCATAACTTCTAACATGAATAAATTATTTCGTAATATAACTTCTAACAAAATAAATAAATAAATAATCCAAGGCATAAGCATTAATGAGGAACACATGCAATATTGATATTAAAAATAAAGTAAAAAGAACAAAATAGTAAACTTTATTAACAAAGCAAAATTTCTAAAAAAAACAGAGTATAATAAATTAACAGATCAAAACATTCAAATTGCAAATGCACTTACTACATTGCCGCTTCAAATACAGGATTTAAAACAAATTGACAAACTGTAAAGCTCTCATCTTGTCAAAAGCATAAAATTTTCATTTCTTGTAATCCATGTAATAGCTATGCTGGAATGAAATCTGAAAACAGCACAATAAACCACATCTAAGATTCACTCATATAAAATAAACAAAATAAACTAATTCACCTTCATTATACTTGTGTGAAATCTTAGCTTTTGAATCCATCATGTTTTCAAGAGATATGACCGTCTCATTATACAAAAACTTCAATTCCTGCAAATATTTATCCATAACATTCATCTTCTTCACAAGTGAAGCCACCGTCATCACATTCTCTTTTGCCTCCTCCATTACATCCACCACTGTCTTCATTTTCCCATGCTTCCTTAGAATCTTTGCAAACAATCCGCCGGTTTTATAATCATCATCACGAGCAATCCACCCATGAATCCCAATTAAGTTCAAACCTTTCTTCTCATACCACTCGTTCTTCCCCATTCGCTTCAACTTAAAGTGATTCTCAAATGCCATTGCATCTTTGAACCCTTTCGAATCCATATTAAA
>JXCR01006088.1:0-17862 GCA_002079205.1 Phalaenopsis hybrid cultivar
ATATATATATATATATATAGATATATATATATATATATATATAGATATATAGTTTGTACACTTGTTTCAAAAATTTTCTGATTATTCCATTGTTTATATTGTCTCTAATGTGATTTTTATCAGTATTAACTTTATCTCTTTCCCTTTTTACTTGCTCCTGTTGACTGTTGTATGAAGTGTTTACTTTTGTTTTTATTATTACTCGAATCATTTTGCATAATTTCCGTTTTACTTTTGATGCACTATTTTTTTCCAAATTATGCTGTATTAATTATCTTTTTTCCTATTGGATTTCGTGAACATTCTTCTCCATTAAGCACGCCCATTGAACCCTATCACGGACCTGCAATGCTCTATGGCGCTGAATGTTGGCCTTTATAAGAGAAGCATAATCCTAAGTTAAGTGTGTTGAGATGAGAATGATTAGGTGGATGAGTGACTCTACACTTAGAGACAAAATGCGAAATAAATATATGTGTGATAGGGTTGGTGTAGCTCCAGTGACACACAAAATTAGAGAGAGCCGTCTTAGTGGTTTGGTCACATTAAACGTCGACCATTTGATGATCTGATTAGGAGAGTAGATGTTTTAGATTCGACTTATGTTAAAAAAGGCAGAGGTAGACCTAGAAAGACTTGGGCTTATTGTATAAAAAATGATCTTAATTTATTAGAAAAAATATGACACTAAATAGGATGCAGTGGGATTAAGTCTTTGTTGTTGTTGTGTCTCTTCAAGAGTTGCTAACCTCATAATCTCCTTAATCTATTCATTATGCATCGTTTTTATTTTGCTATAAACCCATCTTAGCATTTCTCACTATTGCTGTAGTTTAAGTTGGCTATTAATGAAACGTTATCATCTAAGAAAAAATTACAGACGCACTTCTTTTATCTCAACCATGATCTTAATTTACTATATATACTAGTTTATTTATTGAATGAGGCTTACAGCAATGTTTTATTTCTGCAGGAAATGCTCATTATGGAATGGGAATATCGTGAATGTACAGTAACTAGCATTGCCAGCTTGTTACTTTCGATAACAATAGGAGCAGGTAGTTTACAATGGTCCAGGTTTTGCTGACATTGTAATATTTCTATGAGCTCGTTGTTCATTCGCTGAGAGCAGCACGTTGATTCTGTTAAAGGGTTGTTCTGCTTTGTAACTATACTTGATTTTTGTATTTTGTTATTATATAAATAGTATCGAGATTTTGCATACACTGGTGGAACTAGAATTTAGAGAGGGAAGATGAAATAAAAAGTTTAGGGTCATGAATATATAAGTTTAAATTTTTTTTAAAAAAAAATTAAAATTGTTATAAGTGTGATTATTAGTTAAAAATATAGTTAATATGAAATTATTGTTAAGTTTTAAATTTTATGATAAAAATTTTAATGTATTATATAATATTAAAGAATTTAGAAAAAATTTAGGGGTCCTTAGTTTTATTTTGTGTACATGTGTCACGACCTAATTTGATGCAACTCGTCATATCGAGGTGGGTTTGCTCATATTGAGGTCATAACATATGAAATATTATCCAATATTTATTTGAAAGGAATATTACTTATTTATTTTTTCAATTTCCATAAACATAATCACTAATATCATCAAGTATTATAAAATAACATTACACAAAATTTAGTCAGATTATATCTCTATATAATAAAAAAAAATATGTACAACGATCGTGATTTAATATTTTTATCATCAAAATATAGACAACTTGATTGTCAAAAATTTAGATATAAGATATTGGCATACATAATATCAGGTTATCAATTGTAATTATGTTTTTTCTTTTTTTGAAATAATGCAAGCGAGTAAGGTAAGGGTGAGTTATCACAACCAGTAGGTTGCTCAAAATATATATTAAAAATATAGACATGTATTCAATGTAACTGAACCTAATATGTCAAAATATCATCTGTAATATCTATTGCATTGCTAGTGCCAAGAATTTAAAACTACAACAAGCATATGTTGAGGAGTATAAACAATATAATATAATAAATACAGTAAAATAACATGAAAATAAAAAAATTCATTATTTATTTAAATAATTTAAAATTTTGTATTCGTCTCTTATACCTTAATTTCTACTTATAACTCTACTTGTTCATATTTTCGTTTCTTATAATTTCATTTTCATTTATAGCTCCACTATTTCATATATGTTCAAGCGTACTAAATGCTCAGATGAATAATCACATAGAATCTAAAAGTCCTCTTACTCTCGTACTCTCTAATCATTGTTGGGGATTATGAAATTGGTTTACGGGTTTATTGAGTTCATTTCTGATCTCTTACTCTCAAATGAATCACTAAATACATCAATCTCACTGCTGCTAAGATCACTAACAACCTTGGACTTGTCTTATTGACATGTTTTTGGGGGGTTATTTGAGCTGTTTGGAGGGGGTTACTTCCCGCAATAAGTTCGCAATAATTTTTGGGTTAGAGGTGTTCTCTGACTTTGAAAAAATTAGAGGACTTTTTTAATTATGCTCCAGGGGTTTTAGTTAATTTAAAATAAAATATATGTAAATGTTTTCAAAGTTTGGTTCATATTGTTCTTCTTTGTTCAAGGAGCACAAGACTTATTTTATTTTATTTTTATGATTTTTCTATACTAATATATGAATTTTAGATTTGTATTTAATTTTATGGAATTATTTAAATCAGAAAATCCAAAATTTCTTAACTTAACCACTCTGACGTCATGTCATCCTCGACAGATCCAAACTCCATGCCTACGGTCGTCACTACACTAATGTCGCAAAACAAATTAAATAAAACTGTAATAAAACTCGAATAATACCAGGGTAACACCAGGATAACATTGGGAAAACACCATGACATTAGTAATGTGACGATAAAGATAAACAAATTTATTATTATTAATGATATTAATATCATTAAGGCTGGTCGTAATTTTAAAAACTTTATTAAAAAGATTATCAAAATATCTCATCTATCTATTTTGCTTATCTTCTCCTAAGAAAAGTAATTTTTTATTTTCAATTTTAATAAACTTTACTTGAATAAGATCTTTACTTTTCTTTTCTCTTTTTTTGACTACTTTATACATACATCTTTCATCATCTTTAGTATCTTATTCATTATAAATATTATTAAAAGCAGAAGTCTGACATTACAAATTATTCTCTTGGACTCTTTATGGGCCACCTTATATTTTTTTCAGTTCTCTAAGCTTTTACATTTAAACCAATTTTTATCACAAAACTTTTTTATGTTTTATCTTTTCTTGCACATTATTATTCTACCACCAATTATTTTGTATTTATAATTTTTTTTTCTTTTGATTCTCCAAGCACATTTTTTTCCCTTTGTTTAACAATACTTATTACTTTATCTCACAAAGAAGTAGCTTCTTTATGAACACTCCAAATCTTGAAATCTTGAGGTTTACTCATCAATATAGTTTTATTTGTCTTTTAGGTGCATCAATGTATTCCTATGATAATATGTCATTGCATTTTTTTTATCTTCGAACTCCTCTTCTTTAAATCCAGAATTGATAATTAATGTTGAGTACTTAAATTTTTACTTGGAATGACCTTACAATCTTTACATTCTCAACGATCCATTTTTCCCATAAGAAAATGGTCAATAAGTGCTTTATCAGATCCATTTTTATAAGTAATAATATGCTCATCTCTTTTCTTAAATAAATTATTGACAATAACAAATTCATAAGCTCAAACAAAATCTAACATAGTTTCAATTTCTTCATTAATCACTCCAAAATTATAGGCTCCATGAATACTTCTAACATCTTCCACTAATCTACCAACAAGACCATTTAAATTTCCTCCAATAAAAATTCATTCTTCAAGATGTATCATTTGTATTAATTCTTCAAGGTTTTTATTTTTTATTTTTTGAACTTATATTTAAACCTACTCGAGGAGCATAAACACTTATAGCATTAAAAATCTTAGTATCAACAACAATCTTTAGGGTTATAATTCTATCTCCAACTCTACTAATTTTTACAATATTATCTTTCAAGCCCTTATCTATAATTAAACTTACACCATTTCTAGTGCGAATATTACCTAAATATTAAAGTTTAAAACATAAGCTATCAAAATGCTTAGTATTTTCTCTAACCCATCTAGTTTCTTGAATGTATAAGATATTTCTATTCTTAATATTTACTAGTTTCATTAATTTACCTATGAGAGTATCTATATTCCAAGATCTTATCATAATATTAGTTTCATGGATTAACTTCATGCATTTGTCCATAATATGGGAACCGTTGCTTATTTGACACTACACCCGAGCTCTATTTTAGGAGCTCTTGCACACTTTTTCACTGTATTCAGGCCATACAGTGTATCGCTTCAAGGGGATGCCCTATCATTTACATAATGATTTANCTGTTAAAGGGTTGTTCTGCTTTGTAACTATACTTGATTTTTGTATTTTGTTATTATATAAATAGTATCGAGATTTTGCATACACTGGTGGAACTAGAATTTAGAGAGGGAAGATGAAATAAAAAGTTTAGGGTCATGAATATATAAGTTTAAATTTTTTTTAAAAAAAAATTAAAATTGTTATAAGTGTGATTATTAGTTAAAAATATAGTTAATATGAAATTATTGTTAAGTTTTAAATTTTATGATAAAAATTTTAATGTATTATATAATATTAAAGAATTTAGAAAAAATTTAGGGGTCCTTAGTTTTATTTTGTGTACATGTGTCACGACCTAATTTGATGCAACTCGTCATATCGAGGTGGGTTTGCTCATATTGAGGTCATAACATATGAAATATTATCCAATATTTATTTGAAAGGAATATTACTTATTTATTTTTTCAATTTCCATAAACATAATCACTAATATCATCAAGTATTATAAAATAACATTACACAAAATTTAGTCAGATTATATCTCTATATAATAAAAAAAAATATGTACAACGATCGTGATTTAATATTTTTATCATCAAAATATAGACAACTTGATTGTCAAAAATTTAGATATAAGATATTGGCATACATAATATCAGGTTATCAATTGTAATTATGTTTTTTCTTTTTTTGAAATAATGCAAGCGAGTAAGGTAAGGGTGAGTTATCACAACCAGTAGGTTGCTCAAAATATATATTAAAAATATAGACATGTATTCAATGTAACTGAACCTAATATGTCAAAATATCATCTGTAATATCTATTGCATTGCTAGTGCCAAGAATTTAAAACTACAACAAGCATATGTTGAGGAGTATAAACAATATAATATAATAAATACAGTAAAATAACATGAAAATAAAAAAATTCATTATTTATTTAAATAATTTAAAATTTTGTATTCGTCTCTTATACCTTAATTTCTACTTATAACTCTACTTGTTCATATTTTCGTTTCTTATAATTTCATTTTCATTTATAGCTCCACTATTTCATATATGTTCAAGCGTACTAAATGCTCAGATGAATAATCACATAGAATCTAAAAGTCCTCTTACTCTCGTACTCTCTAATCATTGTTGGGGATTATGAAATTGGTTTACGGGTTTATTGAGTTCATTTCTGATCTCTTACTCTCAAATGAATCACTAAATACATCAATCTCACTGCTGCTAAGATCACTAACAACCTTGGACTTGTCTTATTGACATGTTTTTGGGGGGTTATTTGAGCTGTTTGGAGGGGGTTACTTCCCGCAATAAGTTCGCAATAATTTTTGGGTTAGAGGTGTTCTCTGACTTTGAAAAAATTAGAGGACTTTTTTAATTATGCTCCAGGGGTTTTAGTTAATTTAAAATAAAATATATGTAAATGTTTTCAAAGTTTGGTTCATATTGTTCTTCTTTGTTCAAGGAGCACAAGACTTATTTTATTTTATTTTTATGATTTTTCTATACTAATATATGAATTTTAGATTTGTATTTAATTTTATGGAATTATTTAAATCAGAAAATCCAAAATTTCTTAACTTAACCACTCTGACGTCATGTCATCCTCGACAGATCCAAACTCCATGCCTACGGTCGTCACTACACTAATGTCGCAAAACAAATTAAATAAAACTGTAATAAAACTCGAATAATACCAGGGTAACACCAGGATAACATTGGGAAAACACCATGACATTAGTAATGTGACGATAAAGATAAACAAATTTATTATTATTAATGATATTAATATCATTAAGGCTGGTCGTAATTTTAAAAACTTTATTAAAAAGATTATCAAAATATCTCATCTATCTATTTTGCTTATCTTCTCCTAAGAAAAGTAATTTTTTATTTTCAATTTTAATAAACTTTACTTGAATAAGATCTTTACTTTTCTTTTCTCTTTTTTTGACTACTTTATACATACATCTTTCATCATCTTTAGTATCTTATTCATTATAAATATTATTAAAAGCAGAAGTCTGACATTACAAATTATTCTCTTGGACTCTTTATGGGCCACCTTATATTTTTTTCAGTTCTCTAAGCTTTTACATTTAAACCAATTTTTATCACAAAACTTTTTTATGTTTTATCTTTTCTTGCACATTATTATTCTACCACCAATTATTTTGTATTTATAATTTTTTTTTCTTTTGATTCTCCAAGCACATTTTTTTCCCTTTGTTTAACAATACTTATTACTTTATCTCACAAAGAAGTAGCTTCTTTATGAACACTCCAAATCTTGAAATCTTGAGGTTTACTCATCAATATAGTTTTATTTGTCTTTTAGGTGCATCAATGTATTCCTATGATAATATGTCATTGCATTTTTTTTATCTTCGAACTCCTCTTCTTTAAATCCAGAATTGATAATTAATGTTGAGTACTTAAATTTTTACTTGGAATGACCTTACAATCTTTACATTCTCAACGATCCATTTTTCCCATAAGAAAATGGTCAATAAGTGCTTTATCAGATCCATTTTTATAAGTAATAATATGCTCATCTCTTTTCTTAAATAAATTATTGACAATAACAAATTCATAAGCTCAAACAAAATCTAACATAGTTTCAATTTCTTCATTAATCACTCCAAAATTATAGGCTCCATGAATACTTCTAACATCTTCCACTAATCTACCAACAAGACCATTTAAATTTCCTCCAATAAAAATTCATTCTTCAAGATGTATCATTTGTATTAATTCTTCAAGGTTTTTATTTTTTATTTTTTGAACTTATATTTAAACCTACTCGAGGAGCATAAACACTTATAGCATTAAAAATCTTAGTATCAACAACAATCTTTAGGGTTATAATTCTATCTCCAACTCTACTAATTTTTACAATATTATCTTTCAAGCCCTTATCTATAATTAAACTTACACCATTTCTAGTGCGAATATTACCTAAATATTAAAGTTTAAAACATAAGCTATCAAAATGCTTAGTATTTTCTCTAACCCATCTAGTTTCTTGAATGTATAAGATATTTCTATTCTTAATATTTACTAGTTTCATTAATTTACCTATGAGAGTATCTATATTCCAAGATCTTATCATAATATTAGTTTCATGGATTAACTTCATGCATTTGTCCATAATATGGGAACCGTTGCTTATTTGACACTACACCCGAGCTCTATTTTAGGAGCTCTTGCACACTTTTTCACTGTATTCAGGCCATACAGTGTATCGCTTCAAGGGGATGCCCTATCATTTACATAATGATTTACAAGATTCATCTTATGATTATTCGACAAAAATTTTATGCCGATTGTTGACTATCTAATACATCCATCCATCTTTTGCAGACGAGGCTTAGGACTGAGCAATGAAAGATCTTATCATAATATAAATTTTTATAATAAAATGAAAAAGCGATATAATGGTAATTACATAATTTGTTATATTGTTCAACATTCACTTTATATAATATAATTTATAAGACTCCAAAACTCTTAGAAAAATAGTTAATAATATAAATAAGAGAGAGTCAGAGAGAGTATATTACTCTTATTATTATAATTCCAACTCAGCCTAGAGTTTATAGTTTGACTCAACAGGTGCATACCGTTGGTGATTGGTCAATACCAACTATAGTGTTTAAGGTTTGCAAATTTCTTAGCATGAGTGCATGACATGTTATTATAGGAAGTTTGTTATCGGCTTTTCATGGATTGTAGTTTCTCCAATTATAATAACTCAAAAGGTTGTTCTTTTAGATTGAACACCTAAGTTTTAAGCTAGTTTTTAGAAGTTGAAGGATTGCTTGGTGTTAAAGACTATTCTGATAATTCTAACTGATGACGAGGGGTTTTCAAGTCTTCACTGATGCTTCTTTAAGAGGATTGAATTGTGTGTTGCAACAAAAAGAGAGAGTTATTGTTTATGCATCCAAATAGTTGAAACCACACGAGAGAAATTATTCTACTCATGATTTGGAATTGACATCTATTTAATTTGCATTGAAGATATGAAGACACTATTTATATAAAGTGAGATGTGATATCCATACAAATCACTAGAGTTTAAAGTACATTTTCACTTTGAAGGAACTAAACTTGAGACAACAAAGATGGTTGGATTTGACCAAGGATTATGACCTTAACATTATATATCAACTTGGTAATACAAATGTGATAGTTGATAATTTGAAGAGAAAATTTATTGGTGTGACATCTTGTTTTATTAAATTTGATGAGACTCTAATTTGAGAGATGAAGATGTTGGAGTTGGAAGTTATTAATTTTATTGTTGTGAGTGTAGCAGTTTCATAAATGATTGTTCAAGCTTCTTTGTAGGAGAGGATTAAGAGAGCTCAAAGGTTAGATGATGAGTATTTCAAGCTTCTTTGTAGGAGATGATTAAGAGAGCTCAAAGGTTAGATGATGAGTATGCCACATTAGTTGATCGAATTAATTCAAGAAGAAAACCTAATTTACATGTGAATGATCATGAGATGTTGACTTGTGGGCATCAACTTTGGGTTCCTGCTAATGATGATATGAGAAAAGAGATAATGCATGAGGCTCATTATTTTGGATATACATTCCATCCGGGTAGCAGTACGAGGTATCATGATTTGAAACTTATGTTTTAGTGGCTTGGATTAAAGTGTAAGGTGGTTGAGTTTATTTTGAGAAGTGGGACATATCAGATGATGAAAACAGAGCATCAGAAACCTAGTAGTTTGTTGCAACCTTTTTCTATTCCTAAGTGAAGCAAAAGAATGCTACTATGGATTTTGCTATGGGTATTCTAAGGTCTAGGAAAGATCAGGATACAATATGGGTGGTGGTTGACCGGTTAATGAAGTTAGTGCATTTTCTTTCTATGAGGCAATCATACTCAATTGTTAAGTTGACACATCTATACCTATTAAGATTGTTAGACTGCATGGGATACCAAAGTTCATTATTTTTTATAGAGTTGACATATTTACTTCTAGATTTTGTAGAGATATTCAAGAAGGTCTGAGATCTAAATTAAACATTAATACAACTTTTCACCAACAAATAGATGGTCAGTCTGAGAGGATTATTCATGTGTTGGAGGATCTATTGACAGTATGTGCACTTGATTTTGGTGGGAGCTGGGGGGATCATATTCCTTTGATTAAGTTCACATATAATAATAACTTTTAGACAAGTATTGATATGACACTATATGAATCATTATATAGTAGAAGGTGTAGGACAACTTCATCTTGACAGAGGCGGGTTAAACAAGATTGATGAGCATTGAGTTAGTAGATGATGCTACTCAAAAGATTAGACTAATACAAGATAGATTGAGAGCAACACATGATAGGCAGAGAAAGTAAACTTGATTGTAGAGTACTCTTAAATATAATAATATAGCTTTTTTGGCATCTCTAGTTGCAGCTGCCCTAAACACACTTTACCCTACATTCAAAAGCGGGTAGCAGTCTTGGGAGTATGTGCAGTGCAATAGGGCAAAGTATGCTGTTAAAGCACCATTCACCGTTAAGAGGTTGTATGGTAGCCGATTTTAAGCAGGATTTAAGCTAAATCATACCAGCAATAAAAACACCTTTGTAAATCTTGAGCTCCCATAAATCCCAAAATGGCCGATTTGCGATAAATTTAGAATTTACTAAATCTAGGATGAGCCAACAGGGAGAATGACGCGAACATGCTTACATTCCTCAATGGTTTATGGTAGGAGCGGAGTAGAAGGATGAGAAAAATAGGAATTTTAGTAGTCTCTGTAACCCGCACTCCCGTTGTTACCTTCCCAACTAGCTCTAATGACGACTATATTGTAGATGTCTATTCATCAAGGCGATGGTTTTGTGCAAAACTGGGAGGGGAGCGAGGCTTATGGACAAAGATTGGAAGTGTGGGCGAAAGCGAGAGAGGAGGAAGGAGCAGACAAGGGTTTCATGTGGAGAGGGGAAGAGAAAGATGAGTTTGTGGTTTTAATTTATTTTTATTTAAATTAATTCTATCAATTAAATTAATTGATTAGTAATTAATAAGTATTTTTTATTATTAGAAAATTAATTATAATTAAATAAATTTATTTGTAATTATTTAATAGTTAATTAATGAATATAAATATATTTTAAAATTTAACTTATGTAGTAAAATTTTAAGTAATTCTTATTTTATATAATTAATAATTAATTAATATTAAGTTATTATTTAATAAATAATTAGTTTAAAAAAATAACTAATTATTAATATAGATAATTAATTATTAATTAATATAAAATGGCCTTTTTTATGCATTTTGAGTCTTTGAATACTCACTTATATTTTCTTTTATAATTTAATCTTTATCTTTTGATGTTTATTAAAATAAATTCTCCTAAATAAGCTCCTTCATTTTGATTTATTAGTATTTACTTATTAAACACCTAAAATTTGATAAATTCAAAGTTAGCCGATTTATTAAAATTTAATTTGCAGCCAAACAGCCCTTGTCACCGAATTACCCGTGCCTATTGTTGACAACAAGAATGGCGCTCCTCACAATTACGGCGAAGCGGAGGCTCCTATGCAGCATCTTACTCCTCCTTGCCACCTGGACGGCGGCGCTTGTCAAATGCGCCGCAACTGAAGAAGCCTCGCCTTCCTGCTCTTTCTCTTCTCCGGCCTTACACCACGATCATCACCATCATTTTCATCATCATCATCATCCGCACGATCACGATCACGATCACGATCACGATCACGATCACGATCACGATCACGATCACGATCACAACGAGATTCAAAGTCGGAAGCTCCCAGAGGAGTTGGCGGAGGAGGAAGATCTGGCTCGGGAGCGATATGGCTTCCACCACCATCACCATTTTCACTCCAATGATGGTTATCAACATGAGATATCACATTTAGGTACTTGTTATCTAGTTGATGTAATAATGATCTGTTCAATATGGAATTCTATAAGAAATTCCATGATTTTTCACTTTCTGTTGGATTGGAATTGGAAATTGAAGGCATTTGGGTGCGGGCCATGGGATGCTCACTGCTTGTGAGCATGGCGTCACTGATCTGCCTCATCATACTGCCTCTGATATTCTGTAAGTGTCTCTTAGAAGTCTTTTTCATTGAGTTTTTATTTGATTTTTAGCTCTTGCAGTTGTTTGTTTTCAGAATTGTTTGAGCTGTCTTTTGGGTTCTTGCAGTCCAGGGAAAACCTTCCAGGGCAGTGGTAGATTGCTTGGCTGTCTTTGGGGTAAGTTACAAACTTTTCGAATCGTGGTGCAGTTGGAAGTCAGACCAACGTACTTAAATTAGTTTTCTTTGTAAGTTTAAGCTGAAGATTAGGATTTTACGTCTTTACAAATCCAGTTAAATATTCTTACGCCTTTATGATTGCTTCCGAGAAGTGTTTATTCATCCTTTTTCATTAGGAAGAATAGGACTGTGGTGTGCGGGCTATTGAACTTTTGGGTTTTTAAAGAACATTGAAACCCAACATATTCACAAAATATACAACTCAAGACATTGGATTTGAACTTGTTGTTATGTGTAGAGACTGATTTGAAGAGCTGTATATAGAGACAGAGCACCTAGCACATGCGCCGGGCTGTGGGCGCATAAGCGCCCACTTGAATGAGAGCAGCATGCCCCAACCTATGGGCACATATACGGCCACTTCCGCTTTGGCGCATATTGACGCATATGCGCCCAACATTAGTTGCTACGCTCCTTTCTTGCAGAAAGCTTGGTACATATGCGCCAGAGGTAGTTTTTGACGGGATTTAGTTTTTTTATCTCGATTTCGAGCGGTGTATCAGATGTTCCTACACAAGGCTTCTTCGATGAGTTACTGGTGAAGGAAAGGAGTGTCAGAGAGGACTTTTTTTGGGATCTCGACATGTATTTTTCACATCAGATCAGAGCAAAAGAGTTTGGAGCGAGTTCTTGTAAATTTTCTTGTGTGTGGAGAGGAAATTTGAGTGCGTTCTTTGTAAACTCTCTGAAATTCATAGTGGAATTTTTTCGGTATTGTGGCTCAATGATTTTTTCTCGTTCTCATGCTTTTTCACATAAAATTTTTGTGTTCTTTTCTGGTTGCTTTGATTGTGCTTTCTATTTTGTTCTTTGTTTCGATTTTATCGAATTGGTGCGATCCTGTTATTTTATCGTGTGGTTTAGTTTTTAATTGATTCTAAGATTCGATAAAGTTGAGAATTGCTCTTGTGAATTTCCTATCAAACTGATATCAAAGTGATGTTAGATTCGAATGGGAGCTATGACCGAAGAAACAAGGTTCAAAGCGGAGAAGTTTAATGGGATGAACTTCACATTTTAAAAGATGCAGGTGGAGGGTTTGCTGTATCAGAAAAAAATTATATTTGCCACTACAAGGAATCACAAGGAAGCCTGAGTCTATTCTTATGGAGGAATGAGAAGTGTTGGATCAAACAAAATTGGGTTTGATCTGGTTGTCTCTTTCAACATCTGTTGTGTTCAACATTGTGAATGAGAAAACTACGGTGGATCTCATGAAGACACTCACCAAGATGTATGAAAAACCTTCTGTTCCTAATAAAATTTTTTCTGATGAAGAAGTTATTCAACATGAAGATGGTAGAAGACAATTCAATGACAGAACATCTCAATAACTTCAACACTGTAATGAGTCAATTGCGTTCTGCTGGGATCAAGTTTGATGATGAGGTTAGAACACTGATGATACCATCTTCATTACCGGATAGTTGTGATGGTTTGGTAATGACGGTGAGTAATTCCTTAGAGACTTCGGAGTTAAACTTTGATGGGTTTGTGGGTCTAATGCTAAATGAAGAAGTTTGCAGAAAAACAACGAATGATGAACATTTAGGTTCTGCGTTTGAATGCTGATAACAGGCGAAAGAATATTGGCAGGAATACATGTAGAGGCAGATTCAAGTCCAAAAAAAGAAATTTTAAGTCCAAAAAAAGAAAGCCCAAGTCAAGTAGAGGATAATGCTGGAACTGCGGTAAGAAGGGGTATTTCAATAAGGATTGCAAAGCTCTAAGGAAAGCTGATGGTGGAGTACATGATAATAGTTACTATTCTAATGTCTTTACTGGTGAAATCCAAAGTGACTCCCTAGTGTTATCCCTAGTCAGCACTGAATGTTAGATGGTAGATTCAGATACTTTTTCTCATGCTTGCCCCAATAAAGAAGTGTTTAAAAATAACACTCAGAGTGATTTAAGGAAGATTTATTTGAGAGATAACAGGACTTACATCGTAGTAAGAAAGGGTAATGTTGATCTCTGATTGTCAAATGAAACAGTCTGAAAGCTTACTTAAGTTAAACATGTTTCTGTTTTGAAGATAAATCTTATCTCTGTGAGCCAGCTGACAAAGTCAGGACTCGTGAGTACTTCCACAGGTGGTCCGTGAAAGGTGACTAGGGGCATTTGTGATGGCTCGGGGCAACATTGAACGCACATTTTATCTGATCAATTTAATGATTGATTTCATTGATGTTGTTGGAACCAGGGCAGATGCAGGTCTGTGGCATCGTAGACTTGGTCATATGAGCGAGAAGGTATGAAGCTCCTACTTTCAAATAATAAACTTCAGGGTTTGAAATCAATTGATTTGGATTTTTGTGAATACCATATGTATAATAAGCAGAAGAAAATTTCTTTCTTTAAGAGCTGTTCAGTGGTGAAATTAAAGACACTGGAGTCATAGCATATTGATGTATGAAGTCCTACTTCAATTCAATCCACTCGCTATTTTATCATGCTTATTTATGATCACACGAGAAAGATATGAGTTTATTTCTTAAAACAAAGATTTGATGTATTTGAAGTCTGTAAAAAATAAAAGATTATAATAAAAAATGAGACAAAATTGAAGTTGAAGCGTCTCAAATTAGATAATGAGGGCGAGTATCGTGATCAGGAGTTCAAGAATTTCTGTGCTACAGAAGGGGACATAATGAGTTCATTGTCCCAAGGACATCGCAACAGAATGGTGTGGCCGAACGCATGAACAGAGCAATCACGGAGCGTGCTAGGAGCATGAAGTTGCATGCAGCTTTGTCAAAACAATTTTGGGCTGAAGCAGTAAACACTTTAGCTTATATTTGAGGAAGACTTACCTGCAGAAGTTTGGAGTGAAAAAATGGTATGTCTATCTCATTTAAGGGTATTAGAATGTTTTGCATATGTGCATGTTGATGCAGGGTCCATGAGCAAGCTTGAATCGAAATCTGTCAGGTGCATCTTCATTGGATATGACTCAGATGAATTTTAATACAAGTTCTGTGATTATCAGAATAAAAATTCATCAGAAATAAGGAATTCACATTCAATGAGATGTAAATGTTCAAGGACTGGGTCGGAACTCAAGATAGTCCGTCAGCTACTTCTGAAGAATTCAAATATATTGAGATAGAAGATACTGGTGATTAGGAGGATGAAGAAAAAAATATTGCTCAACTAGGAGCATTGAAAGTTCCTGAATCACTTGCTACATAAGTTAGAAGATCTAGTAGAATGACAAGACCCGTACACATGTATTCTCCTTATTTAAACTATTTGTTACTAATTGATAGTGGTGAATCAGAGTGCTTTGAGGAGATCACTCAAGTTGAAGATTCAAGTGAGTGAGTGCTTGCCATAGATGAAGAAATGAAATCTTTATTGACGGTACTACCAAATGACAAAAGAGCACTACACAACAAGTGAGTCTACAGGCTAAAAGAGGAGTCAGATGGTAGTAAGCGCTACAAGACAAAATTTGTTGTAAAGGATTTCCAACAGAAGGAAGGAGCGAATTACACTGAGATATTCTCTCCAATGATGAAGATGATGATTGTTAGGGTTGTGCTGAGTCTAATAGCAGAAGAAAATCTACATCTGAAACAGATGGATGTAAAAACAATTTTCTTACATGGAGATCTGGGGGAGGTACTGTATATGGTGCAACCATAAGGTTAAAAGATTCCACGCAAAGAAGTTTGATATGCAGATTGAAGAAGAGCCTTTATGGCTTGAAACAGACCTCGAGACAACGGTATAGAAGGTTTGACAGGTTCATTTCAGATAATGAGTACTTGAAGTGTCATACAAAACACTATTGCTTCATCAAACATTTCGATAACTGTTATATATTGCTTCTTTTGAATGTGGATGACATGCTGATTGCAGGAGTGGATATGGAGAAAATCAGGGACTTGAAGAAACAATTATTAAGTGAGTTTGAGATGAAGGATTGAAGTTTAACTAGGACGATCATCGCGATGAGAATCAGTAGGGACAGGAGTGCAGAAACATTGAAGTTGTTTCAGTTAGAGTATGTTGAGAAGATCTTATAGAAGTTCAACATGAGTGAGGTGAAAGCAGTTAGCACTCTCTTAGGAGTGATCAACAGGTATCGCCTAACTCTGAACTATCTAAAAAGCCATCGCCTAACTCTGAAGCAGAGCAAGCACAGATGGAGAGGACTTCGCATGCTTCAGCAGTTGGAAGTTTTATGTTTGGGATAATTTGTATCAGGCCAGATATTGCATATGTAGTGGGAGTGATCAACAGGTACATGGGCAATCCAGACAAACATCATTTAGAGACAATAAAGTGAATTCTTAGGTATATGAGGGGAGCGGTCAACATGACACTTTATTTTGGAAGTGTAGAGATCAATCTATCGGGATTTGTAGATTCAGATCTGGTAGGAGATTTGGATATTAGAATAAGTACAACAAGGAATATCTTCACATTAGGGAGCACAACGGTGAGTTTGGTTTTCAGGTTACAGAAAATCTTTGTACTTTCAACTACGAAGACCAAACATATTGCTATTACTGAGGCTAGCAATGAGATGATTTGGCTACAAAGTTACATGGTAGAATTGAGCTAGGAGCAGGGTATTGAAAAGCTCTATAGTGACAACATGAGTGTGATTAATCTTGCTAAGAATGCTACTTTTCATGCCAGGATGAAATACATTCAATTGTGGTATCATTTTATTCGCACTTTTCTTGAAGATGGGCAGTTTTTTCTGACGAAGATACAAACAGTTCAGAATCTTATGGATATGTTACAAAGGTGTTGACCATTGAGAAACTAAAGCTATGCTTGGCTTCAGCTGATTTCATGAAGGTTGAGACCAGGGGTGTGCCACACCATGGTACGTGATTATGAAGACGATTCAGATGGAAGTGCTGGTACAAAAGATTTCTGTTAGGTGCAATCAGTCTACAAGTAGGAAATTGTTATGTGTGGAGACAGATTTGAAGAGCTGCAAATAGGGGTTGAGCACCTAAAGCATATGCGCCGGGTTATGGGCGCATAAACACCCACTTAAATGCTAGTAGCAGAGAAGCTGACAAATATATGCTAGCCTATGGGCACATATGCGCCACTCCCACTTTGGCGCTACCTTGATACAGAGAGCATGGCGCTTATGCGCAAGCCTATTGGCGCATATGCACTAAAGGCGGTTTTTGACGGGATTTGGTTTTTTTAATCCCAATTTCGAGCGATGTATCTGATGTTCCTGCTCAAGGTTTCTTTGATAAGTTTTTGGCGAAGGAAAAGAGTGTTGGAGAGGAGCATTTCTGGGATCTCAGCGTGTATTTTTTGCATTGGATCGGAGTAGGAAGAGTTTGGAGCGAGGTTTTGTTAGTTTCCTTGTGTGTAGAGAGGAAGTTTGAGTGTTCTCCATAAGCTCTCTGAAATTCATAGTGGAGTTTTCTGGGGTGTGGTTCTGTAGTTATTCCCCTTGATAGGTTTCTCTACGTAAAATTCCCGTGCTATTTTTATGTTACTTTGATTGCGCTTTCTATTTAGTTCTTTGATCTGATTTTCTCAATTTGATGCGATATTCCGTAGTCTGGTTTAGTTTCTAATTGATCCTCAACCCCAATAAAATTGGAAATTGCTCTTGTGAATTTCCTATCACTTTTTAGTGTTTTGTCAACAAAAATCATCACACATGAATACAAAATTAAATTTTGTATGAACCTAAATGCTTGTGGGTTTAATAATTGACCTGTCTTTCCTTTTTGTAGAAGTATGCAATTGGTGTTTGTTTTTGTCTTGTGTTCCTATTGTACTATGCTTTGAAAATATCATCTGTTGGTTTAATGTTTCATTATAAAGCCATTGGGTGGTAATTATTTATTTATTTTTTTAGTTAATCAGAGTAGGGTTTCTGGGCTTTTTGTTTGAATGGGTGAGTTGGGCTCATTGTGATGAGTGCATAAATGATCAACCTTTTTTTACATTACCATTCTCTTGAAATTTAAAAATATCCCAAGCAATTTATAACTTGTTGCTTTTTTTTGTAGGATGGAATTAAAATTTAGTATTTACTTGATCGACTTAACATTTCATGTCATGGCATATGATTTCTCTTGGTAACTTCACACATTCACACACACACACACACACACACACACACACACTGATATATATATATA
>JXCR01006098.1:0-29608 GCA_002079205.1 Phalaenopsis hybrid cultivar
GCATTTATGGTCTCAAAACCATCGTCTTATGGACGAGCGGTTAAGGGCTATTGTGTGGAGACACAGGGAGAAGTTCCCAATAGGATTTCAAGCCCAAGGAAAATCTTGTCAGGACTTTATCGTCACATACACTCTCCAAATGCACAAAATTTATAAAATTGCACGAGATCGGACTTCAATTGAGCCTAAAGGACGGGTGAAAATGTGAACTTCTCCAGACAACCTTCGATGACAAAATGGACTGCGTCAGCGCGTCCGGAACATTAATTTTAGTAGGAAAGGACACTCATATTGTCATATTTTCAACACGAGAAAATTGACACGCAAATTGATGAATTCGTCAAAACGACTTCGAGTGACGAAACGGACCGCGTCAGCGCGTCTGGGACGCCAAAATTACCTAAAATTAACACTCATTTTTGTTGTGTTGTGATGCACAAATAAAAATACGAATTTAATTTTATTTTTAAGAAATACTAATTATTTTTATATGTTATCACTTATATTATTTACAGCTCCACCCGCACGTCTAAACCTTCGTTCGAGCGGCTCGATCCCGCGGCTCATCCTGCTCCTCGCCTGTGCCCTAGCTCCACAGCAGATCCACGCGGCAGTCTTCTTCCCCAGCGTTCACGGCTCGCCTCCTCGAACCGTGAAGTTCCACCTGGCCGACCCTTCTCCTTCTCGAGGCTATACGTTCTCCTCATTTATGGTGTCAATTCCTTCCTCCTGCTCGATTGGTTGGCTAGAGTGGCTGGTAGGTGGCTATTTTCTTTTCTCTGCCTATGGAAAAACATCAGGGATTAATGTATGGGAGGTTGTTAAAAAAAATATTCTGAGAGAAGGTGAGGCTGGCTTTGGAGTTTTCGTTTCTTGCATGTTGGATGTTCGGGAGTTCGGTGGCCTCTTCTTCTTTTGTCTGTTACTTTTCTTTTAGGAGGATCTCAAGCGAGTTGGCTCGATAGTCTTGCTAGATTCTGTTCTACCAAGGTTGGCTGAAATTTCTGAGAGTGGGGAGGTGTTGCCAAAATCTTCTCTAATTTCATTTTTACTTGTTCTTTTCATCATCTGCGGTCTGAGGGTTGTTGAAAATTTTCTGAGAAAAGAGGGAATGCTGGTGGGGTGTTTTGCTGATTGCTGCTTGTTCGAAAGATTTGGGAGAGAAGTTTCTGTGGGAGCATTTTTCTTAAATGTGTTAAAGTTTGGCTTTAAATCTACAAAAGAGGTATTTCTCTTCTCACCTCTAATCTACATCATTTGGATTGCATCAAAAATTAAAAATACTTCTTCACTGTTGAAGCATGTTGAAGCAAGATTTGGACTTATTTTGAGATTTAAGCATGAATAGTTTTTTAGAAATAGTAAAATGGGGCATGATAATGCTGTTTTCTTTTCTTTCTCTGCTCGAGATATATGATGAATGAGGTTTCTTTTTGAAAAGTTTTAGTTTTTTTATTTTATTTTATGGAATACATGCTAAAAAAAATACAATGTTAAAATTTTTCTTATACATATTTTGTTCAAATGGAGGTTGTAATAAGTTTCAATGCTAAATATCATGTTGGCATTAGGAGCTTGTTTATGCTTATTCGTTCTTGTTACTTGCTGCAGTTTGGGACATATATTAGTTCTAATACCTGGGAATATAAGGCTAACGGATTTGGATTTGATGGCCATGTTTTTCCCATCTTGTTGAGTACGATTTGGATTTTTTTTTTTTTTTGAATAAATTCATGCTGGAAAGACTAATCTCTATTTTTCCCCTCTTGTTGGGTAAGACTTTGATCTCTTTGGAGAGAGAAAATGCTGAAAATTTTGTTTTGTTTTGACCCATTTGTTGGGTGCGGTTTTATTCCTTTGGAAATGAAAAATGCTAGAAATTTTACTTTATTTTTCCCATGTTAGTAAGCTCAACTTTGGCTCTTTTGGGTTGGATTCATGTTGGAAATCATTTTTTTTATGAGCTGGAAATTATATTTGGGGCCTATAACTAATTTATCTTGCTGCCCTTGAAAACATATGCTGGAAACTATTTCACGAGTTGAAAAAGATGTATTTGGGGACCATATCTAATTTATCTTGCTGCCCCTTGATAAAACACATGTTGGAAACTATTTCATGAGTTGGAAAAGATGTCTTTGGGGCCCATATCTAGTTTATCTTGCTGCCCCTTGTTTGAATACATGCTGGAAACTATGTTTATGAGCCGGAAAAATATGTTTGGGGCTCATTTCTTCTTTCTCTTGCTGCCCCTTGATAAAATACATGCTGGAAACTATGTTTATGAGCTGAAAAAATGTGTTTGAGGTTCATATCTTGTTTATCTTGCTACCCTTTGTTCGAATGCATGATTGGAACGAAATTATCAAAGTTTTTATTGTTGATATTCATGTTTATAATAAATACTAGAAAGATGTGCTCTGTTTGCCCCCTTTGGTAGGCTCGGTTTACCCATGTATTGGGTTTGATTTAGCTTAAATTATGATTTGTTTTTTAGCTCTTATATTTGGCTCGGATTTAGCTTTCTTTTCATTTCCCCTGGATGTGGGTCTTCTCTTTTAATTCTTTTATGATTGAAGATATTTAGTTTCAGATTGGTTTTTCTTCTTCATTATCCTTGGCCGCAAATCTTAATGTGGTGAATTTTTACCTTTGCTGTGAAGGTCGGTTCATTGATTGGGTGAGCCGTACTTGGAGCACTTTCTAATGATATGTTTAGGATACATTTTTAAAGTTTTATTCGCCACATTCCAAAGCTTTATTCGTGAAGGTTTAAATTATATTTTTGAAACTTTTAAACTACTTTTTGAGATTGATTCTGTCATTTTTCTTTTTTTTTAACTAGTTTTAAACGTCTTTAGGTCGATATACTTACGATTTCGTTTTAAACTTTACCGATTTGACTTTGTTTTAAAAGTAGATTGGTCTCTTTTTGCTTGTTTTGCTTTCTTTTTTTATTTTTTATTTTTAACGGTCAAGTTAAAAATGAGAATTTTCGATTTAATTATCTTCAGAAATGATTCATGGTCTTAAAAAAATATGAGGAAAAGAGAAAAGGAGAGAAAATTAAAAATAAAATTTGGTTCTTTGAGATGATAAAACCTAAGAAAGAGATGATGGTAAATCATTCACTATTTCTTTTGTATAGAAAAGATGAAATTGTAATTGGAAGAATAGTTGAGAGTTGGAAGAAAGTAGAAATTTAGATAACGATTAGGAATATGGATTCAAAGATTAGTAGACCTACATTTAGGTTTCATAAGCTTTGAATCAACTTAAACTCAATTACTTTAACTAGGATTGAAGCACATTTCACAACCCTTTTGCCAAAATTATAGTTTTACTCCTAGGTTTTAAGAGTCTGATAGCGAGCTAAGCTTAATCTAAAGATGTTCGAGGATTATTTGAAAGACACTTAATTGAAGATAGACATTTTAGAACACTTCAGGCTCAAACTAAAGTGTAGGCTTCCTTAAACTTAGGAGCACACCCTGAGAGGGAGTTCATCATCCTAATTTTTTAAATGAGCCTAAGAATCCCAACATTTGACCCTAGTTCATGAGCTATAGGACACTAGACACGATGGTGCACTAGATTGTGATTCATGACTGATTTAATTAAATCAAATAATGAAATTATTGTCTTAACTTGACCAAAACTGAAACTCAATGCTCCGGGATTTGAGTTTGAGTCTTACACTCAGATCCTCCTGACAATTGGAGACATTCTCAATATCACATATAAATCTCTTATTTTTTATCATTTATATGTGATATTATATTTTGTTTTATTTGTTTGACTTTTTCCTACGATTTACCTATTTTCTCAAATTTTTCAGGTCGTGTTTTCTCCTTTTACACATCGCATGCTAGTTAAACTTAAAGGAGCAACGAGCCTCCCAGGTGTAAAAGTTTGATTTACATTACAATATTTTCTTTTATAAGCATGTTATACTGTCATTCTTCTTTACTGTACAATACATTGTTATTTTTCTTTCGCACTGCATGTTTTACTGCTTAGTTTTTGTACTATGACTTAGTCTAGGATAACCTAGTGGTTAGGTGCATTTTCAAAATTAAAACTAAACCTGGAGGTGTTACGACGAGGACATTCAGAAAAGCGACAACAAAACTAAATGCACAACATTATACACCTTCCTTGGTTTAAATAACAACCCTTAGGACTTCGAGGTGGCTTGCGTGGTGCAGCATAAACCCTCACACCTCACCTTTAGGCTTTTGCACAACTCTGTTGTGCAATTATAAGTCCTAACACTTTAGGATTCCGAGATTACTGTCCGGTACGGTGTAAATCCTCCTATCTTTTTAGGTTATTTGCGCGACCAGATATCGTGCGAGTATAAATCTTAAATTCTAAATAAATGGCAGGATCAAAGATTAAACAACGTCATTTCAAAGACATAAAGTCAAAAAATATGATAGTTGAGAAGTCACCGGGATTCTTCCTAGGTTCGTGATGTCCCTTACTCTTCACTCCTTTGAATTTCTTATAATAAATGTTCCTATTTCGAGTCACTCCCATTTGATTTTCCCTGTTCAATCGTGAAAACCTAAACTTTGAAATCTTGAAAGTGTTAACCACCTGATCTTAATCGAAAGTTTTCTTAAGTGACCCCCAGTCATTTAATATGTAATTAACTATAGGGGTTTGCCTCTATAGGGAACTTGGAACCTAGATAAAATAAATCTTATCTAATCCTCATATTAGGTAGGGGAACTTGTTGGCCTCATAAAATATTTCACATGCCAAACAGATGTCACAAATTTTTTAGTTTAGGTGATTGAACCTACTACAAGTGATATGTTTATTCTTCGGGATAAGTGTATTACTTGTGGTATCGTGCTTAGTCACCCAAACTATTCAAAATGTAAGACTCGTTTTATCTCACCTATTTTTTAAATCAAAATGTTGCTTTAAAAAAACATATTCATTCATATTTTCTTATATTTTTCAAAACAAAAAATAAAACAGCCGACAAGCTCATGTGAATTACTCTCCAATTAATCCAATCTCCTTCCTCTGCTAGGTGGCTTACGGGTGGCTTACGAAATTTCTTCTTCCCTTGGCTGTAGCTCTTTTAGTAGAGAAAAAGGAGAGAGAGATATAGAGAGAGGAGGAGAGAGAAAAAAAAATTAGAGTTTTTCTGTAAACATCGAGACGCTCGACGGTATATTTTTTTCAAGTAATAAAATCATTTGCAGCTCCGTGGACGTAAGCAATTTGCCGACCCACGTAAATCTATGTGTTCCACTATGTTTTCTATTTTGTATTTTTCTCGATTCATGTTTCGTTTTATTGTCGTTTTTTCACAACAACTGATATCAGAGCTTCGGTTCGAATCTGAGGAAGAACAATGGTCGGAGACGAAGTTAAGATTTCGGGGATTGAGAAATTTGACGGCACGGATTTTTGATACTGGAGGATGCAGATAGAGGATTATCTCTATGGAAAAAAACTTCATATTCCACCACTAGGAAGACGACGGAGAAGATGGAAGAGGCTGATTGGAATCTGTTGGATCGACAGGTTCTGGGGGTTATTCGATTAACCCTATCGAGGTCAGTTGCTCACAATGTCATAAAGGAGAGGATGATGGAAAATCTTATGGCGACCTTATCAGGTACGTATGAAAAGTCATCGACGGATAATAAGGTGCACTTGATAAAAAAGTTATTCAACCTGAAGATGACGGAAGGTGTGTCTGTTGTTCAACATCTGAATGATTTCAACACCATCACAAATCAAATGTCATTCGTTGAAATTGATTTTGACGATGAGATACTAGCGCTGATATTGTTAGCTTCATTGTCAAATAGCTGGGAAGCCATGAGGATGACAATTAGCAACTCTGCAGGTAAAACTAAGCTAAATATGATGATATTCGTGACTTGATTCTGCCTGAAGAGGTGCGCAGGAAAGATTCTGACGATGTCTCAGGTTCGAATTCGGCACTGAATGTTGATTACAGAGAGAGATCACAGGACATGAACTCAAATAGAGGAAGTTCGAAATCAAAGCACATAAGCAAGAGCAAGTCAAAGTCTGGTCAGCAAGCAACCTGCTGGAATTGTGGCAAAACTGACCTCATAAAGAATTGCAAAAATCCTAAAAAGACGGAGAATGTCAGTGTTAACGCTGTAACTGAAGAAGTGCAGGATGCGTTATTTTTTGCAGTTCATAGCTCCATTGACGACTGGATACTGGACTCGGGTGCTTCTTTTTACACATCTTCCCACCTGGAGTTAATGAAAAATTATGTTTCAGGTGACATTGGGAAGGTGTACCTAGCTGATGGAGCAGCTTTGAACGTGGTGGGGATGAGAGATGTTGAAATCGCATTCTCTAACAAAAACAAATGGATCCTGCAAAAAGTTAGACACATTCCTGAATTAAAAAAGAACCTCATATTTGTTGGGCAACTCGATGAGGGAGGTCATTCAGTAATATTCTCTGATAACACTTGGAAGGTTACCAAAGGAGCCCTGGTATTAGCTCAGGGTAAAAAGACTGGTACGCTATATATAACTACTGGTCTAATTAACAGTGTTGATACTACATTTACAGAGAACACAGTAGACATGTGGCATTGCAGGCTTGGACACATGAGTCAGAGAGGTATGAAAGAGCTTCACTCTAAAGGCAAGCTGCCAGAATTGAAGTCAGTTGATCTCGGCATATGTGAAAGTTGCATCATGGGGAAGCAGAAGAATGTCAGTTTCCTGAAAAGTGACAGGATAACAAAGGCAAGAAAATTAGAACTTGTACACACCGATGTGTGGGGGCTTTCCCCAGTGGCATCTCTTGGAGGCTCTCGCTATTACGTCACATTCATAGATGACCACAGTAGAAAGGCATGGGTTTCTTTCTGAAGCATAAATCTGATGTATTTTCTGTTTTCAAAACTTAGAAGATCATGATTGAAACGGAGACAAATTTAAAATTAAAATGTTTGAGATCTGACAATGGTGGTAAGTACATTGATGGTGGGTTCAAGGAGTACTATGCAGCTCAGAGTATCAGAATGGAGAAAACCATTCTGGGGACACCGCAGCAAAATGGAGTTGCAGAACGCATGAACAAGATCATCAATGAGTGTGCTAGGAGCATGAGGTTGCACGTCGGACTACCACCAACCTTCTGGGCAGATGCGGTCAACACTGCAGTTTACTTGATCAACAGAGAACCATCCATCCCATTAGACTGTAAATTACCTGAGAAGGTTTGGATCGGCAAAGAGGTCAAATTTTCTTATCTTAAGACTTTTGGTTGTCTTTTTTATATTTTAATCAATCCTGATACACGTAGCAGGCTTGAGGTTAAGTCAAAGAAATGTTATTTCATTGGCTATAGAGACGAAGCACTAGATTATTGTTTCTGGGATGATCAAGATTGGAAGATTATCAGAAGCAAAAATGTGATCTTTAATGAGAGGATGATGCACAAGAACAAGACCAATATAAATTCTGGAGTAACTCCTCAGGAGTCAGGGTTCGTGGAGTTTGACGATCTACCAGAGGTCACAGAACAGGGCAAAGATGAGAATGACGAGGAGAATGGGTCCGGGGCACCCATTCCTATTATTCCACAGCTAGGTTCAGAGTCATTCATTACTTCAGCCGTCGTTCTTAGGTCATTCATAGCAAGCGTTCGCCACAACGTTACTCACCAACTTTGAACTACATCTTGCTGACATAAAGTGGGTAACCACAGAGCTATAAAGAAACCTTAGTAGATGAAAATTCTAGCAAGTGGAAGCTGACCATGAAGGAGAAGATGGATTCCCTATAAGGAAATCATACATGGGAGCTGACAGAACTTCCACCAGAGAAGAAGACATTGCACAACAAGTGGATGTACCGGGTGAAGACTGAGCTTGATGGCAGTGAAAGGTACAAGACCAAACTTGTTGCAAAAGGTTTTCAACAAAAGCAGGGTATTGATTACTCCGAGATCTTTACTTCTGTGGTAAAACTCAAAACCATTAGGATGGTCATGGCTACGGTTGCTATCGAAGATCTATTCCTGGAGAAATTAAATGTGAAGACAGTTTTTCTTCATGAAAATCTTGAAGAAGACATCTATATGCACCAGCCTAAAGGGTTCATGGTACAAGGAAAAGAAGATTTAGTTTACATACTGAAGAAGAGCTTGTATGGTCTGAAGCAATCTCCTAGACAATGGTACAAGAAGTTTGATAATTTCATGCAAAATATTGGGTACAACCGATGTCAGGCAGATCACTGTTATTATTTCAGGTACTTTGACAGTTCCTATATCATTTTGTTATTGTATGTGAATGGTATGCTTATTGCAGGGGCTAGCATTGATGATATCAATAATCTGAAGAAGCAGATGTCATAACACTTTGCAATGAAGGATTTAGGAGCGGCAAAGCAAATCCTTGACATGAGAATTGTTAGAGACCGAGTCAAAGGCACGTTGAGGCTTTCACAAGCTGAGTATATGAAAAAGGTGCTCAGCAGGTTCAATATGGACAAAGTCAAGTCAGTTGACACACCTTTGGGCAGTCACTTCAGACTCGGCAAAAATCAGTCACCCAAGTCAGAGGAGGAACAAGACTACATGAGTAAGGTTCCTTACGCTTCAGCTATTGGTTCACTTATGTATGTTATGGTCTGCAAAAGACCGGATATTGCACATACATTGGGAGTTGTGAGTAGATACATGAGTAATCCAGAGAAGGAACATTGGGAAGTTGTGAAGTAGATCCTGAGGTACTTAAGAAACTCTTCAGAAACCTGCTTGTGTTTCTCAGGAAAGAGCCTAGCGTTACAAGGCTATGTTGATGCAGATTTAATTGGAGACATCGGCAGTAGGAATAATACTACAGGTTATATTTATACTTTTGGTGGTACTGCAGTGACATAGGGCTCAAATCTACAGAAGACAGTTTCTCTATCCACTACAGAAGCTAAGTATGTTGCAGTGTCAGAGGCTGCTAAAGAGATGATAAGGCTGCAGAGCTTCCTGGAAGAATTGGGTAAGGAGGCTCAGAAAGGCACTCTCCACAGTGATAGTCAGATTGTCAGGAATCTAGCTTTTTAATCCAGGACCAAGCACATTCAGATCAGATATCACTTCATTCGATCTTTATTCGATGACAGACGACTGCTACTTAAAAAAATATGTGTAAGCAAGAACCCTGCTGATATGTTGACTAAGGGGGTTAACCTTGAAAAACTGAAGTTTTGTTCGACTTCAATTGGTCTTCTAGCGTGAAGTCATGGGCTTTGAGTTGCAGAGGTGGAGGATATCGCGTTTGAAGAAAAATAGACGATACAGCCAATGGGTGATACAGTTAGTGTCTCAGTCTCCAAGTGGGAGAATTGTTGAGAAAGTGGAGTCATGTTCACAGCGGCTTAGGCAAATTATTAAACCAAAAAATTAAGTTTAATAACTTTCCTTAATCTCTGTTGCACGTCTGATCTTATGCTTCTTTCCTTTTCCGTTGAACCGCGTAACCGCATTCCCACATTGCCTGTATTGGAATCTCGCCTGCAGAATTGCTAAATAGGGATTATGGTTGCCCAAGTGAGCTTACTAGCTTGGTTATAAATTGGAAAACGCAAGACCCAGGTGAATTACTCTCCAATTAATCCAATCCTTCCTCTGCTAGGTGGCTTACGGGTGGCTTACGTAATTTTTTATTCCCTTGGCTGTAGCTCTTTTAGTAGAGAAAAAGGAGAGAGAGAGAGATAGAGAGAGGAGGAGAGAGAAAAAAAATTAGAGTTTTCTTGTAAACATCGAGGTGCTCGACGATGTATTTTCTTCAAGTAATAAAATCGTCTGCAGCTCCGTGGACGTAGGCAATTTGTCGAACCACGTAAATCTGTGTGTTCCACTATGTTTTCTGTTTTGTGTTTTTGTCGATCTATTTTTTGTTTTATTGCCGTCTTTTTTTCACAACAAAGCTATCAAAACAAAAACACATGAGAACAAGATTGTAAGAATGTCACCTGTGCGCCGGTTGTTTGATTCAAAAGCATGCATATTACAAGAACCCTCCAAGGATCAAAGGCATGGACCTCCTGCAGTAGTTCATAAGGAGAATCTGGGGGGTCCCACTTATTGCCTGGGCCAACTCTACGGTAGCAATCCTTGAGTTTCTCTGCCTTTGTCATTGTTGCTCTGCGTTTACATCTAATAGGATTGCACACTTGGTCAACTTCATCTGCTGCTGGAAATGATGCCACCTTCCTTTGTTTTTTGGTTCTCCGAGAGGGAGTATCGTGAGATAGAACTAGACTTGAATCATGCGGTGCTGCCACCTTCCGCAGCCTCTTCATTTTCTTAGAGACAGATGCTGGTAGATCTTCATCAACGTGATTTAAGATTGGAGAGCTGGTGGTTGCACAAAGTGAAGTTCTTGCAGGTATGTTAGAGAAGTAGGGTGACAGGCGGAGCCCGCTTCTGTTCTCTGTTTTTTCGAGGTTCCCATTGGACGCCCTTGAGCCATTGCAGGAGCCATGTCTGACCGTGAAAGCCTTAGAGTGGGTGGCACTGGCAGAAGTAGCAGCAATTTCAGATTCAAAACAGCTCTGGCACTGTTGAATACGCCGGTTTCCAGTATATCGGAAAGAGTTCAGCATGTTAGTAACTGATTCCAAGCTCTTGCTGCTGATACCGCCATTGCTACAAGAGGGGTTTTCCCCCTCCGCAGGCGGCATCAATGAAGAATATCTACGCTTCCTCCCAAGGGCTGGTTGCTTTTCGGCATTCTTCATCGTCAGATGGAAAGCTTGCACTTGCGAAGGGGCTTTTTTCACCTTGTGGCCGGTGCAGATAGACCCAACTGGATCCCGATTCTCCCCACATCCATCTCGCGCCTCTCATCGTTTGTCGAGATGCCTCCAGAACATTATTTAGGGCATAGTCGTGTACGCCCGCACCAGAAGGTTAAAATAAAGAATCCGGACTTAAAACTTTTTTAGCAACATATTCAATAAATTCAGGTAATTTTTGTAAAATTATTTTGATAATTTATGTGATAATTTAAAATTTTATTAAGTTTGTTGTAACAAGAATTATGATACTTTTTTTATTATACTAATTGATAATTCATTATTCATTAAATTAATTAATTATTTAAAAATTGTTAAACCAATAAATTTTTTATCATTTAGCTCGAATCTCGAGACATGACACGAATCTCAAGACGGTATTTTGAGCAAGAATCGTTCAAATCATGATAAAAAATCATCTAGTACTCTGATTTCAGTAAACTTATAATCAAACAGATCAGCTTTATAAGGCGGACCTAATTATATAAAAACTAGTCTAATCCGAGTCAAATCAAGCCCATATTAGGTCATTATACTAGTCTTTGAAGATTTTAGATACATTTGGATGGTCAAACGGATGTCGAGACTAGAAAATTCATAGTTGAATCGAGCGTTTCGACAAGAAGAATCCAACGAGCCCAAGATCACTTAATTACGACATTATTAAGGCATCCAAATGTCCTTTAAACGTAATCTAATTGAGGAAAGCTCTCTACACCATATGATCAAAATGATTCATGTTACTGTATTAATTGCATATAAAACACTATAAATAAATCATCTACCTCTCACATGAGAGGGAGCCGAAGCCTAGAGAGAGCCTGAGACTTTGAGAAGGAGTTACAACTTATCATCACCTTCGACCGTTGTCAACCACTACTGACCGCCACAGACCTTCGTCGACCATTGCAGAACTCCATCAACCACTGCTGACCACCGCCGATCTCCATCGACCACAGCCTACCGTCGTCGACAACCACCGACCTCCGTTGACCTCCGCTTACCGTCATTGACCACGGCTAACTACCATCAATTACCAACAATCATTGTCAATCACCACCAACCAGACGCCGTCAGTTGACTATGTAATCTGAAAACTATAGTTATCATTTTCTGTCTGTGGGACAAGAGATTTCTGCAATCATCAATCAATAGTCGATTTTCGCAACTAGGCCAAGCCCTGTGGTTTTTCTCTTTACGGGATTTCCACATAAAAACTTTTGGTGTCACTACTACTTGTTTCTCTTTCATCTATGTGTGTGTTGAATTCTCGTACAACGCTAAAACGATAATTCATTACTCTACCACCACGAATTTTCTAGCACACATCAAACATAAATATTTTTACAAATCTTTGATGGGCCGAAGAACATGAAACGAAAAGCCAGAGAAGGACCCATTAATGGCAAAGTATATATATATATATATATATATATACATATGCAATTAATCTCTTATGTTTTTAGAAGTGCAGGGCTATTCCTATTTCCTAAAAAGGAGAAGGTGGAGCAGAGACAGAGGAAAAGAAGGCTAGGGAATACTTTTTGCTGGTCTGTGTGGTTCATGAGCGGAGGCAGAGCTTGGGAGGAGATTCATTCATGCCTCCGGGTTTGTTCGATAGCAGTTTCGAAGTTACATGTGCTTGGTATTTCCCACAAAAAAAAAAAATTTGTCTTAAGCAAAATATTATGAAACTTTAAAATATATTGTCTCTACCTCTCATAATCCTCCCAAAAGTGTTAATTATTATAAGAAAAAATTACATACATACATACCACACATTTCTTATATATTTATGTATCTAATATCTAAATTTCGATATGTACGTATACATCAAACATATTTTGTTTCAAATCAAAATATAATCAAAATAAGATAAAAGTAAAAGATCGAAATAAAAAAAATAAAAAAAATAACCCAAATGGCTTCCACAATTTTGTGTATTTTCTCTTCATTTAGATTAAACTATCAAGGTTTCACTTCTTTCAGTGAACGCCACTTCTAGCTCTAGGATTTTAAGATCGTTCGTTTACTTTCTAGATTTTCTCACGATCATGTATTGTGTGATATAAGTATTAAATTTCTCATAATAATATCAACAAATACATCAAATAAATCTTATCTTTAAAATCAATAAAGCCAGATAATAAAATGATTCAAATGCCGCTAAGTTTTCTTAGTGTATATTGTTTCACTCTTGAGCTTTCTTAGTGTATATTCCAATAATCCGTACAAGGGAGACAGTAGATTGCCCTTGAACCCTAATTACCCGTTCTATTTTAGCGTCCGGGTAACGTTTGAGGTTTGGGCTGGGAAGCCAGTCTCTCCATCTTTCCCTTCCAGATAAAGATGTGATTTTGCGTTCCAGTTGCGAGCGAAGAAGCAGATTTCAATCCTTACGCTAACTTCTCTGCACTTGTTCCTCTCCGATCTCATTCGATTTCAGCATAGTCGTAAAAAAGTTTTCAACTTTCGGGGGAGATTATTATACTTCGTCCTGTAGACTGAAGAATTTCTGGCAAAGCTCTGCATAGCCAGTCATGAAGGCACTGCTTCCAATCGTACTACCCAATCCCAACCATCTCATCTTCTCTCACTCCAAATCCCCAATTCACTCCCTGGGATGCCAAATCCGGCGAAATCCATTAACCAAAATCTTATCTTTCTCCCCCAGAAACAGCATCCGTTCAATGTCCGCTCCTCCTGCGACGGCGGCCGCCTACACAGTTCCCGGCCGGAGATCCCCTTCTTCATCTTCCCTCTATTCTCGCCCAAGTTTGCTGGAAATGAAGAAGGAGAGAGCTGAGAACCGAAGCAGAACCTACGAGTTCCTGCGCAGCATCGGCATTGTGCCCGACGAACTCGACGGCCTGGAGCTCCCGGTGACAGTCGAGGTAATGAAGGAGCGCGTTGATTTCCTCCATTCCTTAGGCCTCACCATTAATGACATCAACAACTATCCTTTAGTCCTCGGTTGCAGCGTAAAGAAGAACATGATTCCTGTTCTCGACTACCTCAGCAAATTGGGGGTTAGGAAATCCACCTTCACCCATTTCCTCCGGCGTTACCCGCAGGTTCTTCACTCCAGCGTCGTTGTTGATCTAATGCCTGTCGTTAAGTACCTCCATGGATTGGACATAAAGCTCACAGACATTCCCAGAGTCCTCGAAACATACCCAGAGCTGCTCGGCTTCAAGCTGGAGGGGACGATGAGCACTTCTGTGGCATATTTGATTGGAATTGGATTGGAAAGGAGGAAACTTGGACAACTTCTTACTCTCTATCCACAAGTTCTGGGCATGCGGGTGGGGAGAATTATCAAACCTTTTGTAGAGTATCTTCAGTCTCTTGGTTTGTCTAAGCTGGCTGTGGCAAGACTGGTTCAGAATAGTCCTCACATACTCGGTTTCAGCTTGGAGGAGAAAGTGAAGCCTAATGTGGCAGCTCTCATGGAGTTTGGTGTGAGGGAAGTAGCAGTGAGCTCAGTCATAGCTCAGTATCCTGAATTGTTGGGGACTGAGTTGAGGGAGAGGTTGCTCGATCAACGAAGCTTTTTTGAGTCGAATATGCTCACAAACCGCGACGAGTTTGGGAGGATCATCGAGAGAATGCCTCAGGCTGTTATGCTTGGCAGTAAGGTTATAGTGAAGCATGTTGATTTTCTGAAAAAATGTGGATTTTCTTTGGAGAAGATGAGGAAGATGATCGTTGGATGCCCACAATTGCTTGCTTTGGAGTTGGATGTGATGAGAGTGAGCTTTGAGTACTTTCAGACGGAGATGGAGAGGGATTTGGACGAGTTGGTGGAGTTTCCTGCCTTCTTCACTTATGGGATTGAGTCGACGGTAAAGCCGCGTAATACGATGATTGCGAAGAAGGGATTGAAGTGTTCTTTGGCATGGATGCTTGCTTGCAGTGATTCTAAGTTTGAGGAGCGAATGAAATATGAATCTATTGGAATGGAGGAAATGGAAATTCAGCCATGTTTGAGCATGGAATCTTTGTTGGAGATGAGGGAGGAACAAGAAGATGAGTATGAAGAAAATGATTCTGATGCAGACTATGATGATGAGAGTGAGGATGATGAATTTATGTGATTTTATATGAAGGTGTGTTTTCTTAGAAGTTATTTTGTCTATTATTGTTTCTACTTTTTCATTTAGAAGGGGAAGGATTTTTTATTTTATTTTATGGGGTATACATGGTTTAAATTCTCTCTAATACAAATATTATTATTATTTTTAACTGCTAAAGATTATGCAAGTTCTGAACTTTAATCATGATATCATTTATAGAATAATCATTTAATGCATTGGTCATGATATGGGGATTCATGATATGTATTGCATGAGATAAGAAATAATCATAAAAATATATGCAAGCTCATGTTCATGAAAAGAGAATCAATGATACCTAATTAATTGTTAATTCCCATTAATGTTGTTTAGACAAAAACATGAATCACATTTGTTGTGCCAATCAAACTGAGAAGAAAAGCTATATATGAAAGAATAAATTCAAAATAAGTTGACTCAAGCTGATGAGCACCTAGCATGCAAACTATTAGAGAAAGAACATGGAGTTCCACCAAGTTGTATAGGTTTGATTACATTAATATTTTTATAACTTGATCCTCAAAACTTAATCTAAGATGTCTAACTAAATTAAGCAATTGTAAGCATTTGGAGAACTAAACTAATATCTAATGAATTATTTAACCTAACTTAATATCAGCAAAGACATCACTCACATACAATCAGTGGTGGAATTAGGTTAAGCTTAGGGTGGATTTAGGATGAGCAATTACCCACACTGGAATTTGAGATTTTTGTATAAATGCTCAATAGTGTAATGTTTTTTTCTATATACTTTAGGCAATTTAATAATTTTGCCCACACAATAGACTTTTTTGCCCAATGGTTGAAATTTTTTTAACCTTTGGTTATTTTAAGTGATAAGTAAATTATTTATTTAATATTCAAAGTAACTACCTCATTTTCTTAAAGAAATAATTTTGTCACGAGTAAGAGAACTATATGGGGCTGACTCGTTAAATTCATTCAAAAGACTCACATTTTTACATGCTAAAGTCTATCATGTTATGGGGGGATTTGGTAGCGTATTTTTAGTAGGATTGATGGCTGGATTTAACGTGAATCTCGCCAAACATGAAAAAAAAGAAAGCTAAATCTGGCGCTCCATTAAATCCATTTTTCTCTCCATTCCGTCCATTTTTTTTTTTGATGTAAATTCCACTTTTTGGTGGATTTAACGGATTTAGCTTCAAAAGAAAACAATTACTATAAGATCTTGAAATAAAACGCTAAGCACCTCTAAGATTTTTAATCTCAACTGAACCAAACACCGTCCTGGATTCAACAACACATGTATTTTATAAATCTGGATTTATCGGATTTATTATTTAATGGAGTGTCTTTAAATTTCATTTATTTGAAGCTTGTTTGCATTTTTCCACCAAGACATTATTTTCATGACTTTTCTTACACATCGTATCATTAACTTCTACCATAGAGAGAGCATATAAAATGATTTTATTGATTTTCTGAATACTGAGTCAAGTTTGTAATGCTCTAGCAAGAGAACATCAGGAAAATAAGAAATATGCATGTCACTAATTCGCTTTCAATCACAAATCTGCTCAACTTTTTCATCATATCATACCTCTAATGTTATAAAAGTAATTGTGCATAAAACATATATTTGAAAAAATAGACTAAACGAGTAATCATTTGATGAACATTTTGTTGAAGCTGTCAGCAAGTTCATTGTCCACAAACATACATAAATGAACAGGTCAAATATTCAGATTTATTTATTAGTCGTATTTTAGGAATGAAATTGAAAACATAAGCACATAATTCTTATATATTTACGTATCAAACACCTAAAATTTTCATATTTATATGCATGGACACTCAATGCTTTACCATCACATCTCATTGCACCAAGTGTTTGTGTTTGTATGTGCACGTCCGTGGGCATCTATTGTGTTTCATACATGCGTGCTTTAACTACACAGAAGCTGATTTTTCTTTTTTTTTTTAGCATTCATACATATGGAGCTTTCTTCATAATCGCACACCTAGTCCAACTAAATTGACTTTAAAATGACATGCACTTTTGTTGTAAAAAACATACACAAAAAAGTCAAGACTTGCGAAAAATTAAGAAGGCCATAAAAAACTCATCACAGACATTTCATAAACTAGTAGAAAAAAATAGTAGAAAAAAATATATACTTAGAAAAGCTCTGCAGATTTTGCACATACTACATCTTTACAAGCTTATGATCTTAAAAGTGAAGAAACAGAATGGCATAATCACTCTGCAGTTAATAGTATTTCATTCTCGACGCGTCGGTNCAAAAAATAGTAGAAAAAAATATATACTTAGAAAAGCTCTGCAGATTTTGCACATACTGCATCTTTACAAGCTTATAATCTTAAAAGTGAAGAAACAGAATGGCATAATCACTCTGCAGTTAATAGTATTTCATTCTCGACGCGTCGGTTCTGCTTCAGCCATTCTTTGATCAAACCATAATCCTTCAATGTTTTCAAAGTACATTTATCGAGTCGAGCAAACTATGGAGATAGTCGTGCACAGAGCCGCCAATCTGCGCCTGGATGAAAGAGGGAGCATTCGAAAACCCAGATATCGCGGACGAGAACCTGACGTGAATTAACTTGAATTAAGAAATGATTATATACGAAAAGAAGATTTACATACAAACTACTCAATTCCCATGTATTTATATATCCAACACCTAAACTTCAATTTTTACATACATGCCACATCACCCATGCATGAAAAGGTGTATTTTAGTTGAAAAGTTAAAATGGAGTTTCTTTTATGCGTATTAAAAATTTAGGTGATATAAATGTAGACAACAGAGTTTAGGCGTTAGATGCGTAAATTCGTAAGAATTTGGTGGTATTTATGCAAATGACCTTATAAGAAAAGAATCAAGACCATATAAAGCTTACTAACATCATGAACTTTGAACACAGCTGCAGGTAACTGGGAAGCTATGTAATAAATGAAATGTTCGTTGCATGAGTGCAAATTATTTGAGGTTATTTTTTTTTTTTAGAACAAAGAAAAAAGGAGTCTTTAAGCATTATTTGAGGTTTGATCCAGTGAATTAAGTACAAAAATAAAATGACAAAGAAACTAGTGATTAATGAATTATAATTGCTTCAAATAAGATCTCAGTGTTTTCAATTTATCAAGGATTTTAACTCCTGTGAATGGATAAACAGTTTTAGATTTGGTCTAACTCCAAGATAATCTCTGGACTAATACTTTTGTGGCCAATTTAGAACCCAATTATCACATTTCTCCAATTTCATTATACAAAGTTGATCTAAAATTTAATACCAATTTCTAAACATATGATACTTTAGGATTTTAAATTAGTCACACAAAATAGCCAAAAGGAGGGACTATTTCGACGCAAATCTTTTTACAAATCACATATAAAGCAATATTGCTAAAATTCAAGAGTGATGAATCCAAACTTTAAAAAGGAACCCTGAGCATTTAAAGAGAGAATTGGATGTTTCTTTTAAATTCTTACGTGTTTTGTTAAATGTGCTTCAACGACAACATACAAAGGGATAAGTCCCTATGTACCAATATGGGGTTTGGATCTAATAAGAAAGTTCTATCATTACTCTCTCTTCTAAACTATTCAGGAATTAGTTTGTTTGTGTAATTGAGATTTTAAGTTCGATGGAATGGTTATTTTGCTTGTAGTTTGTGAATCTTGGTCATCATAAAATTTTATATTCAATCTTGGATTTTTAATTTAATTGTAGATTTTGGCAATTTTTATATTATTGCTGGAAGCTAAAAAAAGTGTGCTTTCTAATTTTACCTCAAAGTGACGACCAAGATTTGCTTAATTTGAAAGTTTAGAATATTAAAAATTTGGTACTTCGTGTTTTTTTCTTTCTACCTCACACCCTTGATTTGCATTCATAAACTCTAATGCCTACAATAAATATCTTTTAGTGGCATTTACATGCCTAGCACACAATTCTTGTGTATTTACCTATCCGCACCTAAATTTCCATATTTACACAAATTGCACTCAACTCCTTAATATCACATAAAAATAATACTATTACTACTTTTAAAAAGTGAAATACATCTCATGCATAGAAATAAAGCAACAAAGTATTATGTATGTAAATATGAAAGTTTTATGTAACATTTACGTATATACCACTCATTTGATAATACTTCCTCTCTTGAATGATTTAGAATCGGCACTCAGAATGAATTCTGTATAGAGGTATGTATATACATATTTAACATCTATACTTTCCTTTTTACATTTATGCCACAAATCTTTTACATCACATAAGAAATACCACCATTTTAATTTTTAAAAAGTGAAATACACTTTTTCATGGATAAGTAAAATGGTATGTTGGTAAAAAATAAAGTGAAGGTGTTAGATATGCAAATACATAGGAATTGAGTGGTATATATGTAAATCGTCCTTCTATATAGAGCTAAGAGGCTGGTCTTTCCAACAAAATCCTAACCTCAACAGTACTTCAAAACAAGATGATTAGCATGATGCCGGCACAATATAGGAGAAAATATCATACTAAATAAATTTTAATCAATTAACCAACAATAATTTCAGTAATTGCGGCCAACTTCGCTCGTACCTAACCAAATCATATCAGACATAAAATATATGGAGCAGAGAGGGAAATATAAAGATAACACGCCAATGTGGTACCTCCTTATTTTTGTCACCAGCCACAACAGAGCCCCTTGAGTCACAAGCTTCGAACCTCTATACAGAAAAAAATAAATAAATCAAAATGACAGATAAAATACAAAAAAATGGTAGGGAAAAAATTTAATTATTTGGAATCTACAGTTGCTTGACACCAAATGAAAGGAAAAGTTGGAGGTCATTGGAAGAGATATAAGAATTTGATTATATAGAAAAGCTAAAGATAAAGGTTCACTATTTTCAGTAAAATTGAATCTCAATATAAAGATTTTAAAAACATTTCCAGGAATCCTAACCACCTTTTGTCTTTCAAGGAACTTAGGGATATTAATCTTTTAAATGAAATTCATAGCACAATAATTTAAGGGTCTGTAATTGATGGCGATATTTTTTGCCGGGTCATGCGGGTAATTATTAGAAATCAATCAAGCAAGCCTCCCAAGTTGTGATTTAGAAATTCATAAAATGTTGAAATTATTAATCCATGAGTCGTGAATCATGTATAGCTCTCTCTCTCTCACACACACACACACAAACACACCAAATCATATAAAAAGTGCAATACAATATGCTTAGACTAAAGTAGGGGTNCGAGTCGTGAATCATGTATAGCTCTCTCTCTCACATACACACACACACAAACACACCAAATCATATAAAAAGTGCAATACAATATGCTTAGACTAAGGTAGGGGTGTGACTCACGAGCCGGCTTAGGCTCGATAAGTGACTCATGAGCTTAAGCTCGATGAACTAACAAATCGAGCTCAAGCCAACCTCGACTTATCATTAGCTCGTGAGCCGGCNTCGTGAGCTTAAGCTCGATGAACTAACAAATCGAGCTCAAGCCAACCTCGACTTATCATTAGCTCGTGAGCCGGCTCGCTTAAAAAAACATTAATATGAATATACAAAAATATATAAAAAATTAAAGACTTCATATTTAAATTATTTAAAATATTAAAAAATGATATTTTATTTTTTATGTTATAAGATTTATTATTATTTATCTCATAGATACCCATTCAATTTGCCATTTTATTATATCACTAGCTTAAATTAATATTATTTTCTCTCTTTCATAATAAACAAGCTAGTTTGAATTATGGTCTATTTGGGGCAGCTGCATATTATTTATAATCTGTTCATAAGTAGATTATCCTGACAATCTGATGATCTGCAAATAATCAGGATAAATTGGTTTGTTGTTTGGGGGATTGATTCAAAACAACTTATTTGTAGTTGTTGCTGAATAAATCTGTAGATTATCAGGATAAACTGACTTGTTGTTTGGGGGANAGGGCAAATTCCATCTATCAAGGTGAAGCCAAACATTCATTAGTTTATCGCTATCAAGAGAAACTAATCATTCATTAGTTTATCTCCTCTAAATTCTTCGCATATCCATCTTATATTCTCACCAAGTCAATCCACCAACCTCAACACGAAAGCCATTCTTTCAACGAGAGCATAAAAAAATTCTGACATCAAAGCAGATGAGAGATTCCCCCGAAAAGGCCTCGGGTTGAAAATCACCAAAACAAAGGTGATGAGGTTACTTACAGAGCACCAGAAACACAGATCGGGGATAAGAAGGCACACTCGAGAGAAATGAGAAGAGAATTGAAGACAGATATGGCTTCTGCACGAGACGAGCGCAGAGGAGAGGATCGAAAGCAGAAGGTCAAATGGAGGAAAACACATTCGCTAGAAGTGGGACGCAACCCATATACCGCGTCCGTGGGTAACAAGAAAAAGCGGGCGGCCTTGTGAAAACGGCGCTCGAACGTTCTAACCAAATGCTCGGGCGACGTTTTCGAAACGCCACCCGCACAAATAAACTACTCCAAATGTAGCCTTAGTTGACCTAAGCTCAAGTTCGAGCTCGAACTTGATTAATGGTGGCAAAGTATAGTGGTAACACTAGTGTCGAGTTGGGTTAGGCGTGGGTAAATGCCAAGAGGTTGCTAACCACATATATATTCATAAAGTTCAATTGTTTTATAATTTAGTTTACTAATTGGTAGCCTCATGTTATAAGTAGATATGATTGAAGAATGATTCATTTAAAACATAGAAGAGAAAACATAATTATTTTGATTAATTAGTATATTACTCTCATGTAAAGTTCCCTTTTCTTCACTATCATACCTTGTTTTTGAAACTTATATTTTTGTGCTTAATAAAGAATAATCTAATATAATTCTAGATACACTACCAATAAATTTTCATAATTCAGCACGAAACTCCAAACATGTCACAAATCTCGAGATAATATTTTGAGCAAAAGATGTTCAAATTTTGATAAAAAATCATTCAGAACTCCGATTTTAGCAAACTTAAAGTCAGACTAACCGGGTCGATGAGAAGAACCAAATGACATCAAAGTTAGTCCAATCCGAGTCAAATAAGTTTGAATCAAATCATTGAACCGCGTTTGAAAGATTTTCGGATACATTTGGAAAGTCAAATAAATGTCAAATATGACAAGTTCATAATCAAATCGAGCGTCATAACAAGACAAATCCAACGAGCTCGAAATCACTTAATTTTGACATCATTAAGACATCCAAATGTCCATTAAACACCGTATGATTGAAGGAAGTTATCCAGACCGTTTAATCAAAATAATTTCTATTCTTAGATTAATTACACCCAGAACACTATAAATAGAGTCTCACGCCTCTCATGAGTGTGAATTAAAACTTAGAGAGAGTCTGATACCTTGAGGAGGAGCTACAGCTCAGCATCACCGCCGACCGTCGTCGACCACCGCCGCCCACCGTCGATCATCGCTGGCCTCCATCGACCACCGTTGATCGTCGTCGACTATTATCGACATCAGTTAACCATTGTCAACCGTCTTCGACCACTGCCGACAACTGTCAACCATCTCCAATCACCGTCGACAACTGTCCATCGCCGTCGACCTCCGCCGACCTCCGTCAACCACCATCTGTCGTCATTGAGCGTCGCTGACTTCTATCAACCACTGTCTGTCGTCGTCGACCACCGCAGACCTCTGAGGACCTCCTTCAACCGTCGTCAACCACCTTCGACCTTCTTTGACCTCCGCCAACCATCGTCGACCATCGCTAACCACCATCGATCACCACCAATCATCATCAATCACCACCAATCAGATGCCGTCAGTNCCCACCGTCGATCATCGCTGGCCTCCATCGACCACCGTTGATCGTCGTCGACTATTATCGACATCAGTTGACCATTGTCAACCGTCTTCGACCACTGCCGACAACTGTCAACCATCTCCAATCGCCGTCGACAACTGTCCATCGCCGTCGACCTCCGCCGACCTCCGTCAACCATCATCTGTCGCCATTGAGCGTCGCTGACTTCTATCAACCACTGTCTGTCGTCGTCGACCACCGCCGACCTCTGAGGAACTCCTTCAACCGTCGTCGACCACCTTCGACCTTCTTTGACCTCCGCCAACCGTCGTCGACCATCGCTAACCACCATCGATCACCACCAATCATCATCAATCACCACCAATCAGATGCCGTCAGTATACACGGTAATCTGAAAAATATAGTTACCATTTTCCGTTTGTGGGACAAGAGATTTCTGTAATCATCAAACAATAGTGAATTTTTGCAAATGGGTCATGCCCTGTGATTTTTTCCTTTTCCACGTAAGAACTTCCAGAGTCGTCACTACTTGTTTCTCTTTTATCTATGTATGTGTTGAATTCTCGTACAACGCGAAGAAAATAATCCGTTACTCTACCGCCGCAAATTTTCTAGCACGCATCAGCTTGGCGTCGTCTGTGGAAACTTCATAATCTCATCACTGAAGTATTTACTCAATTTGCTACATGACCACCAGACACTATTCGGGACAATGAAACAACTCGCTCTAACACTCATCATTCTGGGGAACAGTCAAGAAGTCAAGGGCGGCATGCTTCTTCATCTTCCCACCCTAGATAAAGTTATCCCGCCAACGAGGCCGTTTCAGGTCTTTCTATGGAAGCGCAAAATGGAGGAATATCAAATGGAGATCCTACAACTTCTACATGGGACTCAACAACCGTTGTCCACACTGATGAATTAAATTCATTTACCATTAAATCCGCGACCTACAAGAAACATACTGCTCGGAGGAACTCTTATCGACCCCCCTCCCCAAGAAGGAATACTTCCCTTGCCAGGTCGTGATGTTGAATTCCTAGACATCGCAAGTTCCACTGATCCATCTCATGCAGCTCATTTGGCACCGTCACATCTTGCTGTCATTCTAGATGATGTCATTCATAACGAACTACGACGCCTCGTCTAAGAAGAGTTCCCCCTCGAGAAAAAGAATCGTTTTCTCACTTACCATAAAATCCATGAATCCTCCCCCTTAGCGGATGCAGTCCTCCAACACTCCATACCAATAGGTTTCAAGTTTCCAAACATCGATGCCTATGAAGGGATAACCAACCCCTATGAATATTGTGATCATTATCGAATCATCATGCACATTCAACATGCCTCCGACGCACTTCTGTGTCAGATGTTCTCGGCTACTCTTAAGAGACAGCTAAGAAGAGTTCTCCCTAGAGAAAAAGAATCTTTTTCTCACTCACCATAAAATCCATGAATCCTCCCCCTTAGCGGATGCAGTCCTCCAACACTCCATACCAATAGGTTTCAAGTTTCCAAACATCGATGCCTATGAAGGGATAACCAACCCCTATGAATATTGTGATCATTATCGAATCATCATGCACATTCAACATGCCTTCGACGCACTTCTGTGTCAGACGTTCTCGGCTACTCTTAAGAGAGCTAAGAAGAGTTCTCCCTAGAGAAAAAGAATCTTTTTCTCACTCACCATAAAATCCATGAATCCTCCCCCTTAGCGGATGCAGTCCTCCAACACTCCATACCAATAGGTTTCAAGTTTCCAAACATCGATGCCTATGAAGGGATAACCAACCCCTATGAATATTGTGATCATTATCGAATCATCATGCACATTCAACATGCCTTCGACGCACTTCTGTGTCAGACGTTCTCGGCTACTCTTAAGAGAGCTAAGAAGAGTTCTCCCTAGAGAAAAAGAATCTTTTTCTCACTCACCATAAAATCCATGAATCCTCCCCCTTAGCGGATGCAGTCCTCCAACACTCCATACCAATAAGTTTCAAGTTTCCAAACATCGATGCCTATGAAGGGATAACCAACCCCTATGAATATTGTGATCATTATCGAATCATCATGCACATTCAACGTGCCTCCGATGCACTTCTGTGTCAGACGTTCCTGACTACTCTTAAGAAACATCGAACATGGTTATACTCTATGTCGGGGGGCACTGTAAGCAACTTTAATGAGTTTGCCAGACTGTTTGTGGAGCTGTTCATAGCAAATTGACGAATCATCAAGAATTCATCCCATCTCTTGGGAATTCGTCAAAGTGAAGGAGCGTCGCTCAAAGACTACTTTCGAAAATTTTCTACTGAAGTCCGTCAAATTTCAAGAGTAGACCCAGAGTTACTAAGGGGTTCTTCCTTGGGGGGCTTCGCCCAGGACCCTTCTACTTATCATTAATGCAGGAGACAGTTCATTCTTATGCTAACCTTGTCCATTGTGTTGGTCCAAATCATTGCGGACGAGACCATCAACACACATAAGGAGCAATTTGAGAAATTTGGAGGAAAGCGTAAAAGTAACTTAAGACAATAATTAACTACGCAATGGAAAAAGTCTGAACAACCAAAGAATCATGACCTCTGTTGACATCAATTTTTGATGTTCGAGTGTAGGGTGTCCACCTGCATGACTCGGGATATCTTACGGTCTGTCCGTAACGCCCGATAGTTTAAACACCCACCCAGGACCTTTCAGCACGTGTTGAGTGGCTCGTAGTCAGGGTCATTCTGCTAAGCTTTGACTTGCGCTTAGGAGAAGGGTGGTCAGTATTTCACCAGCGAACTGGCTTAAATTGACCCGTCCACCAGCGAGTTTATCCAGATGACCCCAAACGACGAAGTGGACCACATGAGAGCATCGAGAATGCCGATTTCACCTAGGAAGTACGATTATTTCTCTACAAATTCGCAGGCGGGCTAAAAATGGACAAATTATAAATTTTGACCAGATTGCTAAAAAAGTGGTCTGAACGACCCCATATGACAAAACGGTCTGCGTAAATNTTTATTTCTCTACAAAGTCGCAGGCGGGCTAAAAATGGACATTATAAATTTTGACCAGATTGCTAAAAAAGTGGTCTGAACGACCCCATATGACAAAACGGTCTGCGTAAATGCTTCCGGAACGTTGATTTTTGGCAGAAAAGACATCTACTTCGCTACGAGGACGTGTACGAGCTAAAAATGCGCGAGTTGACAATTATTCGAATAATAATAATAATAATTATTATAATAATAATTTTATTATTATATAACCCTATTTAAACATCGCATCCCTCTCTCCTCGATCCATCGCACGCGAACCCTAGCCACAACAACACGGCAAACCTTCGCGACACCTCGCCAGTGCCTCGCTCCCACTCCGGCCGTCCGAACCTCGCACGCCACAGGCGCTCGTCACCAACAAACGCAAACAACCGGTCATCCTCACTGAAGCCCCCGTTCTTCTCTTGGCCAGCCGCTCACGACCTTTTCTCGCCGGCGATGTTCCGCCACCTCCTCCAACGCCGACGCCGAGCTCCAACAACCCTGAACTCTCCATTGTCGGTCTCCTTTCTCAGTCTGGGGCCTCCGCTTTGCCGACATTCTTCCTTGGCTGAGCCCTCTCCTCGGCATCCCCTCCCATCGACAACTTTTCTCCGAAATGCTTCCCACTGACTAGCTGCTCCCTTGCCGGCGATGTGTGGATCAGCCCCCACTTGGGCAAAAAAAATGGCCTAGGGTATATTTTTTTGGTGATCCACCTCCCCGGTGACCACCTCCTCCTTGCTGACTTCCTTTTCGACGACCTCGTTGTCTCCTCATCGTCGTCGAAGTGGCGAAAACTTTGTGGTGTATAGAAACCCATCCGACCCCTTTCTTGACTGTATGTTTTGGTTATATTTTTATATGTCAATTAGTTATTTTTGGGTACTTTGCATACCTCACTATCTCTTGTTTTCCTCATTGCATGATTCGTTGCGAGGTACATCGACAGGTGGACCGGAGTACCACCGGGGTTCGTCGAGAATGTGGGCTCTTCTTCAGCATAAAGAGAACATGTGCAACCAACACGATGGGGAGAATCTTCTGAAACTCCTAGTCAGCCTTAGGATTATTGTTGTCTTGGCATTCGAGTTTGATCGGCCACAGGGGATGCATGCGCCGGAGTGAGCCGGCGCAACGACGTGCCTTTGTGATGGATCATCAGTCTTAATAGAAAGAGCTTTTAGGTTAGGATTTTTTCTACGTGGCCAAACACCCTCCATAGAGCCGAGGGTCACCCCTTTGTTGTGAGTTTTAGTCCCGATGGTCGGAGTCTTTCACTTCCTTTGTTTTTGGGTTCCCTAGTTTAACTTGGAGAAGCTGGGAGGTCAGACTTGACAAAGCGAGAGAAGCTCTGCAGTTTGCCCATTTTGCTAAGTCTGGAGTTCATGAAATGGGAAAAAAAAAATGTAGCTAGCAAATTTCGAGACACCGTGAAGAGTTTCTTTCCCCCCTTAGAGATTCGAGGAGANACGAGAGAAGCTCTGCAGTTTGCCCATTTTGCTAAGTCTGGAGTTTATGAAATGGGAAAAAAAAATGTAGCTAGCAAATTTCGAGACACCGTGAAGAGTTTCTTTCCCCCCTTAGAGATTCGAGGAGAGATTCCCCAAATTGCCTCACCAAAGGAAGTGACGACAATGTCGCACATCTAACAATCCAAACCTTATGTTTCCTAGGTGAAGTCGCTAGCACGAGCCTGATATGCTACCTGCATGTTGGTTTGCTTCGAGTTGCACTCATTTTACTTCAGACATGTTTGCATTTCACTTTGCTCTGACCGGCCCCCCGGTCTAGTGGACGTCTCACTTCGTTCCGACCGGCCGCCTTGACCAGGCGAGAATCTCATTTCGCTCCGATCAACCGCTCCGTTCCGGCAAGCACCTCACTTCGCTTTGACTGACCGACCAGCCCGACCCAGTGAGCATCTCACTTTGGTTCGACCGGCCGCCCCAGCCAGGTCAACCGTGCATCTTGGTTCTACCGGCCGCCACGGCCCGGTCTGCCGATCACTTGCACGGTACATGTTTCACATGTGCTTGTTTGTATTTTCTTGCTTGCATTTTGCACCATGTGTTTGCATTTGCGTTTGCACTTGTGTGATGCTCCCCAGTGAAGATCACCACTACCTTCGGGTCACTGTCTCCACGACACTCATATTTCAGGCCTTTACGGCTACGAGACGTCCATCCTTTTTTGTCACTGTCGCCTCGGCACACCTTCTTCGGGCCTCTGCGGCCACGACACACCTATCTCTTTTGATCATTGTCGCCTCGGCACACCTTCCTCGGGCTACTGCCACCACGACACACCCATCCTTTTTGGTCATTTTCGCATCGACACCTTCCATGGGCCGTCATAGCACGTCCATCCCTTTTGGTCATTGCCGCCTCGACACACCTTACCTCTCGCCACGACACGCCCATTCTTTTTGGTCACTGCCGCCTCGGTATACCTTCTTACCTCTCTCGGGTCGCGGCTGCTGATACACCAAAAATATATGTATTTTTAGACACATATTTTATATTCATTTTTTGTGATATTGCACTTTAATGGAAAATATTTTTCATGTTTTGTTACAGGTTGTCAATTTTTAGGACTTGAAACAAAAAATGATGAAATTTAGAGTCAAAATGAAGTTTTTGAAAAATTGTTCAGCGGCGATGACGCCGTATGATAAAAAAATGGATTTAATTAGATGGCGACGACGCCAGTGTCGGTACACACCCTGTTCTTAGAAGATTCGACAAATTTGGACGATTTTTTAAGAATTTTTGGATGCACCTATTGGAAAACCGACCATAGGCTCTATTTAGAGCCGAAATTGATCAGAAAAGAGGCNGTATTTTTCATGTTTTGTTACAGGTTGTTAATTTTTAGGACTTGAAACAAAAAATGATGAAATTTAGAGTCAAAATGAAATTTTTGAAAAATTGTTCGGCGGCGACGACGCCGTTTGATAAAAAGATGGATTTAATTAGATGGCGACGACGCCAGTGTCGGTACACACCCTGTTCCTAGAAGATTCGACAAATTTGGACGATTTTTTAAAAATTTTTGGATGCACCTATTGGAAAACCGACCATAGGCTCTATTTAGAGCCGAAATTGATCAGAAAAGAGGCCTTTCGCACCTCTTCGCACTCCTCCGTTCGTTCTTGGCCCCTTCGCACCTGTTCACGCTCCTCCTTGCCACTTTACATCCTTCCACACCATTAGTCATTTATTTTCTTCATAGTTTTGAGCTTTTGTGGTGTTTAAGTGTGAATGTCTCTCTAAGAAGTGTTGGAGAGGGTGGGAAGTGAGAGATTTCTTCTTACAGTTCCTAAGCGAGACTATAAAAGATTTGATTTGAGAAAGAGTTTCAGATAAACATTTGTTTATTATTGTTGTATGAACTTCCTTTTATATATAAAATTTGTGTTTTGTTATATCTTTTTCATAAAGTCTGAGTAGTTTCCTTTATCTTCCTTCCTACTCTGAGATATAGTGAAATGAAGAGATAAATTGGATGTACCAATATTAAAATATAAAATAAATTGCTATAATTTTCAACTCTGCTCATATTTACTTTTCGATCTGACCAATTGAGTTGTTAAAATATGTTGTGAAGCATATGATCCAGGAAATGAAGTATGGGTTCTACAACAGAGTGAGAATCACATTTAAGTCCATGAAGGCGTATTTCGTTCATGGAACTAAGTGCAAATAAATAGAAAAATATACATTGTTGGGTGTAAAATTAAAAATTTTTAGGGTGACAGACTAAAATCCTCAATTCGATCTTAGTGTTTAAGAACTAAAACGAGAGTTAACTTTTAGG
>JXCR01006101.1:0-56592 GCA_002079205.1 Phalaenopsis hybrid cultivar
CTTGTGGCTACAGAGTTAATTCAATTACTTGAATTTTTTCTAAAAATCTCACTATGATATTTGTTTAAATCAAACTTATAGAATTTTTGAATTAAAACTTTACTATAGTAGATCATAACTTTTATATAGTACTAAAATTACGTGAGGACAAGTAATAGTTAAGTTTGGGGGATTTTGACCAGAGAAAATATTTTGAGATTTTCATACCTATTTTATAATGTTTTTAATGATATTGCACTTTAAAAAAAGTTATTTTTGATGTTTTGTTGCACGAATGATGAAATAGGGTCAATGGAGCAAAAAGATGCAAAAAGGACCGAATGTGGAGCGAAATAGACCAAAATATGGAAATTTGAACTAGGCTGCCGACGGCGCCCTCGACACTGCCAACAGCGCCCTGGAGGCCGCCGAAGGCGAGCTCGGTGGTTATGCCTACTCAAGCTTTGGATAAGGCCAAATTTTGAAGGGATTCTTAGGCAACTCTTAGGAAAGCTAATCCACAACTTTAAAAGAATATGTTAGCCGAAAATTAGAGAGGTCCGAGAGGTCCTGGAGGTTAGAGAGGTTCCATTAGTGTATAGAGAATTTACTAAAGTGTCTAAGTTGTGTGGAATTCTTTGAGAGATTGTAAGAGTGGAGGGAAAGTTAGAGATGTCTTCCTCCTTGCTGCTTCAAAGAAGAATTCTGTGTGCTGTTAAGAAAGGAAGAGATTCAAAGGAACTTCGAGGAGTGTTCTTGGGGAGAAAATAAAGATAAGTTATTTACTTGTTGTAGTTTGTATGACTTGGATTTTATATATGAATTTCGAGTTTTGTTGTATTTTCCCCCATGAGATTTGAGTAGTTTTCTCTGTCTTTCTCATTGTCTTGAGATTTGTGAAATGGTGATTTGAATTGGTAAAAATGTATAAGAAATTGTGATGATCTTTTCACTTCGATCTTAATTTACTTTCAATCCAGCCAATTGATTTGTTAAAATATGTTAAGTTTTAGAACTAAAGTAAAGATTACATCCAAGATTCAGGGAGGTCAAAGCCCTTGGAAGTTGGGTGCAAATAAATAAAGAAATAATATTATCGGGCGTATAATTGGAGATTTTAGAGTGAAAGACTAAAATCCCCAATTCGGTTCTATCGTTTGGATTCTGAAGTGTAGATGTTATCCCTCAGGTGAGGGGAACGTGGGAGCTCTGAAGTGAGAGCCGGTATCCTCCCAGCGTAGCCACAGATTCAACAAACAAGCGTAGGATTAGTCAATGTTCTTTATGCCTGAATCAAAGGGTTAAGAATAGGTATACTCCTATTTGACACAATATAAATTGAACTAATTCATTTTATCCATTCACTATAATTTCTTGACAAGGAGAAGGATGTTTTCTTATATATTGAATATCAAAATCAAACTCTTATTAGTATCATTAGTTATTTAATAATTATTAAAATTACATAATTATTTTAATTGCCTATTAGTGATAGATAAGCAAATTGAACTTCATTGTTGTGATTAAAGTATTTCTTTTCTAAAATTTTAGTTTGTAATTCTAAATCACTCCCTATGGGATCGATATCTAGGACTCTATTAGAGCCCTATATTACTTGAACGAAACGTATACTTGTGTTGATAAGTGTGACTTTACAATTATTGACTATTTATTACGTCCATATTTATCTTATATTTTAAGCATTTATAAAGTCAGTGGTCATATGTCAATTGGCCCAAATAAATATTTTATTTGGTGTATATGATCATAAGAAACAACTTTGGTGAAGGATGGAAGTGGTTTTGAGCTCAATTGAAGGATCAATTTGAGGGAATTTTGAATTTTAGTCAATTTGGTCATGTTGGGCTAGGCTTGGGTCTAGCTTGGGTTAGCCTTGGCCTAAGTCCAAATTAATTGTTTAAAATGGTCAAACGGGAACCTATGAAGAGTTTTAAACATGAATTGGATGCCAATTTGGGAGTTAAGGCAATTAATTGGGTGAAATTTGCGGACTTAGCCAATTTGGGGCTAAATTTGGGAATTTTGGATTTAGGCCAAACTCAAATGGATTTGAAACTTCATCAAGGCCAATTGATGGTTTATTTTGATGTGTAGGAATATTGTAAAGATTTTTAAACATTTATTGGGGTCAATTGATTAGGCTATGGGTTCAATTTGGTGGTATTAGGTCATATGGTCAAAATTGGGGTTTTGACCTAAATCAAAATTGGGTTCAAATAATGGGCCAATTAAGATTGAATTTGGTTTATATTGGCCATATCAAAAGTTAATTTGAGTTTAGGATTGTAATTGGGGTCAATTGAGATCAAATTGATGGACATTTGGAGTTTGAATTTTGGGAAACTTGGGCCCTTGAAGGCAAATTTGGGGGTTTTGGTTAAAGATGGTCAAATTGGCCAATTTGGTCATGTGGTAGTTGAGAAAAATTAAATTGAGAATATTTTTAATTTATTGAGATTTTTTGGGAATTTTTTGGAATTTTTGAAATTTTGGGCTATGGAGGGGCATTTTGGTAAATTGGGGGTGTTTAGGGGCAAAAGGCTAAGATGTGTATTTTTTATTGTATTGGGTAACTAATCACCCTAAATGAGCCATAGACGAAAGGAAATCCCATTTTGGGTCCTCTATGTACTGGTCTTAGTCAACCCATAGCCCTAGGGCTGGCAGGTTTAAGGGACCATCTACATGAGTTTCCCAAAAAGATCAAGGGACCTATGCTAGAAATTTGAGTTTAGGGTTGTGAGTGATTGTGAGTGTAGATGAGTTTAGTGAGTTCCTTAGCTCCAGACCAACACCCAGGGTCAACCCTAAGGTCCAACAGTCCTAAGGGTGACTCATCTTAAGTTCCCCCCATAGTGACCCCACCTACTAAGTGCTAGAGGTTAGGATCAATATGTAGAACTTCAAGTTGAGTAAGGAAGATGGTAGAATTTCTAATGGTGAGGGTTCCATGTCTAGTTTTCTAAGAATAGTCAAATAGGAAGTCCTATGGCTAGACCTTAGGCTACTAAAGAGGAAAAACTAAACCTCAACCAAAAGTGACGTCAACATTGCTTTTCTTTGTTTTCAAAATTATTTATTAGAACAATAAGTATAATTGTGAAGACTAATAGATAGGGGTCCAATTGTGTTGAATTTGAGCAAGTATAAATGTTGTTCAACTCAGTTCAGTAAGGAAAAATGAAATTTATATTTATGTGATTCAATTTTTTTTTTTTGTATCGGCTATGGTTATTCTTCAATTATATACCAACTCCTCAAAGATTTCACAACAACACATACATTGAATGAATTAAAAATAAAGATTAATCTCATGTATCTTTATTTTCTACTTGTAGGTATTTAAAATTATTGGTTTCTTAACGATCTATTATCTTAGAATAACATATTGATTATTCTTTTTTAGCTCTTACAAGAATTCAATAAAATGCAAGAAAAAGTAGGAAAGAAAAAGGATGAGACGTGTTGTTTTTTAGTTTCTTTCTCTTTCTTATTTCTCACAATCTTCCATTAATTTGAGAGCCCTTTTTTATCTCTATGTTTTATGTTGTGTTTTCTTTGTTTCTTTTAATGGAATTGCTTGTATACTTGTCTCTATTTTTTATTTTGTATCCACATTAATGTATGTTCCCGTATCTTCTTATGATCAAGCTTAATAGCATATTTCATAACACCCTCTTCACCTTCAATTACAACTTCACCATCAAGCTTGAGGGTTGGGTAGAGATACAAATTTTCTAATTGACATCATGATACACCAAAAAAACTTCAATTTTACATATATATTTAAGGCTTATAATTTTCTTATAAAGAAATGTATTTTAATTTTTTATTGCATGTATACTATGTCTAGGCATTTAGAGCTTAAAAGATGCAAAAAGGATGAAATTTGAAGTCAAAAGGCGGCGTTTTCAAAAAGCTGAACTAGCGCCTAGGCGCCAGAATTCAAAGAAGATGGCCTAGGTGCCAAAGATGGATATTTTCACAAATGCATTGAGTTTGGATGGATTTTGAAGAAGTGCATATGGAGACTCTTGGGAAATTCATTCCTACATTTTAAAAGAGTTTTTTATGTCACAAAAAGTGGTGTGAGTGAGGGGGGCATGAGTATTAAAGTGAGGGAGAGTGTGGTAAGGTCTTTAAGAGTTAATAAAGGAGAGGGAATGTGAGAGATTTCTTCTTCCTTACATTTCTAAGAGAGATTTGAGTGTTATTGTAAAGAGAAAGAGATTCAAAGGAATTTCAAGAGATTTGCTTGGGAAAGAGATTGAGTTAAGTTGTTTTACTTTTCTTTATTGTTTTGTAAACTTGTTTTTATATATAAAATATATGTTTTATTGTATCTTCCTCATGAATTCTGAGTATATTTCTTTGTCATTCTTCCTACAAAGAGAATTGGTCATGTGAAAAATCAAGATTGTTGACAATATTTTAATTTCATAATTGTGATGATTCAAACTTCGAACTTCATGTACGTTTTGATCTAGTCAATTGAATTGTTAAAATTTGTTGTGAAAGATACGATCAGAGAGGGCTATGCTTTTCACAATAATGTAAGAGTCACATTTGATTTCATGGATGAGAATATAGTCCATGGGGTTGAGTGCAAATAAATAGAGAAATATTCTTTGATGGGCGTAGAAGTAGAGATTTTATGGCAATAAACTAAAATCTCCAATTTAGTACAAGTGTTTGGAAACTAAAGCGAGATGTTAGCCCTCAAACGAGGGCAATGTTGAACTCTGGAGTGAGAGGTAGTATCTTCCAAGCTTAACCACAAATTTTGAGACTAAACATTGGATTAACAATGTTCTTTGTCGCTTGTAAAAAGGATAAAGAATATAATTGCTCCTATTTGACACAATACAATTTTCTTCAATTTGATAATTCATTGACTATAATCTCGTTGGTAAGAGGGATGATGCTTTCTTAAATTTGAACTCTTCGCCACAAAAACTAGTTTAGTTTTTAGTAAATTTAGCTTTGAAGTTTAGAGATTGGTGTAGTAAACGTAGTTTCTTTAGTGACATTAAACTAATTTAGTCATCTTTTCTTACATAAGTTTTCTATAATTTAAATATTGTGCTTTTGCTTGATTTGCCTAACAAATTTTCACCTCCCTGTGGGATTGATATTTAGGACTCCATTAGAACCCTTTATTACTTGAGCGATACGTATACTTGCGTTTGCAACGTAGTGTCAATTTGAAATTAAAAGTACAACTTCATTCACTAGGAGCGATAGCTTTAAATATTTCAAAAGAGAAAATTTTTTATACTAAAGTAAATTTATTGTGATTAATCTGCAAATTTTTTAGTATAGATGTCTTGTGTATTGTGGTGTTGAAAAATATTTATAAGGCACAAAATAGTCCCGCATCAAGGTTTTGGCGCCGTTGCTGGAGAGGCTGTGGTAAATTACTTAAAAGACTTTATTTGAATTATAAATCGTATTTTAAAAATAACAAAAAAATATATAAAAAAAAGAAAACAACAAAATTTATATAAGTTCTTGTGTGATTGCTTATTTTTATAATTGTTACTTGTATTTGTGTATGTGAAGATTAGGATCTCAGGATTAGTGTCTTACGATTCAGAATTAGAACGAACTATAAGAGAAATTTGAAAACAAAAGAAGTTAACAAAATGAAAAACAATTTAAATGACCAACATAAGGAAAATGAACATCAACAGAGACAATTAAGAGACTATGCTAACCCTATAGTAGATGAAATTCAGTTGACTATATAAATGAATTTGAGCTTAAACCTGTTATTATTGAAATTGTACAAAATAATCAAGTTGTAGAAACACAATCTGAAGATCTGAATTTTCATCTTGCTAGTTTTCTAGAATTGTGTGTTACATTTAAATATGATGGAGTATCGAATGATGTTGTCAGACTTAGTCTTTTCCTTTTTCATTAAAGGATAAAACTAAGACATGGTTAAACTCTTTAGCACCTGGATCAATCAAAACTTGAGTAGAATTATCTCAGAATTTTTTGGCTAAATATTTCCCACCATTAAAAACTACTAAGCTTAGAAACGATATTACATCTTTTTTGCTAGTTTGAAGGGGAATCAATATATGAAGCTAGGGAATAATTTAAAGGTCTTTTTAGGAAGTGTCCACACAATGCTTTACCAGATTGGTTAATAATTCAAATATTTTATAATGTATTATTGAGTTCTCTTAGATCTAGTATTGACACAACTGCTGGTGGATTATTAATTTTAAAATCATTCGATGAAACATGTTTGTTAATTGAAGATATGACTACTAACAATTTCCAATGGGCCCCTGAAAGAGTAAATCCTAAGAGAGTGCAAGTGTTCATGACTCTAACGTAATTTCTTTTTTGGCTTCTCAAATCCCTGCAATATCAAAGAAGTTGGATCAAATTGGAATGAACATATCGCAAACACCACCAGCGGTTGAGGAAAATTCATTCAGACAAATGATAGTTTCTTAATCATCGTATGAAACTTTGAATGCAATAAATAATTGACCTAATAATTCTTATTCTAATTATTACAATCTTGGTTGGAAAAACCACCCTAATTTAAGTTGAAATAACAATAACTCTAACGGTATAAATCCATAATGGAGAAACAATCAAGTGAACCCTTTGAGAAATTTTAACAATCAAGGAAATACTAAGTATAAACCTTATTATCCTCCCAGTTTTAACAACAATTCACAATTCAAGGAGAAGAAATTAACTATGGAAGAATTAATATTACAAATGGATCATCAATTACAAAATCAGAGAGCAAAAATTAGAAACAATGAGAATCAATTGGGACATATTGCTACTGCACTTAGTAGTAGGCCTCAAGGAACTCTTAGTAGTAATGTTGAGATTAATCCTAAAGACCAGAATAAAGAGCAAGTTAAAGCTATAAAAAAGAAGTGGAAGAGAAGTGGAAACAAAAGTTTAAAATAAGATTGAAGTTGAGAAAGAAGGGGTGGAAACTGAATAATCTGAGGAATATATTCATCATAACTCCGAATGTACAATTAAACCAACAAAATTTACTATAGAAAAACCACCACATTCATTTCCACAAAGATTGAGACAGCAAAAATTGGATAAATAATTCTCAAAATTTTTGGAAATATTTAAGAAACTAACCATAAATATTTCATTTGCTGAAGATTTGAAATAAATGTCGAGCTATGTAAAGTTTATGATGGAATTACTTAATAGAATAATTAAGTTTACAAACAAAGAGACAGTTGCACTTAGTTAAGAGTGTAGCGCTATAATTCAGAAAAGACTTCCTAAAAAACTTAAACATCTTGATAGTTTTACTATTCCTTGTGTTGTAGGCAAAATATTTTTTGGAAAAATTTTATGTGATTTGGGAGCTGATCCCGACTTTCTATATATAGAGATGTAAAATGCGATGTATGCAATTATATTTATAATATTTCAATATGCGATACTATGCAAGTATACGTATCGTTATCAAGTAATATAAAACTTTCTGAATAAGTCTTGAATATCGAACCCACAGGAAGAACTAGTTTTAGAGAACAAAATACTTAGCAATATATATTCTTACTCAAACTTAAGATGTTATAATAAAAATAAAAGTTCAATTCTTTTTGTAATTTTTTATAATTGAAAATATAGTAAGCAACTAATTAACCTAACTAAAATACTTACAAGATGAATGCAATATAAGTAAAATATCTTTTTCCTTATCATGAATCAGTGATAAACATAGAAATTCAGTTGCGGAAGTTGCCAAATGTGTTGTGTCAAATAAGAGCAATAATATTTTTTATCCTTACTAGAGATGCTATACCAAACATTGGTTAATCTATAGTTTGAATAGTCTTGAAGACCGGCTAGGAAAAAAAGATACTAGCTCTTACTTTAGAGTTCCCTCTTCTCCCTTCACATGGGGGCTAACATCTCGCATAAAAACCTAAGATTAAAATTTTACTTCCTTAATATAACTTCATATAATCATTTTTCAAGTCAAAATCAAATTTATTTGAAATACAAATGAGAACAAATAAACTTTTAAGTTTCTTTAAAATTTTTCATCCCCCCCAAACTTAAATTTTTAACAGATATAAAACATTTATTATCATATATAAAAGCATGAATGAAAACTAACTATAACATGCTTGTAGGAATTTTCATATCCTAAATATGTAAGTCCAAAAATTAAAAACAGGAGTAGAAAATTAAATTGATCAAATTTTTAATTTTACTTAATATAAAGAGATTTATTAGACTTCTATGCAGTGGAGTATAACTGAAAAACAAATAAACATACTAGCAAACAAACACAATTGCAACATAAGGAAAAAATAACTGGTAGTAAATTGAAAATTTTTTTTAACATGTAGCTCTTAAGTAAGAAGTTAGTTAAATTTTGAATTAAGTTCAACAAACACTAACTAAATACACCAAAAAACACAATTAACATAATCACTACCACACAAACATACTAACCACACAAAATTACAAATACATCACAAAAATGTCTACAAAACACAACAACTAAAACTAACAATTTCAAAAGTCTCAACTGAAAACAATAAGTACAGAATACCTGCACAATCCATAATACATAAATAGAAAATAACATAAAACAGAAAACAAAACTACAAATCCAACTAAGCATGAAAATAACATAAAAGAGAAAACAAAACTACAAATCCAACTAAGCATGATCTTCCTCGTCACTATCATCACTACGCCAAGCAGCTATAGGCTCATATGGTGGATATCGATGGTACTAAGGAAATACTACATCTCAGTTACCTCTATTGAGATGCTCCATAGCTGTGTTGTATTCCTCCTCATAATCACTTCATCTTCTCATATACTCATCCATATGCTAAGAAAATGCTCTAAATTTAATACCTTATCCACAGTGCAATTGACATTACCTAAAATCCTTTGTAATAACTCAGTCTGAGACGCAGATCCAGAAGTCTGACCCCGTGATGTAGAAGCATGTGAAGTAGAGGCTAATGAAGTGAGGCAAGAAGGAAGAAACCTCTCACTTTTCTTCCACTCTTACAATCTCTCAAAGAATTCCTCACAATACTAACCACTCTCTACACTCTAATGGGCACCACAAACAACAAAGAATCAGCAGACACCCATGGACACCCCCTTTTTCAGCCTCCAAAGTGTTTCTTTTAAAGTTGTAGAAGAGTTTTCAAGAGTTGCCCAAGTGTCTCTTCAAAAATCATCCACATTCAATGCATCTGTTGAGAGAACCCACGTGCTCGCCGTCGGCGGCCTGCTAGAATATTTAATTATGGACTCTCAGGAAAAACCCGCCATTGGCGGCGTCGAGCACGCCGTCGGCGCACAAGATCAAATCTTCATATTTTGGTCCTTTTTGCTCCAAATTTGCTCTTTTTTGCATCTTTTTATTTCAATGACCATAATTCAATATACCTGCAACAAAACATCAAAAATAAATTTCTTTAAAGTACAATATCATCAAAATCAGTATAAAATAGGTATGAAAATCTCAACATATTTTCCTTTGGTCAAAATCCCCCAATAACTATTGCTTGTCCTTAAGTAATTTTAGTACTACATAAAAGTTATGATCTACTGTAGTAAAGTTTTAATTCAGAAAAGTATAAGTTTGACTTAGGATAAATATCATAGTGAGATTTTTAGAAAACAGTTCAAGCAATTGAATTCGTTTGACTTAAATAAATATCATAGTGAGATTTTTAGAAAACAATTCATTTAATTGAATTAAGCATGTAGGTACAAGACTATCTAGTCATCAAGTTTTAAGAGTTCTAGTTTTCTATTCATTTCAATAATAACTATATGTTGTAATATCAAGTCACTTAAAATATTCAAATGATAGGAACTTCATGAGAACATTACTAGTGAAAGATGTTATTCCATAAATATAAGTTCATGAATGTATTTAGGTTTTCCTTTTAGGTAGGTCCAAGTGAAGCCAATTTTTTATTGGGTATCTCCTCAAGCTTCTCCTCACTTAATAATTCAAAATATAGTTTTCTTTACTTTAAATAGTTAACTATAGTCTTATTCTCTTATACTAAATATCTTAATCTACAAAATAAATTTCGTTATAAAAATATTTCTTTAAATCTACCATAATAATTAAATAGATACAAAAATATAGTTACCTGAATGATAGTTAACTATAATCTTATTCTCTTATACTAAATATCTTAAGTTACAAAATTAATTTTCATACAAATTGACTATAATCTTATTCTTTTATATTAAATATCTTAAGTTACAAAATTAATTTTCATTACAAAATCATTCCTTTAAATCTACCATAATATTTAAATATCTACAAAATATAGTTATCTGAATTAAATTATATGCCTTTAAATCTACCATAATATTTAAATATATACAACATATATTTTTATGAATTAAATTCAGTACAAAAAATCATATTAATAATTTTTGAAAATATTTAAATTGAGAACATATAATAGTTAATCCTACATAAAATCATATAAATAATTTTTGAAAATATTGAAATAGAAGACACTAATAGTTAATCTTTTTCTTCCTCCCCCAAACTTAAATTTTTCAATATAGAATGATACAGGTGGAAAGAAAAATCCTAAATATAAATCATACCTCAGTACTTTAGGCATTTTCATCATTCTGAATTGGTCTTATATATTAGGAACTTTTTATACATATAAATCATTATAGAATTTGCTGGGTAATGAAATTTTGAAATAAGTACCAAACTAAACATTATACATACACTATATTTCACTAACACATCATAAGACTTAATAAAAACAATTACAAATACATTACAATGCAAAAAAAATCACATCACATTACAATTTTCCAAAGTACTAATCAAAGTTTATTATAACTACACACGAAAATTTCAAACTTCAACATCAATCTAATCAAAATTATAAAAAAAATTCCAAAATACACTTCAAATACTCAAATAATGGCTTCCAAGAGTGACTCTAAGAGTTCAAATCTAAATTACATGATCTTCTTCCAAATATTTTCTCCACATTCTCAATTTTTTTGGATCTCCTCAATGTGGAGTTCAAGGTGAAAATCAAATATTTTTAGTTAGGAGTGAAGCTCTTACTGAGTGATGATAAAATCCAGTGTCTAAACGCTTTTAAATCGCCCCAAATCCAAGATCTCCAAGCTATGGATCAAAATTTTCATTTTTTAAGAGGAAGAGGATGATGAATAGTGGCGGTTGACTGGTCAAAATCACTGTTAAAAGTGTTTTTTCGGTATATCGCCATCAGCGGGGTCGTCAGTGCCATCGACGAGCTCAATTGAATTAAATAGCCTAAGTCTTGGGAAAAATCCACTGTCGTCGGCGAGATTTTCAAAATTGGTTCAATTTCCAGATTTTTTGCGATTTTGATCAATTTTAAGCCTCGTCGACATCCATTCAATCATTCTAGACATAAATTTTAAGTGATTAAATGATGTACTAACACAAATAAACATTCACGACACAAAACATCACAATTATATATAAAATCCAAGGGTTACAATACACGTTACACGACACACATAAGTTTGGTATTTTCTCAACATTTAATATATCAATTCAGCGTTGCAATCCAAGCCACAACACTCTAAATGTTGAAAACAAATATTTTATGCTCAATCTCAACTAAACTGAGATCTAAAAGCAAAATTCGAAAGTAAAGCATACACATAAGTTCAAATCAAATCATACAAATAGACATATAGGTAGTAAAGTAAATCTACTACAAACTAACGATAATTTCAAACTAAAGCACTATAATCGCAATAAAAATAAAGATAACTATGGGTTGCCTCCCATAAAGCGCTTGGTTTAATGTCTTCAGTCCGACCTATTCAGATATTATTTAGGTTGACTGACCATTAAAACCTCTTTAAAATTTGGTCTTTTACCTTCAAAATACAACTTTAATATGTGTCCTTTTACTTTAAATCTATTCCCACTCTTTCGATCTTCAATTTTAATAGCTCCGTAAGTATAAACTCGAGTAAAGGGTCCAGACCAACGAGACTTCAATTTTCCAGGGAATAACTTCAGCCTTGTATTGTAAAGCAAAACTTCTTATCCTGGTTCAAATTCCTACCTTTCATCAGCCTTTTAATTTAAGCATTTCAAATTCTCTTTGAATCAAATCCACCTTCAGATGACCATACATAAATTCATCGACAAGGGCCAAATGACAAGAGTAAGCAAGAATCGAAGTTCCAATCTCGGTGATAAACATTGCAAGCTTCCCATTTTTTTTCACAGCTTCTTAATGAAAGAGTAATCCTCTCCCACATTAAGTGTATCATGGAACCCTTGTGAAACATACCAGAGTTTGGTGTGGCCAAACGACCTCTTTCTCCCTCTAAAACCACATCAACAAAGGAACAAGGAGCAGATGGCATCATAAAAAATGAGATTAACAACAAAACTAAAGAGCGAAACGATCTCACTAGCCAGAACGCGCACTAAGAAACTTGAAATCGCCATAAATGCCAGAGCGGAGGGAAACTCTAACAGACACCATCACTATATATTATATATGTTAGGAGGATATATATATATANTTGTTGTCCTTCAACTGTTTGAAGCTTTCTAGTGTTATTTTGTTGTTATATGGATAGATCCTTTGTGGAGATCACTGTCGGTGGTTGTGTGGTAACTAATACCACTGTCGATGGTTGTGTGGTAACTAATACTTTGGTTTTTTCTCAAAACTTTCATGACTCTCTTGCCATTTTAGGTGAACTCAATGTTATCATGATGCAGAGAACAATGGAGGTAAGTCTGCTATTTTCCTATCTGAATCTGAAAGTGAACTTTTGGCATAATGTTGAACTCATTTTTGGTTGAGCTCTAATTTAGTCCTGAGTAGCCTAGGCTCTAGCCATAGGACTTCTCTACTAACTATTCCTAGAGGACTAGAAAAGGAACCCTCACCATTAGAAACTCTAAGCTCTTATTTTCTCAACTTGAAGTTCCACATATTGGTACTAACCTCTAGCACTTAGTAGGTGGGGCCAATATGGGGGAGCTCAAAGGGAGTCCCCATAGGATGTCCCTAGGGTTAACCCTGAGTGTTATGGTCTTGGTCAATTTCACACACACACTTGCACATTACACTTCCACTCACGACCTTGAACCCAAACATACTTAACTTTGATCCCTTAACCTTTTGGGAAACTCATGTAGATGGTCCCCTATGCCACTAGCCCTAGGCTAGGGTTTAGCTAAGACTGGTGCATGGAGGACTCAAAGTATAGATATCTATTGGTCCATAACGCCAGTAGGGTGGTTAACACCCCAATTTTACCATAATACCCAACTTAGCCTTTTGCCACCCAAATCTACCCAATTTACCAAATTACCCTTGAAACCCCAGAATTGACCAAAATTCTCAAAATTAGCCAAGATACCCAACTTTGTTAAAAAAAACATCTTAAACCATTTGAAACCACCCAAATTGTCCAAAACACACCAAAGTTTTCAAAATTACCAAAATGTCCCTCATTTTGCCAAAATTACAAAAATACACTGGTGATCCAAATTATCCCAAACCTTTAAAATCATTTCAAATTCCCCAAATTATTTTGGACCACTCCATTGAGCCCAATTTGACCTATTTTGACCAAAATCCCCAAATTGCCTTAAAAGGCCCAATTACCCTAATTCACCCCCAATATCCACCAATTTAATCTCAATCTTCCCTGATTTTAATTATAAACTCAAATTTATCAACCCTAAATTTGATTGAAACCAAATCTAAGCTCAGGTGAACCCATTTCAAGCCCAATTTCAATCTCAATCCCAAAATCCCCAATTTGACCCTAATCCAAAATCCCACTCAATCGAACCCCCAAACCTATCCAATTGCACCAATTTTTAATCATAAACTCCTTAAAGCACTTTCTCACACCAAATTGAACCTTCAATTGGCCTTGTTTAAGCAACAATTTCACTCAAAGTCAACTTGGACCAAAACCCCCAATTTTTCTCCAAATTAGCCATTTCTCCAAATTCCACCAAATTGAACTCCATAATCCTAAAATTTCCATCCAATTGATATCCAAAACTCTTCATGACAATACTTAGGACCAATTTGAACCATCAATTGGGACTTAGCCAAACTCTAGCCCAACTCAAGCCCAAGTTTAACCCAACACCCCAAAAATTAGCCATCAGCCAAAATCCTTCAAATTGAATTTCTAAATCAATTCAAAATATCTCCAAAACTTTTCTAAACTCATTGTGACAATAACCTACACCATTTTGATCATTTAATTGATCTAAATGTCATGAATAGCCCAACCTAAACCCAACATCAAGCCAAAATTCCCAAACTGAACCCATGCACCAAAATTGACCAAACCACAGTCACTACTGCCACCATTTGGACTCTAGTGACCAGACTAGACCCACCTAGCTCACCTTACATGAGCTATGGAGCAATGGTCCCTTGATTTAAGGGATATCATACCAGTTTTAGCCTAAATCAAAATATCTTTCCCATCATTACTTGCCATTAGGGGTTAATCATCATTAGCCACCCCCTGGCCTCCTTGAGCCCAGAGGTGACCTTACCCTTGCTAGCCACCACCTTAGCCACCGGAAAATAATCAGCCCAAGAGAGCCCTATGTGGCCAAAACCAAAATTGAACTTTCCCGAGTTGGCTAAACTCCATACATTGGAGCTTTTCTCTTCTCCACCTCAGCTTCCAATTGCACCATCAGATCCCCCCTAAGCTTCACCAGGCAGCCCTGGCTATAAATGGATCCCGTCTTGAACAAAGGGGAGAGAATTCAAAATCTAGGAGATATTCTGCCAAAATCTCACCATAGCTTCTCCAGACTTCCCTGAGTGCAAGCCCATGCTTTCTAGCCATTCAAACTCGCTGCCCTGAGCTAATGTCTCATGTCATTTCCTTTTCAAAACCAGGACACCAATCTCCACTCCACAACATTGTACCAAAGTCCAATTAAACTTGCACACATCATCCCTAAAGTGAGAGGAGTTGATCCCCCACAAAAGCACCTTCACAAACCCACTCTAACCTAGCTCTAGACCAACACCTAAAAACCACCTTGGTCGAAATCATAGCTAGATATTTCTCCACAACATAAGAACTCATCTGAAGGTTCTTCAATCATCTAATTGAGGCTACACCTCTCAGATAAAGGTATTGAATTGTCACCCTAACTTGAGCTTAATTTGATTCTCCATATGTATAAACTATAATTCATACCTTATAAGCCATATTGGTGTGTTCGTCTTGAGTAGATGAAGGTGTAGGAACAAACTCAAAGTGATTTAGTTTAGTCTAGTTTGAGATCTTAAGGCTTTAGTGAGGACGGCTCTTGGGTTAGGGAGATTAGGGACGATTAATAGATGCGATCCGTTTCTATGTTTATTCAATGAATGATCATGATGGAGCCGGACAAGGCGATGGTACGCAAACCACGGGATGTGGGACGCTGAGGTTGCTGGTGGCATCAAATAGTGGAGCACCACATTGTAAGCTCAGAGCTGTTGAGGTTGAGGTGGCACTGAATGGGTTAAATAGAAAATTAGAGATTTTTGGAATTAAATTAATACCATATTTTTAAAAATCCATAACTTTGCATAGAAAAATTATAAAAATAAAATAAAAATGCCCTCTTGCTTAATGAACAGAGGAAAATAATGGAGGCTAAAAAAAAATATTTGTTGAATCACTGATTTTTCATTAATTAAATGGTCTCTGTGGTATTTTAATTTATTTTGATTAAATAATGTTCACCATAGTTTGAGACTTTGATGGTTTGTTCCTCATGATAGAGGAGACGTGCCTTGATTTTTCGAAGGTCAGAGAGCATCTCTGTGCTTGTAACTTTAATTTGTAAGATTGGATAGCTATTTTGGTTTAAATTAATTATATAAATTAAAATATCATTTGGAAAATTATGAGATATTTTTAGTAGGCTCCTTATGGTCAGAGAAACTTAGGGAAAATATCATAATAGTTTGAATAATTTTGCATATTTCTACAGTTAATTAAATGTTTATAACTTGTATTAAATTATTTAAATTAAATATTATAAAAAATTAATAAAATCAACTCCACATTGTGTAAAAAAATAATGTTAACCACTGAAAAAATTTGAAATTTATTTGATTAAGTTTAAGTACTAAAGTTGATTTTATAAGAAAATTTATATTTTTGTACAAAAAGAATTATATTAACTTAAACACACTTAAGAAAATCATGAAAATATTTTTCTGAGGTTCTTGTATTAGGTTCACTTAAAAAAATTAAAAATTATTTTTTAGAAAATATTTCATTTTTGAACTATATTTTAAATTAAAAATAATTAAAAATTAAAAAAATCGAAAATGGTTCAAAACGTTCCTAATTGTTTCTTGATTACCTAAGACTCATTGAATTCATTTCCCAATTTTTGTAAGTTAAAAGTAATGTATTTTCCTTAATTTCCCATTAAAATAATTATAATAAATAAATTAAAAATCACAAAAAATATGAAATTTATTTCTCTNGGTTTAATATATGTTGAGTAGTATTGTGATTGTAATGTAATGTGATTTTTATTTTTGCATTTTAAATTTTAATTGTTTTGTTTAGTATTGTGGTTGTGTTAGGAAATATTGTGCTTATTTAGTGTTTTAGTTTTACACTTATTTCAAAATTTCATTACCCATAAATTCCTCTAATGATTTATATGTGTAGAAGGCCTGCAAAAATTTCAGAATGATGAAAATGCCTAAAATACTGAGGTATGATTTATATTTAGAGTTTTTCTTTCCACCTGTATTATTTTATATTGAAAAATTTAAGTTTGGAGGAGGGAAGAAAAAGATTAACTATTACATGTCCTATATTTCAATAATTTTAAAAATTTATATGATTTCATGTAGTGAATTTAATTCAGGTAACTATATTTTGAAGCTATTTAAATATTATGGTAGATTTAAAGAAATATTTTTGTAATGAAAATTAATTTTGTAACTTAAGATATTTTAGTATAAGAGAAAAAAATTATAGTTAACTATTTAAAGTAAAGGAAACTATATTTTGAAATATTAAGAATTTGGAAATACATTTGAGAAGAAAAGATTGGGGCTCAATGATGTAAAGGCTATGAATTACTTATAAGGTAAAGGAATACTTTGAGTTTCAAATTTAGGGAAAGAAAAGTGAATTTCAAAATCGTTAAAGGCTATCTAGGTATAATAATCCTCACTTGAAAAAGGAAAAAGAAAGGATTGAAAACAATCCTTGAAAAAGAAAAGAAAAATATATAGGATTGAAAGCAATCCAAATGAAAAAGAGAAAAGAAAGCTGAAATGAAAAGAAAAAATATATAGGATTGAAAACAATCCAAATGAAAAAAGAGAAAAGAAAGAAAAAAAAAAAGAAAAATATATAGGATTGAAAGCAATCCAAATGAAAAAGAGAAAAGAAAGAAAAAAAAAATGGAAAGTGAGGAGAAGCTTGAGGATATGCCTAATAAAAAATTGGCTTCACTAGACCTTCCTGAAGTGAGGAGAAGCTTGAGAGGATATGCCTAATCAAAAAGCTTCACTGGACCTACCATGAAAGTGAGGAGAAGCTTGAGGATATGCCTAATCAAAAATTGGCTTCAGTGGACCTACCTAATGGGAAGGAGAAGCTTGAGGATATGCCTAATCAAAAATTGGCTTCACTCGACCTACCTAAAGGGAAAACCTAATACATTCCTGAACTTATATTTATGGATTAGATGTTTTACTAGTAGAATTGTCATGAAATTCCTATCATTTGAATATTCTAAGTGACTTAAGATTGCAACGTATAGTCATTCTTGAAATGAATAGAAGACTAGAACTCTTAAACTTGATGACTAGATAGTCTTGTACCTACAGAGTTAATTTAATTACTTGAAATTTTTCTAAAAATTTCACTATGGTATCTAATCTTTAAATCAAACAGTTAATTTAATTACTTGAATTTTTTTTGAAAATCTCACTATGATATTTACTTAGATCAAACTTATAGTATTTCTGAATTAAAACTTTAATTTTTCTAAAAATCTCACTATGGTATTATGTACCTATAGAGTTAATTTAATTACTTGAATTTTTTCTAAAAATCTCACTATGGTATTTACTAAATAAGACTTATCTAATTTAATTACTTAAATTTTTTCTAAAAATATTACTATGGTATTTATCAAAATCAAAGTTATAGTGTTTTTGAATTAAAACTTTACTACAATAGATCATAACTTTTACATAGTACTAAAATTACTTAAGGACAAATAATAGTTAAGTTTGGGGGATTTTGACCAAAAAAAATATGTTGAGAATTTCATACCTATTATACACTATTTTTGATGATATTGCACTTTAAAGAAAGATATTTTTGTTGTCTTTTTTTTGCAAGAATGATGAATTAGAGTCATTGGAGCAAAAAGAAGGAAAAAGGAGCGAATTTGGAGCAAGAAGGACAAAAATGTGAATATTTGAACTAGAGCATCGACGACGAGCCCAAAGACGCTGACGACAGACTTTTCCTGAGACTCCAGACTTAATTCACTTAGAAGGTATGCCGACGGCGCCAACGAGGCTGCCGAGGGCGAGCTCGGCTGTTATGTCCAACAATGCATTGGATGAGGACAAATTTTGGAGGGGTGCTTAGGAAACTCTTGGGAAAACTCATCCACAACTTTAAAAGAAGATTTTGGCTGAAAATAGAAGAGGTCCTGAATGTAGAAAGGTCCTGGAGGTTAGAGAGGTTCCATTAGTGTATAGAGAATTTACTAGAGCGTCTAAATTGTGAGGAATTCTTCAAGAGATAGTAAGAGTGGAGGGAAAGTGAGAGATTTCTTCCTCCTTGCCGCTTCGAAGAGAAATTTTGTGTGCTGTAAAGAAAGAAAGAGATTCAGAGGAACTTCGAAGAGTCTACTTGGGGAGAAACTAAAGATAAGTTTATTTACTTATTGTAGTTTGTATGACTTTGCTTTTATATATGAATTCTGAGCTTTGTTGTGTTTTTCCCATGAGATATGAGTAGTTTTCTCTGTCTTTCTCCTTGTCTTGAGATTTGTGAATTGGTGATTTGAATTGGTTGAGCCATGAAAATGTTAAAGAAATTGTGATGATCTTTTCACTTTGATATTAATTTACTTTCAATCTGGCCAATAGATTTGTTAAAATATGTTGAGCTTTACAACTAAAGTGAAGATTACATCCAAGATTCAGAGAGGTCAAAGCCCTTGGAAGTTGGGTAAATAAATAGGGAAAAAAAATTATGGGACGTAGAATTGGAGATTTTAGAGTGACATACTAAAATCCCCAATTTGGTTCTATCGTTTGGGTGCTGAAGTGTAGACGTTAGTCCTCAGGCGAGAGGAATGTGAGAGCTCCGAAGTGGGAGCCAGTATCCTCCCATCCTAACCGCAGATTCAGTAAACAAGCATAGGATTAGTCAATGTTCTTTATGCTTGGACCAAAGGGTAAAGAATATGCATGCTTCTGTTTGACACAANTGTTGATGTGTAGATGTTAGCCCTCAAGTGAGGGGAACGTGGGAGCTCCTAAGTGAAAGCCGGTATCCTCCCAGCCTAGCCGCAGAATCAGTAACCAAGCATAGGATTAGTCAATGTTCGCTGGTATCCTCCCAGCCTAGCCGCAGATTCAGTAACCAAGCATAGGATTAGTCAATGTTCTTTACAGTATCCTCCCAGCCTAGCCGCAGATTCAGTAAACAAGCGTAGGATTAGTCAATGTTCTTTATAACTGGACCAAAGAGTGAAGAATATGATTGCTCCTATTTGGCACATACAATATTTAATGCATCTCATTCCTTTACAGCATCCTCCCAGCCTAGCCGCAGATTCAGTAAACAAGCGTGTCCTCCCAGCCTAGCCGCAGATTCAGTAAACAAGCATAGGATTAGTCAATGTTCTTTATGCCTCCTCAGCCTAGCCGCAGAATCAGTAACTAAGCATAGAATTAGTCAATGTTCTTTATGCCTGGACCACTAGCCGCAAAATCAGTAACCAAGCATAGGATTAGTCAATGTTCTTTATGCCTGGACCAAAGATTAGCCGCAGATTCAGTAAACAAGCGTAGGATTAGTCAATGTTCTTTATGCCAGGACCAAAGGGACCACAGATTCAATAAACAAGAATAGGATTAGTCAATGTTCTTTATGTCTGGACCAAAGGGTATCGCAGATTCAATAAACAAGCATAGGATTAGTCAATGTTCTTTATGCTTGGACCAAAGGGTAAATACGAATTTAGCAAACAAGCATAAGATTAGTCAATGTTCTTTATGTCTGGACCAAAGGGTAAAGAATTCGGATTTAGTAAACAAGCATATGATTACTCAATGTTCTTTATGCCTGGACCAAAGGGTAAAGAACTCAGGTGAGGGGAACGTGGGAGCTCCAAAGTGAGAGCTGGTATCCTCCCAGCCTAGCCGCAAATTCAGTAAACAAGCATAGGATTAGTCAATGTTCTTTATGCCTTGACCAAAGAGTAAAGAATAGGTATGCTCATCGGTAACCAAGCATAGGATTAGTCAATGTTCTTTATGTCTGTACCAAAGGGTAAAGAATAGGTAGGTGCTGAAGTGTAGATGTTAGCCCTCAAGCGAGGGGAACGTGGGAGCTCCGAAGTGAGAGCCGGTATCCTCCCAGCCTAGCCACAGATTCAGTGAGGGGAACGTGAAAGCTCCAAAGTGAGAGTCGGTATCCTCCCAGCCTAGTTACAGAATCAGTAACCAAGCATAGGATTAGTCAATGTTCTTTATGTCTGGACCAAAGGGTAAGTCATATCGTTTGGGTGCTGAAGTGTAGATGTTAGCCCTCAGGCGAGGGGAACGTGGGAGCTCAATTCAATCCTATCGTTTGGGTGTTGAAGTGTAGATGTTAGCCCTCAGGCGAGGGGAACGTGGGAGCTCGAAAGTAAGAGCCGGTATTCTCCCAGCCTAGCCGCAGATTCAGTAAACAAGCGTAGGATTAGTCAATGTTCTTTATGTTTGGGTGTTGATGTGTAGATGTTAGCCCTCAGGTGAGGGGAACGTGGGAGCTCCAAAGTGTCCGGTATCCTCCCAGCCTAGCTGTAGATTCAGTAACCAAGCATAGGATTAGTCAATGTTCTTTATTCGGTATCCTCCCAGCCTAGCCGCAGAATCAGCCAAACATAGGATTAGTCAATGTTTTTTAAGGTATCCTTCCAGCCTAGCCATAGAATCAGTAACCAAGCATAGGATTAGTCAATGTTCTTTAAGTATCCTCCCAGCCTAGCCGCAGAATCAGTAAACAAGCATAGGATTAGTCAATGTTCTTTATGCCTCAGCCTAGCCGCAGAATCAGTAACTAAGCATAGAATTAGTCAATGTTCTTTATGCCTGGACCACTAGCCGCAAAATCAGTAACCAAGCATAGGATTAGTCAATGTTCTTTATGCCTGGACCAAAGATTAGCCGCAGATTCAGTAAACAAGCGTAGGATTAGTCAATGTTCTTTATGCCAGGACCAAAGGGACCACAGATTCAATAAACAAGAATAGGATTAGTCAATGTTCTTTATGTCTGGACCAAAGGGTATCGCAGATTCAATAAACAAGCATAGGATTAGTCAATGTTCTTTATGCTTGGACCAAAGGGTAAATACGAATTTAGCAAACAAGCATAAGATTAGTCAATGTTCTTTATGTCTGGACCAAAGGGTAAAGAATTCGGATTTAGTAAACAAGCATATGATTACTCAATGTTCTTTATGCCTGGACCAAAGGGTAAAGACAGAATCAGAGTGTAGATGTTAGCCCTCAGGTGAGGGGAACGTGGGAGCTCCGAAGTGATCCGGTATCCTCCCAGCCTAGCTGTAGATTCAGTAACCAAGCATAGGATTAGTCAATGTTCTTTATTCAGTATCCTCCCAGCCTAGCCGCAGATTCAGTAAACAAGCGTAGGATTAGTCAATGTTCTTTATAACTGGACCAAAGAGTGAAGAATATGATTGCTCCTATTTGGCACATACAATATTTAATGCATCTCATTCCTTTACAGCATCCTCCCAGCCTAGCCGCAGATTCAGTAAACAAGCGTGTCCTCCCAGCCTAGCCGCAGATTCAGTAAACAAGCATAGGATTAGTCAATGTTCTTTATGCCTCCTCAGCCTAGCCGCAGAATCAGTAACTAAGCATAGAATTAGTCAATGTTCTTTATGCCTGGACCACTAGCCGCAAAATCAGTAACCAAGCATAGGATTAGTCAATGTTCTTTATGCCTGGACCAAAGACTAGCCGCATATTCAATAAACAAGCATAGGATTAGTCAATGTTCTTTATGCCTGGACCAAAGGGTAAAGAATCAGTATGCTCCTATTTGACACAATATAAATTAAACTAATTCATTTTATCCATTCACTATAATTACTTGACAAGGAGAATGTGCATGCTTCTGTTTGACACAACACAATTTGAACTGATTCACTTCATCCATTCACTATAATTTCTTGACAAGGAGAATGATGCTTTCTTATATATTGAATATCACATAAAACCTTCATTAGCATAATTAGTTATTTAATAGTTATTAAAATTATATATTTATTTCAATTGCCTAGAACCTTCATTAATATAATTAGTTATTTAAGAGATATTAAAATACATATTTATTTCAATTGCCTATTAGTGACAGATAAGCAAATTGAATTCCGTTGTTGCGATTAAGTATTGCTTTTCTAAAATCTTAGTTCGTAGTTCTAATATTACTCCCCGTGGGATCGATATCTAGGANCAAACCCTACTTTATATCATTAGTTTTTTATTAGTTATTAAAATTATCTATTTATTTCAATTGCCTATTAGTCACAGATAAACAAATTGAACGTCATTGTTGTGATTAAAGTCTTTCTTTTCTAAAAGTCTTAGTCCGTGATTCTAAAACACTCCCTGTGGGATCGATATCTAGGACTCTATTAGAGCNAATTAGTTACTTATTAGTTATTAAAATTATCTCTTTATTTCAATTGCCTATTAGTGACAGATAATCATATTGAACATTGTTATTGTGATTAAAGTCTTGCTTTTCTAAAGTCTTAGTCTACAATTCTAAACAACTCTTTATGGGATCGATATCTAGGACTCCATTAGAGCCTTATATTACTTGAGCGATACAAATACTTGCATTGACAAATTTGACTTTAACATTATTGCATATTATAGTTATACATCTTAACCAAATCAGACACATTTATAAAGTCAAGATCAAGTCTTTGGACACAGTTGCTGGAAATTAAATCTTCTAGTAGCGTTATCAAATTCTTGTATTTGTCGATTACAAAAAAAGTTGGTCAGTAATCTAAACTCAGGCCTCTTCATCAGACTTCTGAACATTTTTGGTACCGCTTCATTTTTAAATGAATAAAGTGTTTTCCTTCATTTCGTCAAGGATGGACTCTTTCTATTTTCCATTCGGTATGATCCTTTTAAAGTGGTTGCTTGATAAACTAGTCGTACTATTGTGTCTGTTGTTGAGCATGTCATGATGACGAATGGGAATTTTGATGAGAATTTTTTACATGTATCTTCACTCGGTGTTTTCTATTATTGATCATTGCCACTGTTCCAAACTTTTTTTCAAATTCCTTGGTTGTGCTGAATTTCTCCACATTCTCTTGGGAATCCATATGTTTGACTTCTTTTGAAGATTGTTGGCTTTGCTGAGTAGCTTCTCGAAGGATTTAATGGTGACTCCCTTGAGCATGAAAGCTATTGGCCTATGGATGCCCTTGAGTAAGATTTCAATCGCATGATATTCTTATGGCTGAGGTTCACATTTTATGCTAAGGTTTCAACACCTCAAAATGTAGTCCACTAAAGTCTAGTTATGCTTTTGCTTCTCTACTATGTGATCTTCAATAGACACATGTTGATGCCCTGTAGCAAATCTCTTCATAAACAATTGTTCTAGTATAGCGAACATCTTGACTGATCCGTTGGGTAGTTTGACATACCAATCAAAAGTGATCTCTGACAGGCTGCTGACAAATAGTAAAAATAGCAAAGCTTAGTTTCTACTAGTATTACCACAACTAGCTTGAAAATGCTCTATATGCTGCCTGAGATTTCCATTTGGGTCAAATATCTTAAAGTTTTGTGACACAAAACCCTTAGGGTAGGGTACGACATTGAACTCTTCCGGGTAGGGTCTTCCCTTTAAAATAAATGCACCATCCTTTGATTGGGCTAAGGCCTCCCAAACATGCTTGACCATTTGCTTAAATTCATTTTTCGGTATGAAACTTGATGGAGAATCCTTCTTTTGTTGCTCATGTATATTCGTTGAGGCAACTTCCCTCCTTCCATCTGTGACATGAATAATCTCCTATTGATTGATATCTAAGGAGGCTAACTGTGGGGGTTGAGACTGTCCCTAAACTATGGTCATGGAAGCGGCCATCTATTCCATTCTTTTCGCTATTTGGCTAATTTTCTCATCCTTTAGGAAATCAGCCCTACACAGCTCATCTACGACATTCTCTTCAAAGAGAGGTTGAGTGTCACACATAGATGCAGTGGCTCTAGTCTCAATGACATAGATATCCATCAAATCTTCCTTTAGGTAATCTTTAAAGTTAATGTCATCATCATCATCAATGGAAACTTAAAGTTCTCGGGCCAACTCTAAAATCTCGACCCTGACCTTTTTAACCTTTTCTTCAGTTATTGATCTTGTAGCACCTTGAGATCTAAAGCACATTGTTGGACATCCTCTACTTGCTCATCCATCTCGCTAGCAATTGCTGCAACCATGCTAGATACTTCAGACCCTTGCTTCATTCCATGATCTTGCCCTTCTGGCTCACTAGACTATATCGTTACGTAGATCTTGGGTACCCACACCTTTTTCTTTGACAGTGATGTCTTGAGACGGAGTTTCTCAGCAGAAAGATCGACATGTCAAAGAGAAGTATATTCCCCTTGGTGCAGACCAAATATAGTATTGGGTGATCTCTTCATTTTTTCCTTTGGGACTTTAAGAACATCCTTGTGACTTGTAATTGGTGGAATTCTCGGACCCAAATGTGACTTAACTTGTTGACGGCCTATGGCTATAATGACAGCAAAATCAGTAACAACAATGGTGGTATCAACTCTGCTTCCAAGTCAGAACCAGACGGGAATGCGAGTAGGCAAAGATTCAATTAATTTCTGAGAATTTCTAGTAGATTTGACATCTCTTAAAATTTCTTTTTTCATGTGAGGCGAAACTGCACATCTCACTCACTTGAGGAACTCACCAACTGAATAACCTTCTTTAGAAGCTAGTCTCTAGAAAATTGTACTGACTCGGGTTATAGGAGTCGGCTTCTTCCTCTCCCCACCATGTCCATGAGATGATAGTAATGTAGCGGCGGTCCTCTGGATACTTTTGTACCCATTAGTATCCATTAAAGGAGGAAACCTACTCCCTTATAGAAGTGGATAGGTCTCCAGTAATCATGACTCCTCCTGATGAGGACCATCATCAACAGGTACTTCCTTAGAAATATGGTATTTAGCAGCGCTCTGAACCTTCCGGTTGCGGTTTCTCCTTTGTGTTCGGGTTAACAGTAAGGTCCTTGAGCTCAGTCTGATTTCAAATACTGACGTTGGGACAACTAATCATTCAGTCGGGTCTTCCACAATCATAACTTCTATTCCCTTAGCATAAACATGAACAACAAGCTTAGTAGGTGTCATGGTGGCAGTAGCTTGACTTTCTTGTAAGAAGGAAAATCCTGAGGGTAGTTTAGGTTAAACTCAGTAGACAGTTCCTAAATCTCTGAAGTGGCGACTTTCATCATGATGAATGGGGCTTTCTTTAGTATAACCTTAAGTTCATCAAATCCTGCTCCAAACTTGATGGTGGGAGTGACATCGTGGGCACTGCGTCTCATCGGCAGGTTGAAAGAAAAAGTGAGCGTTAGGAACACTGTTGCATTAACTTCAAAAAAAGAAAGCTCTGAGGTTAGTTATTTGGAAAATTTCTTGTAATCTTAGTGCGAGCACTACAAATTAATAGAGTTTGATCTGTAGACTGAGTAAGTCCTTATTTAATTTGTGGAGATTATAAGTTTTTGTAAAAATAGTTTGAAAGTAGAATGATTTATTTAATATAAGGAAAATTAAAGAGCAGGCGCACCACGACACAATCTGATTTAATTTTCAAAATAATAAATTAAACTCAAAAGAGAAAAAGTGAAGTTTAGGACCCAGTGTAAGACCAACTTTACAACGCACAGTGCCCAGGCAAAACTAGTCTACCAACACACCTATTAGAGGTCCGACCACACACTAAGAATAAGAAGTCTTCAATAGCCTCTTGAACCTTCCTGTTCAAAGGTGATTGAACAGACAATCCTGAAGTCTAAAAGAGTTGATTGTACTTACATGAAAAAGAAATGGGTGAAGCATGACAACAAAAGAAAGGTAATTTGGTCCATGGGGGACATGGACACATTATCATTGTATGAAGATAAAATTTCCTGATTAATATGGAGAGAGATTCTTTTCCAAAGTGGAGTCACAAGAAGCTAACGGTACTTAGAAGTTGAGGAGTTGCCCGTTGGAAGCTGTCGGTCGCCTGAATCGTAATGTCGTCGCTCACTTTTGAAAGGCATTTAATTTACATGTATATAAACACAAACACACACACACACACACACACACACACACACACACACACACACACACACACACACTGTTGACCACATTTTTTGTTGAGGTTTAGTTTTTCCTCTTTAGTAGCCTACGTCTAGCCATAGAACATTTCTTGTTGACTATTCCTAGAAAAATAGACATTGAACCCTCTCCATTAGAAATTCTAAACTTTTCTCCACCCAACTTGAAGTTCTACATATTGCTCTCAACCTCTAAATACTTGGTAGGTGGGGTCACTATGCGGGAAAGTCAAGATGAGTCACTCTTAGGATTGTTGGAACTTAGGTTGAACTTGGGTGTTGGTCTGGAGCTAAGGCACTCACTACACTCTCACAATCACTCACAACCCTAAGCTCAAATTTCTAGCCTAGATCCCTTGATCTTTTGGGATACTCATGTAGATGTTCCCCTAAACCTACTAGCCAAAGGGCTATGATTTAGCTAAGACCACTATGTAGAGGACCCAAAATGGGGTTTCCATTGCTCCATGTCTTATTGGTGATGGTTGGTACCTCAACTCTACCAAAATACCCATCTCGGCCTTTTACCCCTAAAACACCCCCAAATTACCAAATACCCCTCCATAGCCCAAAATTTCTAAAATTTCAAAAATTCCCAGAAAATCCCAATAAATCTTAAATATTCCCAATTGCATTTCTCTCAACTAACACATGACCTAATTTGGCCAATTTGACCATCTTTAACTAAAATCCCCAAATTGCCCTTTAAAGACCCAAATTGCCCCAAATCCAATTCAAATGTCCATCAATTTGACCTAAATTTGAACTCAATTTCAATCCTAAACTCAAATTAACTTTTTATATGAACAAACTAAACCAAATCCCAAGCTCAATTGGTCCATGATTTAAGCCCAATTTTGATTTGGGTCAAAACCCCAATTTTGACCCATATGACATAATCTCACCAAGTTGAACCCATAGCCTAGTCAATTGGCCTCAATTAATGTTGAAAAATTTTTATAACATTCATATACATCAAAATCAACCATCAATTGACCTTGGTGAATTCTCAAATCCATTTGATTTTGGCCTAAATCCAAAATTCCCAAATTTAGCCCCAAATTGGCTAAGTCCCAAAATTTCACCCAATTGATTGCCTTACCCTCCAAATTGGCATCCAATTCATGTTGTAAACTCTTCATGAGGTCCATATTGACCATTTATAACAATCAAATTGGACTTAGCTCAAAGCTAACCCAAGCTAGACCCAAGCCTAGCCCAACATGAACAAATTGATTAGAGTTTAAAATTCCCTCTAATTGACCCTTCAATTGCGTTCAAAACCACTTCTATCCTTCACCAAAGTTGTTCCTTATGATCATCTACACCAAATTCAATAATTAATTAGGCCAATTTACATGGCTAGTCTAGCCCAAACTCAAGCTTTGGTCATTTGCACTCACTTGGACCCTTTCACCAAAAATGGACTTAATCATGTCTAAGCCACTAAAGTAATGCTTTCACAGCCACAAAAACCTTCCTAAAGACCAGGCTAAACCCTACTAAAATCACCATGAAAATATATGGACCAATAGATCCTCAAATTAAGGAATTTTACCCATTTTTGGACCTAACTTGAAATATCTCCAACATCATCACTTACCCTTGGGAGATAATCATCATTAGCCACCACCGTGACTTCCCTGAGCCAAGAGGTGACCAATGACTGGCCGGCCCGCCACCTTGGTGGCTGGAAAATGGCCAAAACCATGGCAAAGACAAAGGATTTTCACACAATTCAAACCCAAAGGCCAAATGAGCCCAGCTGCTCATTGGAGCTTCTCTGCCCTCCACATAAGCAACCAAATGCCCTTAAATTGGTTCTGGTAGCCAGCCTAGGCCATTTTATTTAAACTCCCCCTCCATGGAAAAAATAGATAGAGCTTGAAATTCTTTGGGGAGACTTTGTAAATCTTCTTCAAGAGCTTCCCAGAGACCTCTTAAGCTTAACTAAACTTTCCTTAGCCACTCAAATCCATTGCTTGAGTTCAATTTTGGACCTCAATTACAAGGTCGAATTAGGACATCTTGCAAACCTCCACCAAATTCAAATTAATTGCACCCACACCATCTCAACATCAAGAGAAGAAGATCCCACATAAAAGCCCCATCATCCGACCACCCTGAGGTGGACTTCAACCAAACCCCCAAATCGGCCTTGATTGAATTTGGGTCTAGGCATTTCACCACGAACAGAGGCTCCATCCCTAGGCTTTTGGCACCCACATAAAGCTTCTACAAGCATCCAATCAAGGCTACCCCTAAACCATGCTTCTTTTAATTATTCATGAATATAAAGTAAATTCAAGGGTTTATCAAACGTATGGATGTGTTCTAATAGTCAATACGAGCAATTTTTAAAAAAAATCACTCAATTTTGTTAAGTATCGAGTGAGATACTAGCGTTTTAAAATGGACAATTTTCGAGTCCAGTTCATTTAGGACGATGACCTGTGACCGTCAGATCGAGTGTGTATTAATCGGGTGGCCTTGATGGTGTCGGACAGACCGCAGTCCGACATGAGTGGGAATGAGTTGACTGGCGACACCAATTACACAGCGACACGTGGCCTGTTCGACACGTACGAGGTTGACATGGATAAGTAGGAGAATAGGGGCATTTTCTTATTTATTTAATCCCCAAAACTTCAAAAATACATAACTTTGTGTAGAAAAATCACAAAAATAAAATAAAAATACACTCTTGCTCAGTGAACAGAGGAAAACAATATGGAATAAATTTCAAGTCCATTTGATGCATAAAATATTTTAATTAATTAAACACTATTTGGAATTACTTGTTTCTCCATTCATATTGACAAATCACCTTGGCTTGAAATTTTGGAATGTTGTAGCCTCTGTCAAGGGAAATATTCTTTGATTTTTCCAAAGTCAGATGAGATTCTTATACAAAGATCCATATTTTTCAAGTTTTTGCACATTATTTCCTCAAAATAATCATGGAAATTAGCACATTGATTAGAAAATCCTAAGAAACATTTGGAAGGTCCACCATGACTAGAGAAGCTTTTAAAAATAATTTCATGGGTCTAGTCATTTCAAATGCCCTTAAATTTTACAAACACTAAATCACTAAGATAATTAATTTTGGAAAATATAAAAATTTAAATGACTTGGTTTTTAATCTCCACTATGGTTTATGATCCAGAGAACTCATCATAAAAATTTTAAAATATTTTGACTTAATTTGACAACTTAAATTAATTTTTAAAGATAAATACCACTTTTGACACTTAAATGATTTTTAAAAATCAAAATATAACTCGAAAAATTATGAAACTTAATTTTTTAATTTCTCTGTGATCAATGGTATTTTTTAAAATAAAATGATATTTAAAATAAAAACTTGATTTTTGGCCTATTTTAAATATTTAAATAATTAAAAATTCATAAAAATCACAAAAGTAATAAAAAACACATGGAAATGTTTTAAATTGCTTCCTAATTACTTAGGAACAATTAAAATATTTTTCATGATTTTTTGAATAAAGATATTGAATTTCAAAGCTTAAGAATAATTTTTAAAAGGCTAAAAATGAGTTTTCACAATTCCAATAAAACAAAGGAAAATCAAAAAATATAAAATTTGCTCATTTGAGTTCTCTGACTATAGGGAGATTTTTGAGTTCAATTGAAGGGTCAATTTGAGGGAATTTTGAACTTTAATCAATTTGGTCATGTCGGGTTATAGTCATATATGATATTTAAAAAATAATTTTTTAATTATGTTGACCTCACTTTTGGTTGAGGTCTAGAAACTTCTTTAGTAGCCTAGGTCTAGCCATAGGACTTTNGAGAGGGTAATTTGATGGCGATTTTGCTTCTTTCACTGTTGTGAAAGGTGTGGGTGTCATGGTAATTCAGTTTTGGGGAGTGTGGAGCTGTACTGAGTTCTATCCTGGTTTTAGGCAGGGGTTTGAGCTCAAAATTAAGCTTTTATAATGGAATTCAGTGGGGGAAGAGGGTTGAATTGCACTGAGGGAATCTTAGGGAGGCTTTGTGAGAAGTTTGGGAGGCTCTCTCTAAAAAATTTTCAGCACTTAGTTTAATGGCCATGGAGGTGGCCTTTTATAAAAATGGGGTTATGGTGGCTGTCATGGCAAGTTAGGGGGTGTGATGTGGCTCTTAGGTGGAGGGCAGAGGAGCTCTACAATTCAATTCGGTTGAGTTGGCCTCTAGGTTTGATTTGGGTGAAGCTCCATTGGTGTGGCTCTCAGTTTGGCAATTTTTCGGCCACTAGGCTAGCCAGCCGGCCAAGGGAAGGTAGCTAGGTGCTCAGGGAATCCAGAGGAATTTATCAAAACAATTTAATGCAAATGTGTTTTGATTTGGCAAGGATATCTTAAGCATGTGTATTTTTGGGAATAAGATCCNTATATATAGGATTGAAAGCAATCAAAATGAAAAAGAGAAAAGAAAAAAAAATTATGGAAGTGAGGAGAAGCTCGAGGATATGCCTATTCAAATATTGGTTTCACTGGACCTACTTAAAAGGAAAACTTAAATACATTCCTGAACTTACATTTATGAAATAGGTATTTTACTAGTAGAATTCTCATGAAGTTCTTATCTTTTGGATATTCTAAGTGACTTAATATTGCAACATATAGTCATTCTTGAAATAAATAGAAGACTAGAACTCTTAAACTTGATGACTAGATAATCTTGTGGCTACAGAGTTAATTCAATTACTTGAATTCTTTCTGAAAATCTCACTATGATATTTATTCAAGTCAAACTTATAGTATTTCTGAATTAAAACTTTACTGCAGTAAATTATAATTTTTATATAATATTAAAATTACTTGAGGACAAGTAATAGTTAAGTTTGAGGGATTTTGACCAAAGGAAAATATGTTGAGATTTTCATACCTATTTTATACTATTTTTAATGATATTGCACTTTAAAGAAAGGTATTTTTGATGTTTTGTTGCATGAATGATTAATTAGGGTCATTGGAGCAAAAAGATGCAAAAAGGAGCAAATTTAAAGCGAAAATGACTAAAATGTGAAAATTTGAACTAGGCCGCCGATGGCGCCCTCGACCCCGCCGACGACAAGTTTTTCCCGAGGCTACAGGGCAAAATTCTTCAGAAGTCCGCCGACGGCGCCCTCGAGGCCACCGACGGCGAGCTCGATCGTTATGCCTACTCAAGCTTTGGATAAGACTAAATTTTGAAGGGATGTTTAGGCAACTCTTGGGAAAACTCATCCACAACTTTAAAAGACTATTTTGGCCGAAAATTGGAGAGCCTGGAGAAGGAGGCAAAGAATTTAGGGAGTAAAGGAAGTGCTAGAGAGAGTTCCTAAAGATTAGAAATGTTCCAATATTGTGAGGAATTCTTCGAGAGATTGTAAGAGTGGAGGGAAAGTGAGAGATTTCTTCTTCCTTGCTACTTCAAAGAGGAATTTTGTGTGCTGTAAAGAACTGAAGAGATTCAGAGGAACTTCAAGGAATGTTCTTGGGGAGAAACTAGAGATAAGTAATTTACTTGTTGTAGTTTGTCTGACTTTGATTTTATATATGATTTCGTGTTTTGTTGTGTTTTCCCCATGAAATCTGAGTAGTTTTCTCTGTCTTTCTCTTTGTCTTGAGATTTGTGAAATGGTGATTTGAATTGACCATGAAAATATTTAAGAAATTGTGATGGTCTTTTCACTTCAATCTTAATTTACTTTCAACTTGACCAATTGATTTGTTAAAATATGTTGAGTTTTACAACTAAAATGAATATTACATCCAAGATTCTGGGAGATCAAAACCCTTGGAAGTTGGGTGCAAATAAATAGGGAAATAATATTATCGGGCGTAGAATTGGAGATTCTCTTGGAAGTTGGGTGCAAATAAATAGGGAAATAATATTATCGGGCGTAGAATTGGAGATTTTCAAAGCCCTCGGAAGTTGGGTGCAAATAAATAGGGAAATAATATTATCGGGCGTAGAATTGGAGATTTTAGATTAGAAGTTGGGTGCAAATAAATAGGGAAATAAAATTATCAGGCGTAGAATTGGAGATTTTAGAGGAAAGTTGGGTGCAAATAAATAGGGAAATAAAATTATCGGGCGTAGAATTGGAGATTTTAGAGTGAAAAGTTGGGTGCAAATAAATATGGAAAAAAAATTATCGAGCGTAGAATTGGAGATTTTAGAGTGACAGACTAAAATCCCCAATTTGGTGCAAATAAATAGGGAAATAAAAATTATCGAGCGTAGAATTGGAGATTTTAGAGTGGAAAGCTAAAATCCTCAATTTGGTCCTATCATTTGGGTGTTGAAGTGTAGATGTTAGCCCTCAGGCAACTAAAATCTTCCAATTTGGTCCTATCGTTTGGGTACTGAAGTGTAGATGTTAGCCCTCAGGGGAGGGGAACGCAATTTGGTCCTATCATTTGGGTGCTGAAGTGTAAATGTTAGCCCTCATGTGAGGGGAACGTGGGATCAGGGCATAGAATTGGAGATTTTAGAGTGACAGACTAAAATCCTCAATTCGGTCCTATCGGTTGGGTCAATTTAGTCCTATCGTTTCTGTTGAAGTGTAGATGTTAGCCCTCAAGCAAGGGGAACGTGGGAGCTCTGAAGTGAGAGCCGGTAGACGTAGAATTGGAGATTTTAGAGTGACAGACTAAAATCCCCAATTCGGTCCTATCGTTTGGGTGCATAGAATTGGAGATTTTAGAGTGACAGACTAAATCCCTAATTCGGTCCTATCGTTTGGGCATAGAATTGGAGATTTTAGAGTGACAGACTAAATCCCTAATTCAGGCGTAGAATTGGAGATTTTAGAGTGACAGACTAAAATCCTCAATTCGGTCATATCGTTTGGTTGTTGAAGTGTAGATGTTAGCCCTCAGGTGAGGGGAACGTGGGAGCTCTGAAGTGAGAGTCGTTATCCTCCCAAACTAGCCTTAGATTCAGTAAACAAGCGTAGGATTAGTCAATGTTCTTTATGTCTGGATCAAAGGGTAAAGAATATGTATGCTCCTATTTGACACAATATAAATTGAACTAATTCATTTTACTATTCACTATAACTTTTTGACAAGGAGAAGAATGCTTTCTTATATATTGAATATCACAATTAAACTCTCTTTAATATCATTAGTTATTTAATAGTTATTAAAATTATCTATTTATTTCAATTGTCTATTAGTGACAGATAAGCAAATTGAACTTCGTTGTTGTGATTAAAGTATTGCTTTTCTAAAATCTTAGTTCGCAGTTCTAAACCACTCCTTGTGAGATCGATATCTAGGACTCCATTAGAGCCCTATATTACTTGAGCGATACGTATACTTGTGTTGTAATTTGACTTTAACATTATTGAATATTATATCTATACATCTTTATAATCATATATATATATATATGATTTTGCACAATTATTGAATATTTTATACACATCTTTATCAAATCTATAACTGTTATCAAGTTTTTGGCGACTCTATTAGAGCCCTATATTACTTGAGTGATACGTATACTTGCGTTGATAAGTGTGACTTTACAATTATTAAATATTTATTACATCCATATTTATTTTATATTTTAAGCATATATAAAGTCGCGGTCAGTGACTGATAAACAAATTGAACTTCGTTGTTGTGATTAAAGTATTGCTTTTCTAAAATCTTAATTCGCAGTTCTAAACCACTCCCTGTGGGATCGATATCTAGGACTCCATTAGAGCCCTATATTACTCGAGCGATACGTATACTTGCGTTGATAAGTGTGACTTTACAATTATTGAATATTTATTACGTCCATACATATCTTATATTTTAAGCATATAAAAAGTCGCGGGTCGTTCAACCCAGAGTATATGCTCTTTTAAAGCGCGAAGCTAAGGACCCCTTGACTTCATTATAGGTATGTTTCTCTTAGCAATTTTCAGCCAAGTGCACTTCATCCATCATATGATTCATGTCACGTCACGCATAAAATAGGTAAGAATTTAAATATAAATAAGTTAACTCTAAATGTTTAATACGATGATTTTAATGATATATATCATATATCTTCATAGTAGACCAATAAGAGTATTATTTGAATCAGGAGCATCTCACTCATTCATAAGTGATGGACTGGTTAAAATGATGCGATTAAATACCCTTTCAATGTTTGTGATGTTGTCAGTTAGAATGTCAAATGTTGTTCTGTAAGTTGATTAATCATGTGAAGCGAAGCTTATGATTGACGGAAAAGATTTTGAGGCCCAAATTATTTTATTGCCCTTGGTGGAATTCAATGTGATTTTAGGCATGGATTAGATGTCTACAAATTGTCACTATTGATTGCATTAAGAAGATTGTCAAACTACATGTTTCTAGGGAGGTAAAATTTAAATTTGGTGAAAAAGGACTGACATCTATGAAAGTTACCTGCATGAAAGCTTGTAAGTTTTTGAATGATGGAAGTCAGGGCTTTCTTGCTCATGTAGCAGATACTTTTCAGGAAGTACAGTCTTTGGGTGATATTCCGGTGGTCGAGGATATCCACGAGTGGTCCTTGATGACTTACCAAGGCTATCACTAGTGCGAGAGATTTATTTAGTATTTAGCTCTTACCAGGTTTTGTGCCTGTACCCAAAGCACCTTATAGAATGATAGTTAAGGAGTTATAGGAGTTGAAGAGCCAGCTGCAGGAGTTACTTGATAAAGGGTTTGCCAGATCTAGCATCTCACCTTGGGGGTTTCTAGTATTATTTGTGATGAAGAATGATGAGAGCTTCAGGATGTGCATCGACTACAGGGAGTTGAATAAGCTCACAATTACAAATAAATATCCATTGCCAATGATTGACGATTTGTTTGATCAGTTGGAAGGGGCTTCTGTATTTTCAAAGATTGATTTGAGGTCAGACTATCACCAGCTGAGGATTAGAGAAGAAGACATGGAGAAGACCGCTTTCAAGACCATATATGGGCACTATGAATTCGTGGTGATGCTATTTGAACTTACAAATGCTCCACCAATTTTCATGGACCTGATGAACAGTCTTCAGATAGTTTCTGGATATTCGTAATCGTTTTTATCGATGATATCCTGGTGTATTCAAGGGATGAAGTCAGTCATACAGGTCATTTGCATGCTGTGTTGCAGGTTTTGAAGGAGAAAACACTTTATGCCAAATTTTCTAAATGTGAATTTTGGCTTAAATATGTGGATTTTCTTGGGCACATTATCAGTGGAGACAACATACCTGTAGATGAGAATAAGGTTAAGTTGATTGCAGATTGATCAAGACCTACTACTGTCGTTGAGGTCAAGAGTTTCTAGGTCTGGCTGGTTATTACAGGTAATTTATCGAGGGATTTTCACAGATTGCTATGTCACTATCAATGTTGACTGAGAAGGCGGTGAAGTTCGAATGGTCAGATCGTTGTGAGGAGGCTTTTAAGAATTTGAAGACTTGTTTAACGTTTGTTCCAGTAGTAGCCATTTATTTGGGTGCTGATGGGTTTCAAATATTCAACGATGCAACTTAGAGGGGTTTGGGTTGTTTACTAATGCAACATGGTAGGGTCATTGCATATGCATCATGACAATTGAAGAATCATGAGAGAAACTATCCCACACATGACTTAGAGCTTTTTGCAGTTGTATTTGCACTTAAGATATAGAGACATTATCTGTATGGAGTTAGATGTGAGGTTTTTACTGACCACCAGAGTTTGAAATATATCTTCACTCAGAAAGAGTTGAACCTGAGGCAGAGGAGAGTTCTAAAATTTATTAAGGATTGTGATTTAGATATTTACTATCATCCTAGAAATGCAATTGTGATGGCAGATGCACTGAGTAGAAAAGCTTCAGGTAATTTGAACTTTTTATTTACTTAGCAGGAGCAGTTAATAAAGATCTGGAGAAATTGAAGCTAACTATAGTTGATTCTAGTGATGACAACATAGTTCAACTATATCAGTTGATGGAGCAACCAATTCTAAAGGACAAAATTGGAGATCCCTTAGCCAGAGATAACAATATTCAGAAAGTTTTGGAGCAGGTTCAAGTAGGCAATTCAGAGAGATGTGATAGATCATGATGGTTTATTGAGGTATAAATGCAGGCTTTTTGTTCTTGATATTGATGACGTAAGGATAGAAATTCTTGAGGAAACACATTTATCTGGTTGCACTATTCATCCAGAGAGCAATAAAATGTATTAGGATCTCAAAAAAACATTTTGGTAGACAGGATTAAAGAGAAATGTGGCAGAATTTATGGCCAAGTGTTCTTCATGTCAGCTGGTGAAGCTAGAGCATCAACCTCCATGAGGTCAATTTTTTCCATAGTGGAAATGGGGGGAGATTGAGATGGATTTTGTTATTAGTTTTTCAAGATCACGTCAGGGTCATGATGTAATTTGGGTAATTATCGATAGATTGACTAAGTCTGCCAATTTCTTGTCTATTAGACAAACAAATCTAGTTGAGAGGGTAGCCAAATTATATGTGGATCAAATTGTGAGGTTGCATGGAGTTTCGAAGTCTGTTGTCTCTGACAGAGATGGCAAGTTTACTTCCAGATTATGAAGAAGGTTCATAATGCTTTGGGCACTCGACTGACTTTGAGTACAACATTTCATCCTTAGATAGATGGTCAGTCAAAGAGGACTATTCAAACCTTTGAAGATCTACTAAGGTTATGTTCTTGACTTTAGTGGAGATTTGTAATCACATTTACCATTAGTAGTGTTTGCTTACAATAACAGTTATCAGGCTAGCTTTAGAATGACTTCATATGAAGCATTGTATGGAAGGAAGTGCATGACCCCTCTATGTTAGGCTGAAACAGGTGAAAGAAAGATCATTGATGTTGATTTGATTGATGATGCTACTGAGAATATTAAACTGATCAGAGACTGATTGAAGCCAGTACAAAACATACAAAAGATCTATTACAATGCCAAGCCCAAACTTGTTGAGTTTGAAATTGGAGAGTTTGTTTTTATCAATGTCAGTCATTGAAAGGTGTTCAACGATTTGGAAAGATAGAAAAATTGAGCCCTAGATTTGTCGTTCTATTTGAAATCGTGGAGATGATTGGGAATGTGACTTACAGATTGGCTTTACCAGCTCATATGCAGGGAGTGAATAATGCTCTCTACATTTCTTCACTTAGAAAATATATTATAGATGAAGTAGGGTGACAGTATGGATAGAAGTAGTTGTAAATATGTATATCTACACAGGCGGTAAAAAAATTAAGCCTCACTATCTATAAGCAATCTCAACAATATTCCGTGACTGGGTTGAAGGGGGAAAAGATCAATGTTTGTAGAAGTGCCTCACAGAGTTTTCTATTGTAGACAAGTTCCAAGAGCAAGTGTGGTGTGATGTGATAACTATTGATGCTTATCACATCCTATTAGGCCATCTTTGGCAGTATAATCATTGTACACATCATGATAATTACAAAAACACATTTATTCACCAAAAATGAGAAGGGCATTGTATTCTTACATTGAAAAAAGTCTGAGGTAACGGTTGTTCATACAGAGTTTGAACATATGGTATCATGAGCTATCTTTTTGCGGTCTTGGGAGTAGCACTAACATGACTAGTATTGATTATCCTAGAATTGAGTACGAGGAGCCAATACCAGACACAAAAGAAGCCTGCCAATAGTTTCAGAACCTTTTTGACCTACATTCCATCTTTTAGGTTTACTACTGGGATGCCCAACATTTCTTAGCTTCAGATAGAGTTGAGAAAATTTTTAGCAATTTCTGGAAAGTTTTACGTCGTAGGCTTGGTACTAGTTATAGTTCAATTCAATAGCAAGCTCCCAGATAGATAACCAGAAAGTAGTGAACCACAACTTCAAAAATCTCAGTAAAATTTTTATGATAAAGAACATCAAACAATGGGATTTGGGTGCTTTCACAGAAGAGAAATAAGCCTTTTATAACCAGGGAGAATGGCATGAGAACTCTTTCAGTGAGATTTCCACAATAACGCAAGTGGAATAAAGCAGGAGACGGGCATTCTAGTCATGCTTTTGCTGTAGTGAGATTTTCACGCTAGGACACTGCCACCAGGCCATTGTGCGACCAATTTATGTATTAATTTTAATTAGAAATAAGGTTATTTTTTCAAATGAATCTATTTATATATTGTTATTTCCTATTTTTGGGATATTAATTTTTTTTTATGTATTTTTGTGATTGAAATCTATGATTTATTCCATAAAAAGTGTTGTACCCTCTTATTTTTACAAGTTGTGTTTATAGCTTGTTTAGAAATAGGTGGTGTGACCTCATCGTCGTCCATACCTTGTTGTTTCGTGATTATCTCCGTTGTTTCTAACCTGATTCGCCGTCAAATAAGCCTTATCCTCATCCAAAGGTCATTGACCTCCCATATTTTCATTATCTTGTTATTCCAAACCACCTCCCTGCCAAATTGACTTCCTAAACACCTTCTAGGAACCCTAGGATGGGGCCATCAACAGTCTTTTCAAACTCCTTTGATCATATCCTACTAAAAATTTAAGATCTCACCATTTAGTATAAAAGGTAAATTCCATTTCCGAATAGAAAATAGCAAATAGCAGATAAACAAGGAATAAAAAGACATTTGTTAAAGCGATCACTTTAGAATGAAAGTCAGATAAGTGTAGATGAGGTAAGAAATGTTAAATTCCTCCAATACAGATATAACAAGACCCAACATTACTTTCCTAAAAAGCACAAAATTCTGACAGGCTTATACATGCTACACTAGTTTCAACCCATCTTTATAAACAACAAATAAGAACAAGTTTCATGAAGTATTTATATATGTCATTCTGAATTTGAAACCAAACGAAACATTACAAAAATAAAAAGTACGAAAAAAGCCATAATATTGGGTTACCAATGTCACAACCTGGTATAATAGTTTAGAATTAACTAAGTCAGAAACTGCGGTCGGACAGTGAAAATATTTAAATAATTATTCACAGATTTATAAATCCTTCTAATATATTAAATAGTCACTAAAATCCACAAAATGCAATAGAAACAAAACATACAGAAACAACTCATTTCCTTTTACGCTGTAATGGGTATGAAAAATGTTATAGCAAAATCATTGTTGTTTTTTTTTGTGGGCTCAGTTGAAGGAATCGTTGAATCACTAACATCTCTCCCTAGGTTTGAAGTAGGTATTCCGCTTTCACTTTCTCATTATCTCTAGTGTCGCTGTCTATTTCTTCAATTGCTCTATGCTCTGTGAAGGAGATCACCCTCCTATTTGGGTAATTAGATGCAATGTGTCAAAAAATGTGACAGTTGAAATACTTTCTACTTGGGGCAGATTTGAGGGTACTTGTGATTTGCACCTTTTCTCTACTCTGGATTGGATTATGTTCGGGTGGGTTCGGCTTTGCTCCAATGAGTGTACTCTTGCTGCAGAATTTGATGGCTGAACCCTGTGTGAAATGTGGTGTGTACCTAATATAAGGCTAGGGTTTGGACATCATGTAATGTCACGATTTAATTATATGCATTGCCAATGGACAGTCTCAATCTCCTTAGATATTAGACCATGGTGTTCTCGAGCTCCAATAGTCCACACTTTAATATAAGTTGCGTAAACTTAATGGTTACATATTGAAGTCTCAAGAAAATGTCATTTTGTAATGTGCTAGTAGTTACTTGCACCGTATCTTCCTTTTCATCTTAGGTCGGATATTGATTTTGCTTTTTCCTTTGCATTGGAATAGTTGCTTCAAATTTTTCTACCATAGAGACACATTTTTCTTTAAATTAATGACGATTAAGCTTTGCCTTTATGTCAAGAGAAACTTTCTTATATTCAAAGACCATTTCTAATGACTTATGCAACTCAATGAACTCGTCTGGATCCGTGAACATCAAAATCCGACAATTCCACCTTTACTCCAAACTCACCCTCTCTCCTCTTATACTTCATGTTCATTCGACACACTATCGATTTTTTGTCACTCGACACTTCTTGGCTAAAAGAGTTTTTTTGTTCATCTTCCTTTTGACGGTTTATACATAGATCGACTTTCTCATATTATCTTCTTTCAAAATTAGCAAGCCTTTACTGTAATTGGATGTTTTTCCACCACATATCCTCTATAGTGAGCTCTTGAATACCTCGTTGAGGGTTTCTCTTTGTCGGTATGGCGTCTCGTTCTTCCAACTAAAATTACGGCTAAAAAGGAAAGTGTTGTTTAGGGTTAGGACTTGGTAGATGATGTGAGATTAATTTAGTTGTGAAGGTATAATGTTAAGTTATTTGAAATTTTGGTTTTTGAGCAAGGAGGACAAATCCCTAAAAATTTAGGGTTTGTCAGACTTTGATATCAAATTCTTAGAAAGTGTTTAGGAAATGCATTTAGCTAGGAGATAGTTGTGGAATAACAAGGGAATGAGATTTTCAGAGTTCAACGACGCTTTGAAGGAAATTGGGGTCATTTGGCAGATGTCTGGGCTGAAAACAGTGGTGAATCATTAAACGGTGAGGTCACAACACCTATTTCTGAACAAGCTATAGACAACACCACTTGACAAAGAAAGATGACATAGCACTTCTTTGGGCAGAAATCAGAGAAAACAACCACCAAAATACACAAAACAAAGTTAAAATCCCTAAATAGAGGAAATAACAACATAGAAATTGGACCAACAATGGTCTGATGGAGGTGCTTGTGCGGTAAATCCTGCTAGAGCAAAAACAGGATGAGAATTCCCATCCTCTGCTGTATTCCACTAGGATCACGAAGATCTTGCGTAGCGAGCTTCTGCATCTGTTGAATTTATCAATTAAGTAGAACAGTTTGAGCCCTTAAGTAGAAAAACATGTTAAGAATAGGATGGAAATTCAATAGAAGGTATTATCATTGTTGTTCAAAATTTTTCTCTCCTTACATTAAATATATCTTTTCTTCTTACTGGCGAATTGGCTAAATTAAGCAGAAAGACTAAAGAAAACTAAATAGAACTGTAAGGAGATAAAACCTGGGCACTTTAAAGCTGTGTTGCGAAATGAGAGAAGCCCCTTATAGTAGTAATATAGTAATAGGAATTGTAAAGTATATATACTCAGCTATAGTGGAGCTGCATATGTAGGTGGTGGTAATATATAAAATAGGACTGGACGGTTTAGATGAAGTTGGACCATACTGTGATGGACTGCTGAAGTTAGTGGCTGCTTCATGTGCTGAAATGATGGTATGCAGTAGTGGGTTATTTTTCCTCCTTAAGCTTAGGATCTCGAGGTCAGATGGTGAGCTTACGAAGCGATAAGAATAATTGAATGCAATGGCAATGGCATTTGGTTGGTATATCGACAACTTGGTCTTCTATGGCGTTATGGTTGATGGTGATCTTGTTGGAAGAATTGTGATCTCTAAGGAAGTGAATCGATTTTAATGTTTTTTCATGCGAGCATGGAAAATCAAATTAGTTGTGATAGCCACAACAGATGTGTATCGAATTAGAGTGGGGATGGAGAGGAAGTTGAGATGCTAAATTCACTGATTAAACGACGAAGCCAAATGATGTCCATTTTGGTTGCTATGAGGGCTCCATATTTTGCCTCAGGAGAAGATCTAGCAACCTTATTTTGTTTTTGAACTTTCCTAGTGACAAGTTGGTACCAAGGAATGTGCAATAGCTAGTTGTTGAATGACAGTTAGTAGGGTTACCTGCCTAGTTAGAATCTGAGTAAGACTGAAGTAGGGTGTCAATTGTAAGAGGAAAACCATAGTTTGTGCCTTGGAGGTAGCAGAGGACTCTTTTAAGGAGGTAAATATGAGCATTTGTGGGATTTTGCATTTGCTGACAAAGGTGATTGACCGCAAATGCGATGTCTAGTCTAATGACAGTTAGCTATTGTAAAGAACCTGCTAAGCATTTGTAGTGTTTGGGATTGGCAAAGGGCTGCTATAGGGAGGTGTCTGCTATCAGCTTTGTAGGGAGTTTAGTGGTTGTGGGGTCGTAGTCCTTAATACTTGAAGCAGTTGGTAGGTCTATGTGTTGAGAAGTTTAGGGCAAAGAAACGAGAATCGACACAAATCCAGAAGGAAAACACAGAGATTTAACGAGGTTCGGCAAAGATGCCTACGTCATCGAGAGCAAAGCGACGTCTTTTAATCTAGAAAAAGAGTACAAGATGCAAAATAAGCTCTAAGGTTACAAACATACACATATATAACCCTGAAGTACAATCTGTAATTATAGAATTACCCCTATACCGTACCGCGGGGGATTGCCTCCGCTTTCCCAACCCACATAACGAAACTCTCCCGATTGGACAGATTCTTCCTCTCCGCTCCTCTGGCTTGCTTTATTCCGCTCCAGCATTTGTCCCTTTTATGATATATGAGTTATACCTAATAAATCTCCATCTTGGTGGATATCCAGCCCCCTAGGAGAAATACATCATGAAGTTTCTCACACTGAAGTGGGTTGCGCTACCGTGTTGTCTAGCAACTGCAAACATTCAACAAGTTCAAGCAATGCAAGAACTTGTTAATAGTAACTGGCTTGATCAACATATCAACTGCATTTTCATTAATATGAACATTTTGCAACAAAATATCACCAGAAGCAATCAATTCTTTGATCTTGTGATACCTGACATCAATATGCTTTGTTCTTGCATGGTACATCTGATTCTTAGCCAGATAAATATAACACTTTGACTATCACAACTTAACTGAACTCCACCTTACTCAACACCCAGTTATTTTACTAGCTCAGCAAGCCATAAGACTTCTTTTGCAGCTGCATCTACTGCCATGTACGCAACTTCAATTGTAGATAATGTCATAATAAACTGAATTTTTTATTTCCAACATATAGGTCCTTCAGCAAGAGTAAACACATACCCAGTTGTAGATCTTCTGTCATTCAAATCACTTGCATAGTCTGAATCAACGTACTCTACAACTGAAGGATCATTCTGATGACTGCCAAAAATAATTTCATGTTTTACAATATCATTCAGATACCTAAAAATCCATTTGACTGTTTCCTAATGTCGTCTTCCTGGTTTAAACATGTATTTCCAAACTTGACTAACAACATGAGCCAAATCAGGGCGAGTACATACCATTGCATACATCAAACATCCAACTGTATTGGCATATGGAACCTTTGTCATGTCTTCGATTTTTGTATGTCTTAGGACACTGTTCTGAAGAAAGCTTAAAATGATTTGCTAATGGAGTGCTCACAGGCTTTGCTTTGCTCATCTCAAACTTGTCTAGTACTTTCTCAACATAGCCTCGTTGAGATAAAAACAGTCATCTTGAGCATATATCTTGATGAATCTTCATTCCAAGAATCTTCTTCGTAGAACCCAAGTCATTCATGTCAAATTCCTAACTCAACAAAGCTTTCAAACCAAGAACATCATGCATATTTTTTACAGTAATCAGTATATCGTCAACATATATTAACAGAAAAATAATAGAACGATCATCAAGGCTCTTGACTTAGACACAACAATCATACTCACATCTCTTTTAGCCAATATGAATCATGTAGTAGTCGAACCACTTGTATCATTGTCTTGGAGACTATTTCAACCCTTACAACAATTTCTTTATTCTGCAAACCAGGTGCTCCTGTCCAGGTTGAGTGAATCATTTTGGCTGCTCCATGTAAATCTGCTCCTCCAGATCACCATACAAAAAAATAATTTTAACACCCATCTGCGTCAAATGGAAATCTCAAATGGCTACTAATGTAAACACTGCCCTGATTGAAGTATGTCTGACCACAAGAGAAAATATTTCATTATAATCTACCCTCTTCTACTGTAAAAATCTCTTTGCTACCTGTCGAGCCTTGAACTTTTCCCCTTCCTTTTATGATACTGTTGATTTTCTGTTGTACACCGATTTGCATCTAATTGTCTTCTTTTCCTCAGGAAGCTGAACTAGCTCCTACATGTGATTTTTCTACAATGACTCTATTTCCTCAACCATTGCGCTCATTCATTTCTCTTTCTCCTAGCTGGTGATAGCTCCTTGAAAGAAGATTGGATTGTCACTGCTGATGAGAAGTTCACAAAAGACCAAGTTTTCATAACCCAATCTACTAAGAGGTCTTATATTGGCACGTCTCTATCTATCTTTGACAAGAGTGTAATTATGTAGATCATCTATATTGGAATCACCAAGTATTGGTTCTAAACTTTCAACTGCCTCAGTTGCTACTGAATGTTGTTCTAGATCCATCTGCACTGTATTCGAATTGAAACTATTCTCTGGCACCTTAGCTTTATTCTGCTGCAACATGGATTGCTCATCAAAGGCTGCATCTCTACTCATCACCTTCTTTGCAATCAGATCCCAAAACTTGTATCCTTTCACACCTTTCTTGTAGCCCAGAAAGAACACTTGGATTTTGCATCAATTTTTGATCTTTCATCACCAGGTACATACAGATAAGCAAAACAACCAAAATTTGTAAATGATTGAAATTAACTGGATTACTTGTCCATACATCTTCTGTAACTTTGCCACCTAATGATGCTCGAGGTGATATATTGATGAGATTGCATTCCATATTCACTGTATCTGCCCATAAAATTTTAGGAAGACATGCATTCAGTCTCAAGCACCTTGCCTTTTTAGTTAAGGACTTGTTCATCCTTTCTATAGCGTCATTCTTCTATGGTGTCTTGCACACTGAAAAATACCTCTGGATCCCATGCTCACAAAATTTTTGAAACTGCGAATCTATGTACTCTGTGCCATTATCAAATCTTAAATACTTGATCTTTCTGTCAGTTTGGTTCCCCACCTCAGCTTTCCACAGCTTGAATTTGGAGAAACTTCAGATTTCTGATTCAAGAAATACACCCAAACTTTCTTGGGGAAATCATAAATAAATGTAACACGATACATAAATCTGTCGAATGACGATTCTCCCCATAAATCAGAATACACATAATCAAGAATCCCTTTAATTTTGTGTTTTCGAGTCATGAAACTGACTCTAGTTTGTTTTCCAAGATCATAAAACTTACAAAAATCGAGCTTGCAACTTTTAACACCATGCAACAATTTTCTTTTATGCAATTCAGTCATCTCACGTTCACTAAGATGACCAGACGCATATGTCATAACTTTGTATTATCATCATCTGACTCAACAGAATGAACCCCACCTACAACTGTACCCTCCAACAGTTTGTAGATATTACCTGCAATTAACATTCATTTCATCACAGTCAGTGCACCATTAACAAATCTGATGGTTTTTCTTTCTTCATCTGTCTTATGAATAAAATCATTTTTATGTAAAGTGCTCAAGAAAATCAAATTCTTCTTTAAATCTAGAATATGTCTGGCATCACTTATTGTTCTAACAGTGTCATCATACATCTTAATTATGACTTCACCAATACAAACAATATTGCAGTGTCTATCATCTGAGCCAGAATTAGTTAACTTGTATGAAGTAAATCACTCTCTGTTAGGTGTTATGTGAAAAACATCTTGAATCAAGAATTCATGCATGCATGAGCTGAGTTGATGAAACTGAAAGCCTATCACCATCACTGTAAGCTGAATTTTCACTCTGCACCACATTTACAGACTTGGATAATGCATCACGTTTCTCCTCAGTCTGTTTCTTGAGTTTTGAACAATCTCTCTTCATATGACCCGGCTCCGTGCACTTGTAGCAATGATTCGTCTTTTTGCATTTAAACTTTGATCTGGATATTTGTCTTTCATAACACTCATTCTCTTTCTTCCTTCCACGATCCTGATTACCCTTGACATATAACTATTACCATGAGAGTTTTCCTTTGCATTCTGTTTCCGCTGGTTCTGAGCCAACAATACTGTAGTAATCTCATCAACATTGATTTTTTCTTTCCAATATGTAAGAGTAGTCTCCAGATTTTCATAGGAGGAAGACAGTGAACTTAACATAATCATTTCGCAGTCTTCATCCTCAATACTCACATCAAGCCGTAGTAAATCTGTGATTACTTGATTAAAGTCATTCACATGCGGCATCAGATCAAAACCTTCTTTCATCTCCAGCTCGTTCAACTTTTGCTTCAGATACAATTTATTCGTCAGAGATTTGGACATAAATTGAGTTTTTAATTTCTTCCATACCTCTCATAGAGATTTTAGATTCATTACGTGATACATAACCTCATCTATCAGACATAAGCGTATGATTGTTGTCGCTTGTTGTTGCAATTCTTCCCAATCTTCATTCTCCATGGCATCTAGTTTCGTTGCCCGCAAAGCCATCAAGATTCCTTGTTGTGTCAAAAATCTTTCACCATTATTTGCCACAATCCGAAGTTATCAGTTTCATCAAACTCCACCACTTCGAATTTTGCACAAGAAATTGTCATTTGAAAATAATCATGTCGCAAACTTTTCCTGCGAATTTCTGAACTTCTCCTGCTAAACTCCTCTGCCAAGTTGCCAAATTGTTGAAGCTGAAATTTCTTCGTACAAATTCTTTGGTGATTCGCGATTCACAGAAGAATCCCTCGTGTAACTGATGCGTGTGTCGAAGTGCTTCGCCACTGAAGGTCTTCCCTTGTCATGATGCTGCGCCAAACAGAACCCTTGCTTGAACTCCTCTGCAAACTGCAACCCGCGACTCTGCAGAAGCTTGTCGCGATTCACAGAAATTCCTTCGTCTGGCCTGGTCGCGCAAACTCCTCTGTGTCGCGAAAGAATCCCGAATGCCGCGATTCGCGAATTCCTTGAATCGCCTGCTCAACTTCGCCTGGTCCCGAACTCCTATTTGAAACTTTGCTGAAACCCTTTGTTCACAGATCTTTGAGCCTGTTCGCAGTAACACGCCAACCTCTTTCGCTGAAGCCGCGATTCTGAACCGAAGCCCTCGCCGAACTTCACCAAAGCCAAACTCCAAACTTCGCCTGGTCGTGGGAATCGTTGAAGTCGCCTAGTTGTCCGAAGCTCTAGCCGAGCCAAATCGCCTCTTCTTCTCTTCGCCGAAATTTTTCTTCTATGCCCTAAAACCTCGCTCTGATACCACTTGTTGAGAAATTTTGGGCAAACAAACAAGAATCGACACAAATCCAGAAGAAAAACTCAGAGATTTAACGAGGTTCGGCAAAGATGCCTACTTCCTCGGGAGCAGAGGGGCGGATTTTAATCCAGAAAAAAAGTACTAGATACAGAATAAGCCCTAGGGTTACAAACAGACATATATATAACCCTGGAGTATAATATGTAATTATAGAATTACCCCTGTACCATACCGCTGGGGGTTGCCCCGCACCCCCAACCCACATAATGAAACTTCCCCGATTGGACAAATTCTTTCGCTCCGCTCCGCTAGCTCGCTCCGTTCTGCTCCAACATTTGTCCCTTTTATGATATATGAGTCACACCTAACACTATGATATATGGTTTTTCAGGTATAAAGAGTCCATGCTGTCTTCTGATGTTTGGATGTCTAAATACGTGAAAATTGGACCAAGGCCTTTCATCTTAAATTGTCGATGCAAGTCAACAATGAGATTAGACGAGAAAAGAAGGATTGGAGGTCCTTAGGGTGAATCTATGTTGTTGGAGATGATCAGAGAATGTTGAGAGCCATCATCAAGGAGATTATTTCAGCCCATGTATTGCCTTTTGTAGAAGGTAAACGTTTGAAGGGTATTCGTCATTGATGAATTCTGGAGGTTTGAGTCATGTAGATGACATCATCAAGGCATCTATGTAGAAAGGCGTTTGAGACGTCTAGTTATAAAACCCACCATTGGTAGTTTAAGGCAATGGTTAGAAGAATACAAATTGTTGTAATTTTTGTGATGGGATGAATGTTTTTTTTGTTTTACATTCCATATTCTTGGTTGAAGCCTTGTGCAACAAATCATGCTTAGTAACTGGCCACAGAGCCGTTTGAATTGTATTTTGTCTTGAAAGTCCAGTGGTATCCAAGGATGTATGATTTGGCGGTTTGGGGATGAGCTTCCAGGTTTTTTGTTGTCGAGGCAAGAAACTCTTTAGACATTGCTTTCCTCTAGTGCTGGTGTTGAATTGCTTGATTGAAGCAGATAGGAGTCATGGTAGGTGTAAGTTGGTGGTCCAGATCCAAAATTGTTTGGGATGCCAAGTTTGTTATTGCAAGCAATTTGTCATTTGGTGTTTGTGAGTAGGTTGAGGTGCTGTTTGGGGAGGGAGGAAATGATTGACCGAAGAGTTAGTATGGCATGAAGAAAAAGAACCTGAACGCTTTTAAGGAAGAATAGAGATGGGCTAGTAGGGGAAGAAATTGGTGGGGAGGATTTAGAGCAGGAGATCGGTAGTAGTTGAGGCTATATGTAGGAGTGTGAGATGGAATTTGTAGATTAAGAGTGTAGTGAAAAGTTCTTGGAATGCCACTTTAGCAACACCATTTTGTTCCGTGAAAAAATGCATCTGCATTAATATATAAAAAAGGTATAAAACATTGCATGTATGCATCTATGGTGTACAAAATTGAGACTTATTATCTACAAGTATAGAGGAGAGTTCGCTTTCGTGATCTACATGTATCAAAAGAAAGGAACCACTTAAAGCGCTTAGCACAAAAATGAGCGGTCCTATTATATTCTCTAGAAGTATGAAAAAAATAAAACTTGCTTAAATTTTAAGAGAAAAGCCAACTCTGGAGCTTTTTGTGGTCTATGGTGCCAAAAGTCCCTTTCCATAGTATTCCTCAGAAAGTGCATGATATTGGTGTTGTCGTCTTCCATAATGATACCTTTGCACTCGAGCATCCATGGAGTGCAAATATCTTGAAAAGATTTAATGGCCTGAGGCTTCACCTGGCACTATCCCAATTGTTGAAACTGATGATCGGTAGCAATAAGACCAAATTCTAGCTCATCTCGAATGATATCCAGTACCAGCACCCTGGAAGGAAGAAGAGCACCGTCGATGTTCACTTTAAGCCAGAAAAAGATAGTGGAGACCGACCCAGGTGGTCGGCTAGCATCCCATTGCTCCTGAAAAGGAAAAATGTTATGTGTGTGAGATGTGGATCGACCTACCGCCGCTAATTGTTAACCTGCTTAGCGGCGTCATAAGTGGGTTGATGTAGTTGGTCATAGTTTGTGGTATGATGAGATGATGCTCTAGAGTCGAGATACCATGCTGAAGGTTGAAATGCTGCTTCAGTGATAATGCTGATTTTGTCCATGGTTTGGTAAAGGGTGAATATTTGAGATTATGTTCTATTCCAACAATCAAAAGGTATATGGCTCAGCTTTGTATAGATTTGCCATGTTTATGTGGAGCTAATTTTGTGGCGTATGCTTCCTCATTTGATGCTAAAATTTTATGTTCGACCCCTTCCTCTTGGCAATGCCCAATCGTTGCATTTGTAAGAGGTGAGCAAGGTAAACTGTGATATAGTTTTCTTTGGTTGAATCAGATGTTATATTAATTTCTTCACTAATCATAAGAGGGTACAGATCATTGAGGTTGAGTGGTTTAAATTGTGTGTGAATGGCTATTTTGAAGGCTTGGTAAGGCGGTGACGGTCCATTTAAAGTATATTGTACAATTTCTTCACGATCCATCTGAGAGCCTGCTACAGTGATTTGATTGACGAGAGATTTGATTTTAGATAGGTATTGATTCATGGTATTTTTTATAGAGAGATGTGGAGTCCATTTTTTTGTTGCATCCCTCATTATAAATTTGTTCACTAGAGTCGTTTGCTAATGTCTGCCATATAGCAACAGCAACAGAGGAGCTGAGGTTACGATTAAGGGATGATTGATGATGAGATAGTTGAGTAGAGTGTTTCAGCCATGTTTTGGTTGATTAATTAGCATGTATTATAGTTGGTGTTGGGCATGGGCTGCCCATTGGGATCGAAGCAATGTTTGGGGGTCAAGGAGAGGATCCATCAAAGAAGCATTCAAATCCATTTGCTTTGAAGAATTGAAGAAATTGCGAGGATCTGTCAAGGAAGCATTCAAATCTATTTGCTTTGAAGAGTTTAAAAAATTGTGAGCTTCGTATGGGGTAATTTTTTGCATTTAGGACAACATTAGCAACAAATTTGATGTTGGCCATTAGGTAAAGAAGGTATTATAATTTTGTCCTTTTTTACGAGCTGGATGCAATAACCAAATTCTAGGATTTAGAATTAAATTTGATTTATTTTAAAATATAACACAACTTTTGCTTTCCCTGAAATTCGATCAAGTTAATTTTATAAAATTCCACGTTTTTAACTGATCAATTTGATATATAATATTTGAGAGATTTGAGAGTTTCTTGGTTTACTAAATTCTCTAATAATAATTTAAAAAATAAAAATATGCCTGAAGAGTGGAGGAAGAGTATTTTGGTCCCCATTTTTAAGAATAAAAGGGATGCACAAGTGTGCGCAAATTATAGAGGAATTAAGTTGATGTGTCATAATTTAAAATTATGGANAAGGAATTAAGTTGATGTGTCATACTTTAAAATTATGGAAAAGGGTAATTGAACATAGGTTAAGATGTGATATAACGATTTCTCATAATCAATTTGGATTAATATCGGGCAGGTTTACTATGAAAGCTATACATTTATTGAGAGGTTTGATAGAGAATTATAGAGAGAATAAGGAGGATCTACATATAATTTTTATTGATTTAGAAAAACCTTGCGATAAAGTTTCAAGAGAAGTTTTTTGGATAATTTTAGAGAATAAATGTGTTGATATAACTTATATTCAAGTCATTAAAGATATGTATACTTGAGTTGTTATTTGTGTTAGAACACAAGGAGGATTGACTAAGTATTTTTCTATTTCAGTTGGATTACAACAGGGATCGGCTTTAAGTCCATATCGTTTTGCTTTAGTTATGGATACTCTTACTGGACATTTACAGGAGGATGTACCTTGGTGTGTACTTCTTGCTTATGATATCTTTCTTATGGATAAGACTAGAGAAAGTGTTCAAAAAAAACTTTAATTATAGAAGTCTACATTGGAGTCTAAAGGCCTTCATGTGAGTAGATCTAAAACTGAATACATGAAATTTAATTTTAGTAGTAGTAGCTCTAGTGATAGAGTTGTAACTATGAGTAATCAAATCTTTAAAATGTGTGATCGTTTTCGATATCTCGGTTCTATTGTTCGAAGTGATGATGATATAGATGAGGATGTTATTAGTATAATTCATGTTGGTTTGTTGAAGTGGAAGAATGCATAGGGCCTATTGTGTGATATAAAATTACCGCTTAGACTGAAAAGAAACTTCTATAAGATAGTTGTGAGACCTGCAATGCTCTATGGCGCAAAATATTGGCCTTTAAAAGAGAAGCATAAAATAAAGTTAAGTGTGTTAAGATGAGAATGCCTAGGCTGATGAATGGCTTGACACTTGAAGACAAAATGCGAAATGAATATATCCATGATAGGGTTGGTGTAGCTCTAGTTGCGAACAAGATTAGAGAGAGTTGTCTAATATAGTTTTATCACTTTAAGCGTCGACCATCTGATGATTCTGTTAGGAGAGCTGATGTTTTAGATTTCATTTATGTTAAGAAAGGTAGATGTAGACTTAAAAAGACTTGGGCATATTGTATAAAAAATGATCATAATCTGTACATGAGTTAGAATTAAATGAAAATATTACACTTAATAGGACGCAATGTAGAAGTATTCATGTAGCCGGCCCCACTTGGTCAAATAAAAATTTGTATTGTTGTTGTTGTTGTAATTTGATATATAATAGAATGCATGAATTGGATGTGTTTTGGAAGATATAAAAATATGAAATAAAAATTTAGTTAAAACTTATTTAAATTTCTAATCAACGTATTAACATTTCCTTATCCCGTCATTGTAGTTAGCCGACTCTCCTACACTTTAGTTAGCTTGCAACTATTTGGTCTTATCGAATGGCTAGGATTTAATGGGATTGAAATAAATGCTGCACTCCCTTTCATTTCCCTCTCTAGAATTTTCTTTTTCCGCAAGATCTATGCTCGGTCCTGTAGCAGTCATGTTTCAGGCGATCAACAGAGTGGCGAAACTCGCAATTTGGAGATCCAGGAGAAATCAATATGTAGGAACTCTTTTTTAGGATATTCGAGACATTTCTTTCATTCCTTATGATATTTTTCTACGATTTGCCACGAGTTAAAGCACTTTTTTGTTCCCTACACTGTAATGGGAGGCAAATTAGTGTCGGAAGATGCGAACTTTGATATTTGGCTCTCAATAGGGCTATTAGTTGGAAACCAGCGAAGCAAAGGAGGAAAGTAAGGTTAGAGAGGAGGAAGAAAGAAAAAAACTCTTTAGGGAGAATTTATGCAAGGAAACTCTTTTGAGGGAAGTAAATAAAGTTAGGGGTTAAAATTAAGATTTAAGCTAGAATTTCTTGTAGTCCTAAGAGCTATATGATTCCACTTAATTTTTTTCTAGGAGGAGAGCTGGAGGTGAGCATGAGGAAACACATCGTTGGACAACTCTGTCTATTCAGGTGAAATAATCCCGCGCTAAATTAAAAATATTAACTTTCTTTAAGATTTCAACACATTTCTTTTGACATATGAGTGCATTTAAAATTTTCTGCATATTGTTGAATATCTACACATGATTACATATGTGTTAGCTTGAACTGACATTGCAATGTTTATGATTTTACGATGTCTTTGATATGTTGGGCACACTTATGACATGTTTGATTGCATTGCATTTCTATCATGTGATTTATGATTTGCTTANGCCGGAAAACATCCAGCATGAGAAGACCCTAATGGTCAAAACCCATAGTTAAATCCCCCTGAGCTGGCTAATCCTCATTGGCCACTGGACCACTTCTTCTCTCCACCTAAGTGACTCCCCTGCCACCTTAGCATGCTCTGATGATGGCCATGGCTCTCCCTATAAATTAAGCACCCCCACGACCAAGAAGAGGTGTGTGCATAAACCCTAACAAAACTCTGCCAAAATTCTCTCAGCCTTCTAGCAACTTAAAGAGACTCATATGTACCATTCTCCAGCCCTAATTCCCCCTGTTTGAGCTAACTTTCAAAACTCAAATACAAGACATTTTCACTACAATCCAATAGAACTCCACCTATCCACAAATTTATGTGCTATTACACTTCACCAAAGCAAGGGAAGAAGCTTCCCACTGGAACCCCCATCAATTGAGCCCTCTGTCTTAGACTAGACTAAGCCTGCATCTCATGTTGGAGGAGTTTGTACTCTGACCATTCATCAGATCAAACCAACACTTCTAGGAGGTTTGTCAGACTCCACCAAAGCTTCTACAAGCATCCAATTGAGGCTACACCTCTTAGACTAAGGTATGGACCATTTTCTCCCAAACTAAGCATAGTTTGGACTTTTTTTTATGAAAATCATACTTTCATGCATGATTAACCGTATAAATATGTTCGTCTTGGTTAGATGCACGTGTATGAAAAAACCAGACTTATTTTCATTGAGTATCGAGTGAAATCGAAGAGATTTAGTGTGGATGGCTCTCAGTTTAGACTGATCAGGGACGATGGGAGGATACCGCCCATTTAGCGCATGTATTGATCCAACAGACGAGACGACAATAGATGAAGGAATGCGCGTGAACGCGGGACGCGTGGTTGCTGAGTCAGCTGACGACACCAAACCAAAAAATGATGCTTAGAGATTCGGAGGATACGAGGATTGCATTGCAGTTGAGCTGGATAAATAGAAAAATAAAGATTTAGGATTTATTTAATTCCCATAACTTAGAAAATCCATTTCTTTGCATATAAAAATCATAAAAATAAAAGAAAAGTACCATCTTGCTGATACACCTAGAATATATATTAATTTTATACATATTTTTAAGCTTATTTTTGAGATATTGCGCTTTAATGAAATATATTTGTGTGTTTTTCTTGCATTTACAGTCAAATAGATGAAAAATGGTAGAAAGAGTGAAAAAGGGTCAAATTTGGAGAAAAAAATGAAGAAGGTGCAAAAAAATGAACTAAGGTGCTTACGCGCCAGTGATATAGAGAGAATCATAACTAAGCACCAGGTAACCATTGCTTAAGCACCATAAGTAGTTATTTGATGATTCGTCGAATTTAGACAAATTTTGAAGAGGTGTTTGAAGCAGCCCTTGGTAAAAATGTGGGAAATAGCCCATAGACATGAAAATTCATTCAATTGGCTTTTGAAAGGAGGAAACTTCTTGAAGATTCATTGAATGAAGACATATTTTTAAGAGAAAATAAGACACCTTTTGCATTTTTATAAAAAAAGACTTTGATCATTTTAAGGAGGAAGAGCCAACCAATCACAACCACTATCCATCATCCATCCAAGTAACTGGCGCTGCCACTGGCGGCTACTTTTCTTTTTATTTTGAGTTTTAGTTTGTATTGTGAGTGAATGAAGTGAATACAAAAGAACTTCAAGACATTTGGTAGAGAGAATTTGAGATAAGTGTTTATCTTTGTTACTACATTCGGTTTTAATTTGGATTTTTTGTTTGTGTGCATGAATTCTATCTTTAAACTCAAGTGTGGTTGTTTTCTCCATGGATTATGAGTAGCTTTCTTTATCTTTTTCCTTAAAATGGTAAGTAATTAAGTATTGAAAGGAAGTAGTGTGAAGTACTAGATTTCAACGTTGGAAGAAGTTGTGATGATTTGAAACCTTCTACTTCATTTACTTCTTAATTTGACCAATTAAGATGTTAATACCTGTTGGGAGAACATGTAAGATTCGAGATGATATTATCTAAGTCAGTTAATTAGTTGCTTATTTATTTAAATTAAAAAAACATAAATTATAAAAAGAATCAAATTTCATTCCTATTACAATATCTTTAGTTTAAAGAAGAGTATTTTTCTTAGTAGAATTTTTTTATCTAATTTCTTTTGTTTTATATAGTGCATATTGTCAAATTTTCCTTGTGAGTTCAATATTTTGGACTTAATAAAAAAAATCCTATATTACTTGATAATGATACATATGCTTGCATAGTATCCCATATTTAATTATTATTATAATGATATTCTTCTTTGTTTAATAGTGGAAAATTTACCTAGCTTTTGTTTTGAATCAAGTTTTTGGCTTTGTTGCAAAGTAGGAATCATTATTAGAGAAATTAAGCATATAATCACATACTTCACAATAAACATATATATAGAAAGTCGGGATCAAGTTATTGAAGCCATTGTCGGGGAAAAACTACAAAAGAGGTTTTTAGAAATTTTTTTTATATAAAGTATTATTTAAACTTTAAGATTTATCATATGAATATTGTAGTGTTATTTTTATATTTAGTTCTTTTTGGTGTGTTTTTATTTTATTTTATTCTGTTTTATTTTATGTGTTTCAAAGTAATGTATACGTAGTTCAGGTTCCACAGGACTTGTGCCTTATGATTCCGAATTAGAAAAAAACTATTAGAAAAATTTAAAAATTAAAAATTACTGAAAAATTTCAAGAAATGACAAATAAAAATAATCAAAATGCTGATGAGTTTAGACTTTTAAGAGATTATACAAACCCTACGGTGGATGAACTTCATTGTAGTATTTAAAAACCCACTATACTTATTCAAATGATATTAAATAATTAGTTTGGTGGAGCACAAACAGAAGATACAAATTTACATCTTGCCAATTTTCTAGAATTATGTGCTATATTTAAGTATGATGGTGTATCAAATGATGTTATATGACTTCAATTATTTCCTTTCACCGAGAGATAAGATTAAGATATGGTTACATTCGTTAGCATCTAGATCTATCAGAACTTGAGGTGATTTAGTGTAGAAATTCCTTGCTAAATATTTTCCACCATAAAAAAATGTGAAGCTTAGAAATGATATCACATCTTTTGGCCAATTTGAAGGAGAATCTATTTATGAAA
>JXCR01006102.1:0-16322 GCA_002079205.1 Phalaenopsis hybrid cultivar
TTTAGTGTCATATTTTCATTTAGTTCTAGTAAATTAAAATCATTTTTAATACAATAAGCCCATCTCTTCGCCTTTCTTAACACAAGTTGAATCTAAAACATCTACTCTCCTGATTGAATCATCAGATGATCGACATTTAATGTGACCAAACCATCTAAATTCATTCAAATTCCTAAAAAAATAATAATAATAAAATTGTAATTGTTTTCATGCAAGCATTTCGTAAAATTCCACAGATGTTTACAAAAGCAGGAACTCTATGAAAAAAGTAGTTTTTCTAAGTCTTCTGAACAAAAAATGAATTATTTCAACTAAATTGTTATAAATCTTACTTTATTAGATGCCGTAAGCTGCCATTATTGAAGTCACCAACCATTTAAGATGCACATCAGCTGAATAACTGTTGAGCCTTGGAAATATTATTCAGCCTGATGATATTGATTCTGCAAAATTACTACTAAGAATACAATAGATCTGTTAAGACTACGGTCCATATTGCATTATTCCCAGGTTGATGAGAAAATATATGGACAAAAAATTTAAATAAAATCATCTGATGAGTTTGAGACAGAACTCTTTGTAAATACAGGTTGAGGGAACGTTGGGGTTTTAGGGAATTTAGAGAATCCTTTGATAATAGGTACACCCAACGGTCGAGGAGTATTTCTGCGTTGTTTTACATTGAATTCTGACTCTTCTGCGTTCGGTGGAATCTCATTATTAGCTTCAATGGCTGCTGACATCACTGTTGATTCCACCGGCACAAGTTTACCATCCACTTGGTTGGTAAATACGAAGGTAACCTGTAGTATAGAAATAAGTCAGGATGCAAAAAGTATTAATATCTCAATGGAAAAGAAGAAAAGGGTATTTACATAAATACCACTCAATTCCTATGCATTTACATATATAACACCTAAACCTTTTCATCCATGGGTAAGATGGCATATATGTAAAAAATTGAAGTTTAGGTGTTAGATATGTAAATACATAAGAATTGAGTCGTATGTGTGTAAAGACTCGAGCCAACTGCTGTTATATTCAAATTTATTTGTTTATTTCTTACAGAATTACAACCGATCTTAAATTAAAGCATTTAGAATTCATTTTTGCCGAGCGTACTAACAAGTGAAAAATATTTTGTATTTGTAATTGTTATGCAGAAGCTGCAAAGTTTAAGATGAGAAACCAAAAAACACACGGGAACACAAAAATTTAACTTGGTTTAGCAATTCGCTTAGATCCGTAGTGTTATAATAAAGTTGAAGAAAGATGCACTAAAAAACAGTTCTCAGGATCAACAAACAAACAAAAGATTCTACAAGCTTATAGAGTTGCCTGTGAGATGCTTGAAAATTAATGATGACATAGGTTATAATATAGAAAGCAGTTCATCTTAATTTTAATAATCAACGATCATTGAAAATTTTGTAGTCTAAAACCGAAGTAATCTTGTTGATGCAAAGATAGGTATAAATACCCATTACAGAATCTACTAGTAAGAAAACAAATAAAAACATAATAAAAAAAAACAAAGTAATAAAAATAAATCAGAGCAATTAATATAGAATCTTGCATATTACTCCCCCTCAAGTTGAAGCATAGATATCAGTCATTTTCAACTTGGATTTAAAATCAGCAAACAATGGCCGATGAAGATTCTTTATGAAAATAGCTGCCAGCTAATCACTAGATGACACAAACGGAACACAAATTTCCTTGGACTCAAGTTTTTCCTTAATGAAGTGTCGGTCAATTTCAACATGTTTGATGCGATCATGCTGGAACAAGTTGTAAGCAATGTTAATGACAGCCTTGTTATCACAAAATAACTGCAGGGAAGAGGAGACTGTCATGCAAAGTTGGTGGAGCATGATGAGTAACCAGAGAGCTTCACAAATTTCTAGAAATAGACTGAAATTCAGCTTCAACGCTGCTCCACGCAACTACAAACTACTTTTTACTTTTCTACGCGATCAGGTTTCTCCACTTAAATGAGCAGTATCCTGAGATATATTGTCGATCATAGACAGACACAACCCAATATGTGTCTGTGTAAATTGCAATAGAATGAGAGGTATGGCGGAAAACAAAAAAATCTTAGCCTGATATGCCTTTTAAATAGTGGAGAATATGATGGAGAGCTTGGAGGTGGTGCTCATAGGGATCATGCATTAATTGTCTGACCATTCCAACTGCGTGGCATATGTTGGGACGAGTATGGGCAAGGTACATGAGTTTCCCCACAAGACGTTGGTAGTGAGTCTTGTTTACAGGAACAACATTGAGAACATTAAAAAGTTTTTCATTGGGATCCATCATAACAACCACTGGTTTGCATAGGAGAAGATTGTTCTCTGTCAAAACATCAATCATATATTTCCGCTGAGACAGACAAATACCATGAAATGACCAAGTAACTTACAAACCTAAGAAGTACCGAAGAGATCCCAAATTCTTCATTTCATAAGAGCGGCAAGGACGCCTTACAGAGTCTCCAATGTTGACAAATCATTATTTTAGAGAACAATATCGTCAACATAGACAAAAAAATGGCTACCTGGCCGCTGGAGGAATATCGGAAGAAAATACCGCAGTCCGAGTGAATCCATGACCTACCACTCCTTTGTGAATTTCTCGAACCATGTCCGTGATGATTCTTTCAATCCATAGAGAGATTTTCACAGTATACATACTTGGCCTTAGAATACAGTGTAGTCAAAGCCTAGAATAAGATTCATATACGCCTCTACTATAAGCTTGTCATTCAGGAGCGCATTCTTGACATCAAGCTAGAATAAGGGCCAATCCAAAATCACAATAAGGGATAAGGGGACCCGAATGGTGTTTCATTTAGCAACTAGAGCAAATGTCTTCTCATAATTAACTCAATGGGTCTGTGAGTACCCTTTTGTGACCAAATGTGTCTTATTGAGTTCAAAGGATTCATTACATTTAAACATAATGCTAAAAAAATACATTGGCATCCCACTATTTTCTTGCCCCTAAGAAGATCAACAATGTCCCAAGTATAGTTCCGCTTAAGGGCATTCATCTCTTCCATGAAAACAACTTTCCAGGTTGCGTCTACTAAGGAAACCTCAACAGTAGATAGAAGATGATGATTGGTCAAGACCGTAACAAATGCTCTATAGGTTGGTGATAATTTATGAAAAGAAACATAGTTTGCCACGGGATAAAGAGAGCATGTTTGATTGCGTACCTTACTAGAGAAACGGACTTCCTCATTTGGAGTAGAAATAGTGTTGGGGATGTCTTTTGGAAAGGATTCAAGGTCCAAAAAGGAGTTAGCGAGCTTCAGAGTAGAAGCACAAGAACGAGTGTGTCAAGTATAGACAAGGAGAAGTGAAGGGTGTGCTGGTGGAACCAAAGAAACAAAGGGCGGGCTCCTAGGCGATAGAAGTGGGTGGAAGCAAAGGAACAGAGAGTTCCTTGATGATAGGTGACGTGGGGGGGACATCCATAAGAGGAGAGCAAGGAATAATGTCCAAGAACTCTAACTCCCACTCACTGGAGGCTGAGGTAGGAAATTAGGGAACATTTTCAAAAAACAAAAAAACATCAACACTCACATAGACCTTATTTGTGTTAGGGTCAAGACACTAATACCCCATTTTGAGTGGCAGAGTATCCCATGAAAACACATTTTATGGATCTGGGATCAAGTTTACTCTGAATTGGGGCTGTGTTCCGAACAAAGGTTGTGCACCCAAAAATTTTGGGATCTAAAGTGGAGAAGGCCCAGTTGTTAGAGAAGCACGATCTCAAGACGACTAAAGAGGTACGAAAGTTGTGAATTTTTTATGTCATCGTTGCCTTCCCAACGAGCTTTAATCGAACAGTAAAACGAGGGATCATGGAACAAATGTCGTAAACGAAGAAGGCGCTGATGCATTCTAAGCGGTTCGACGCCATTGTCGTAGACATAGCCAAATCCGAAGCAGATGATACAGATAGTGTCGTTTGTAGCAGGAGAAAACTAGACGAAACCTAAATGCGCTCGAGTCGATCGAGTTCGTTCGTTGCAGGAAGAAGATGACGTCAAGGAATGCGTTGTAGAAAGAGGATGATGAAGTTGAGGAAGCTGGCATGAGCCCGAGCCACAATATGAATGAATCCCTGGACTAACCTATTGTCTTTGATACCATCTAGTTTTTAGGAGAGTAAAAATTATTGTTCCACTTATATTTCATGGTAAAACTATTATAAATTAAATAGAGAAAGCTGCCTCCCATATTGAGAAAATAATAATATCAGTCATAACTCCTACAATAAAACAAGGAAACAAGAATAATGACAAACCAATACTAGAGGATACTAAAAAAAGTAAATACTAATAATAGGAGATACTAAAAATCCAACAATATCTAATATTTAAATTTAATCTACTACGGCAATTAGGTTTCAATTGTTATTTGATCTCTAGTGTCTGTCATGACTATGGTTTCTCCATCTCATCGGAGATTTTATTTTCACAATTAGATTCATCTTGAAGGTAATTGGTAATTTTTTTTGGAAATTAAAGGAACTTTATATTCTACATAGTGAAAAGAGTATACATTTTGATTTTTTTTCTCTTATGGTTGTTGACTGAACTAAATGATGCACCCAAGTGCACGTGTTGTTCAAATAATACAAAAAAATCGGATCATTCCCATGAGAATCAAACTTGAAATTTTGCCAAGCTAATTACTTATTTTATATTATCTAATTTTATTCAACAATTTCGAATTTTAGGATATTTAAATTTAAAATTTAGAAAAACCTATACTACAAAATGATTTTGTAATTTTAAGTGACAGAGAACCCTAAATTTGTTATTATCTTAAATTATGTTACTTAATGTTTAGACTAATTTTTTCCCCTCCAAATATTATTAAACAAGAACATAAACATATCCTAGTCTCTGAGGAAAACTAAAAAATCCAATCACTCTTATTAACTAATTATATTCCGGTAATAATTTGATCAAATGATTGCAGTAAAAATGTTTCTCAATAGATTGCAAATCTCCAAATATTATAAGCTTATATATCTAAAGACCTGTGTTTCATTCTTGTTCGTTCCACTATGACCTTTTTGATGCTATAGTTCACACTAATTTTAATATTACACCTGGCCAGTACACGATTAAATTAAACTTGAAGTGAAATAATAAAAAAGAAATATGAAAATGTATTCATACCTTCAAAACACGAATTACACAATCCAGTTTAAAACACCACAAATCTAAAGCAAATTAAATTAATTCATGCTTTTACAAAGAAAATTACAAAAAATTGAACACATTTCCAGAATTAATAAACTATATGAAAGATCAGACAGAAAGAACACAGTCAAACAAATTCTGCTCCTGAACTCTCTCCTTCTTGTTTTGCCTCTCTTAGCCCTACCCAAATAAGCCAAGCCCTAGACACTCTTATACACACTACCATCACTCACTACTATCCCCACACGGTAACCCCTGAAAACCACAAAACAGCTCCATGGGATTAACAGCCCTCTTTTTCCAAGAATAAAATTAGAGTTTTTCATATTTAACTTGTCATTATTGTCTTTCCTATTTATAGCCATTTTTCGTATTCATCCTTTTAGATTTAAGATGTGTGACATTCTCATTATTGAAGTAAAAAAAATCTGAACTAAAAAAGTAATTTAATAAAAGCTTTCTTCCATCTCCATTTTCACATATGATCATCTCCAAAGGGGAAACAAGAAATAAAAACAATATAAGAATTCACCGCACCTCTTCACCAGCTGAGGCTTGCAGAATTGCATCTGGAATAGTTTCAGCGATGGAGTGATGACCCCAGTTTTTCAAGTCCTCCTCAAGTGGGCACCCAATCTGAATTGGGATACAAAGTAAATAAAAAGAAAATAACATGTCTAAAAGTTTAATCTAATAAAAAATTATTTATACTGTTGAACCTGTCTTTCTGAGCGTTTTAACTTGTGCAAGCATCCAGAAATTTCAGCAAATGCACCGATGTCATCAGACAATTGACTTGCCTGACCATCTCCACTTGAATGTTTATTCCTAACATGTAAGTAAGCATTACCGTCTTCCACTTCTTGATCATTAGTGTTACAGCGAGTACAGTTCATGTTTTCATGAATCTCAGACCTATAGAAATTTTAATAAGTTAAAGACGGTACATGGTCAAGAAAAAAGCATTTCTTTAATGCAATATGCATCGGATGTATCAGGATCAAATGCTGTATGCAAATAAATCCTAAAGATTCATTGCATGAAAATAAATTACAATACCCAAAAAAAAAAAAAACAGACAGAGAGAGAGAACAAAAAAAAATTTGAAACATTTAGAATGTTTCATATCACAACAAAACTGACGATGCAGCATGAAAACATTTGTGAAACATTTTGAAATTCGAAAGAATAATTTATTGATATCAAAAGGGGTATAAATACAGGATATAAGAGTTATAAAATAGAAAAACAAACTAGAAAATACATAAAAAAGGAACTACATAAACCATGAAATACATAAACAAGGAAATGCATAAACTAGGAAATATCCAAGAAGGAAAGGAAATGACTAAATGCTAATAATTCTAATACTCCCTCTCAATTTGAAGCATGGATGTCAATCATGTTCAACTTAGATTTGAAGTCATCAAACAACAACCGATGAAGATTCTTGGTGAGGATATCTGTCAGTTGACCACTGAATAAGACAAATGGAAAACAAATCTCCTCGGAATCGAGCTTCTCCTTGATGAAGTGACAACCAACACTACATTCTTAGTGTGATCATGCTAGATTGAATTATGAGCAATGCTAATAACGACTTTATTATCAAAGAATAATTGTTGAAAAACCAAGACAGGCAAATGTCACAACTAGAGAGTTTCATATGTTCCCAAGGACATAGAACGAAATTCAGCTTCAGCACTACTACGTGCAACCACCGATTGTTTTTTTGTTTTTCCAAGTGACAAGATTTTCCCAAATAATGAAGCAATAAGCCGAGATAGATCATCGATCATGGATGGACCTGACCCAATTAGTGTCCACATAAGTTGCAATACAGTGAGAGGTGTAGCGAGAGAACAACAAACCTGAGTCTGATATGTCTTTTAAGTAGCGGAGAATCGAATGGATAGCGATGAGAAGGTGCTCATAGGGGTCATGCATGAACGGACTTATAATACCAACAGAGTGACAAATGTCGGAGTGTGTATGGGCGACGTAAATGTGTTTACCTACAAGGCATTGGTGGTGTCTTGTTCAGCATTGGGAACATTTGTCAATTATTCATTGGAATCCATCGTAATAGCAACCATATTGCAAAGGAGAAGTTTGGGCTTGGTTAATAGATCCATCAAAAATTTATGTTGGAAAAGGCAAATGCCCCTCTATGCCTAAAGAATATTGAAGAAACCCCAAGTCCTTCATTTCAAATGATGTGACGAGAATGACTTTAAGAGACTCCCAGGCTGGCATATTATTACCTATGAGTACAATATCGTTGACATAGAAGATGATGACAGTAATATGACCACAGGAGGAATTTCAAAAGAAAATGGTATGATCAAATTGGGCTTGAGAAAACCTATGGCCTATTGCCACCTGCGTGAATTGTAGAACTAGGTTCGAAAGAATTTCTTCAGTACGTAAAGGGACTTATGCAGTCGACACACTTGTCCACAAGAAGAAGTTGAGCTAAAGCCCAAAGAGAAAGACATATACACCTCCTCTGTGAGATCGTCGTAAAAGAAAACATTCTTGATATTCAGTCAGAGTAAGGGCCAAAACAGATTCACCGCAAGGGATAACAAAACATGAATGGTGTTCAATTTAGCAATTGGAGCAAATGTCTCATCATGGTCAACTTCATAGTTTGTGAGTAGCCTTTGTTGAACAACCGCATTTTGAAGTGTTCAAAGGATCCATCAGAATTAAATTTGGCGCTAAAAATCCGTCAAAAACCCATTGTTTTCTTACCCCGAGAAAGATCAACAATATCCCACACATGGTTTCACCGAAAGGCATTCATCTCATTCATTACTGCAGCCTTCCAGGAAGTGTCCGCCAATATTGCCTCACTAGTTGATGGAAGAAGATGATCCGTCAAGAAAGTGGATAATACTTTGTAGGTCGGTGATAAGCTGTGAAATAAGATGTACTTTCTCATGTAATAAAGAGAGCATGTCTGATTGCGTAACTCAATGGTAGAACTCACCTCATTCAAAGCATGAGTACTGCCCACAAGTTGAGAGAGTAGTTCTGGGGATGTCAACCGGAGCGGATTCCAAGCTCTGGAAGGAGGCAAAAGCTTTGATGCGACGAATATAAACACGGAGAGTGGATGGAGGAGATGTTGGTTTGGTTGGTGGCAGATCCAGTGGGACTAAGGGTTCCTCGGAAACAATAGTCGGAGGTGTAGTTGAAATATCCACCGGAGTCGTAAAAGGAATAGTGCCCAAAAAATCTAGCTTCCCCCTCACTTGAAGCAATGTTCGGGAAGTAGAAAACACTTTCAAAGAAGGAGACATCTACAATCACATAAAGTTTATTTGTGAAAGGATAAAGGCATCGATAGCCTTTTTGAGTGACATAATATTCGAGGAAGACGCATTTAATTGAACGGGAATCAAGTTTACTATGAGTTGGGGCAGTGTTCCGAACAAAAGTCTTGAACCTAAATATTTTGGGGTTTGAAGTGGAGAAGAACTGCTTGGTAGGAAAACACAACATCAAGACGGCTAATGGGGTCCGAAAGTTGTGAATTTTTGTGAGGGTTCTATTAATGAGATATGTGACAGAAAGTACGACATCATTCCAAAAGCGTTTCAGGAAATTAGATTGAAACATAATGAAACGAACAACATTAAGAAACTGTTGGTTTTTTCACTCGGCTACTCCATTTGTTGAGAACTAGCTATGATGAAGGATGTCCTTACTTACAAAGAATTATCCAATATAGAGCTAAAAAATTCATAGTCGTTCTTGGTCCAAAGAACTTGAATTGGTGTTTTGAATTAGGTCAAAATGAATGAGTGAAACTTTTTGAAGATGACCGCAAGTACAGATTTGTCTTTAATATTGACCAAAGTCATTTGAGTGAGATTATCAATCAAGCTAATGAACCACCGTTTATTGATGTAACTCGGAGTTCGAGAGGATCCCCATAAGTCACTATGAATTAGTGAAAAAGAAGAGAAAGGAGTGTAAAAGCATGAGGAATATGAGACACAATGATGTTTAGCTAACTGATAAATCTAACATTTGAACCTAGATAGATTTTTATTAATAAACATCAAATGATACAACTGTTTTAAATATTGAAAACTGTGATGACCCTAATGACAATGTAGAAGTATAATAGGATATTCATTGGACAGGGAAAAACTACAACTACTGAATGGAGTCATCATCAATGGCTTTCCAATGGAAGAAGTTGAGCTCAGCAACCTGCTTAGAAATTCCAATCATTCTTCCTGAACGACGATCCTAAAAGATAAACATAAAGAGAAAAATGAGTAACGTAATCAAGGTCATGTATCAACTTACTGGCTGACAAGAGGTTACACTTCAACAAAGTATGTGTAACATGAATTTCAAAGTCATCCCGGCTATTAGAACAAACCATTTACCCAAAAAGGAACTACATGAGTATAGAAGCCGTCATCAATTTTTATAGTATCTCACCTGGAGAATGGAAAATAAGTCGTGAAGGCTTGAAAACTTGTGTTGGGAATGCCTGCAGATGGAAGAAACAGGTGTTGGGAATGCCTGCAAAGAAGCCAAGGTTGAACTATGCGGGGTAAGGGCCCAACAAGGGAAGAATCAACATAGAAGAGGTGAACTGGCGGCGGGAAACCAGCAGAAAGTGTCGGCGGCTAGAATGGTGTCCCAGTGAAAACTAGGGTTAGATCCTTGGCTCTGATAACATGTTGAAATTCAACAGAATTATTCTATTGATATCAAAAGGGATATAAATATAAGATGCAAGAATTATAAAATAGGAAATGCATAAAAAAAGAAATACATAAACAAGAAAATATCCATAAACGAAAGAAAATAACAAAATACTAATAATTCTAATAAAACTAAATCTAGAAAAAAAATCAAATAATATCATACAAAAGTAAAAGAAAAAAAAAAGGAACCGAAGAATCAACACATTAAAATGCAAAAATGGGTGAAAAAATTCTAATCCCAAAAACGCAAAAGCATGATCATATGAAGCCACGAAGAGTTCACGTAAGGCCTCCTAGTCCTATAGGAACTTATTTTTTAGTCTTCTACATGTTGGTCATTAACCCTTGCAAAAAGTTGAGTGATTGGGATCACTCATGCAAGTTCTTCACAAAAAAATGAGTCAAGAAGTGGTTTGAAGTTCTATGTGAGGTAGGTCTCAGTTCTAGTTCTCTAAGAGGGTCAAACAGGGAGAACCTAAGGCTAGATCATAGGCTCTAGGGAGGGGAAAAGAAAACCGCAAAAATGAGATCAACAAATTGACCCTCAATATGTGTGGTGTGCAGTGCAAGCACACCGCGTGTATTGGTATTAACCGAAGCGATCAACAAACCCCAAAGAACTGTCCAAGCAGACATGCTCAGAGCATTGAAGATCTTCAAATGTTTCCACTATGGATCAACAGGTGCATTTTCAAATTGTAATTGTGGGTTTGAGCTTTTAAATTTGAAGGAATCAAAAGCATTAACATCCGTATAGGGGGTCTCACACCGATCTTCAAGACTTTGAAATTTGAATGAATCGGAAGCCTTAACATCCTCATAGGGGGACTCACACCGATCTTTGAGAATTTGAAATTTGAAGGAATCAGAAGACTTAACATCCGTATATGGGAACTCACACTGATCCACAAGAATTTGAAATTTGAAAGAATAGGAAGTTTTAACATTCGTATAGAGGGTCACACCGATCCTCGAAGATTTGATTTTAAAGGCCACAATTAACCTCAAACAAAATCAATGGGACTTGCGTTTGTGATAAAAATAAAACCAAATTATGGAGCTATTTTAAGAAGCTGAAATATCCAAGTAGTCTTAACAAAAACTTCAATCAACCTTACCCATAAAAATTATGCAAAAAGAGTCGAAAGAAAATTTCTCGACCACACAAATCAAGCATAATACCTTTCATGTCAATAAAATTTAACAACTTGAACCAAAAAATAAGGTCAAATCCCCAAGAGGACCTCAATATGAAAACAAAAGAGGCATTTATATGTCACCAACCCAGAAACTTGAAATTAACAATATCAGAAATAAACGGTCAAATAATGAAGGTAAATATGTTCGAACAACAATAATAATACAAAATAATATTCAACCAGAAAAGAGTCATGAATTTTGATTTTATTAATTTAAAATAACAATTTAAAATAGAAAAGTAATCAAATTTAAAGGTCAAGAGAGATCGAGATTGGATTGTGCAAAAGAATAGAAAATGAAGAATGGTTTGAGACAATTTTATATGCATTTATTTTAACCTTGTACATATATTTGAAATTAGAATGAGTTTAAAATAGAAGAATTAATAGAGTTTTGATTGAAGGGAAATAACCAGGTTTATAGAGGTGTTTGAAAATTGAATGATTGTTGTTTGAGCAAATGAAGAAAGAGGGTATGCATGCCACCTTGGCAGTGTTGAGAGTTTTGTATTTCAACCAAATAATCTTAGGTTCAAGAACTTAACAAGCAGTGTATGTGTGTCTAGGGATGTGTGTGGGAAAAAATGAAAGAGGCAAACTGATGTATATATTAATTTATAAAGTTTATATATTTAAGCGAATTATCGAAGCAACAAAGGTTATGCTTTAGGAGCAACAACTTAGATTTAAACTTGTAAATAAACTGACTAAACTAAGCAATTAAGACTGGAAAAGAAAGATAACAAATATGACGATCATTTTATAAGGTGAAATCAACATGAGTAATTATAGCTTTATTTGTGTTAAATTTAATTTCTTGTATTTTTAAAATGATTCACTTATTAGTACACATTGAAAACACATCTATAATTGAAAGAAGATAAATAAAATGGAATTAATGTTTTATGCTTACAATTACTTCACCTTTTGCTCTTATATTAAATGAAACTAAATGAATTTGATAATTGAAAGATATTAAATATTATTAAATGACAATTTTAGTGTTAAGTTTATCATAAGTCACTCGCTTATAGTACAAATTGGGGACAACATTGTATCGGAGCACATTAAAGAAAATAAAAATTGTCGTGCTCTTACTGGTACAAATTTTAATGGTGCCCCTAAAATGACTTATTAAAGAAAAATGAAATAGAAAAGGTAATTATTGAAAATGATTTAATAAATATTTTTTTATAAAAAGAAAAAAATGTAAAGTTTACTTTATAGGTTGATCAACATGTTCCTTTGAGCATTTATATTAGGTATTTGCATAATAAGTTAGTACATAATAAATTTGTAATTATTCACTAAAGAGATGTAAATTTCCCATATATAATTGTTCTTTAAAAAAAAAACTATGCTAGACTGATGTAACTGATAAGAGAGAGTTTGCTCACAAGAGATGAAATGTTGGAAATAGATAGCATACGTTGAATTTTACGTTAGTTCGCTTTTATTTTTATTATTGTTCAAGTTGTATGAACTTCGTATTTTGTTAAAGGAGGTTTATTTATGTCTTGTGTATTAATTATTTCTTTTATAGTTGAACATAATTGTGGTCTATTGTTATTGTTTATAAATGTACACTTTCATCATGTGATCGTCTATGCCCACCTTGACTAACTAAAACTTTGCGGACTAGGTCTTGACATTATATATGCTTAATAATGTAAATCAAGATTTTAGAAAACTAACAAGGCACTTGTCACGATTCAGGTCGAACCTTGAAATTAACCAAAGCAGAAACAGACAATTGGACAATGAAACTAAGTTTTCTATAATTCAATTTCTATCGTTAACAGTTTAATATTCATATATTAATTAAAAATGACGATGGAGCTTCCTCGAGTAGCGGCACCATATCTGCTACAGTGTCACGGACGTGGTACAGTAGCAACTACATTACCAGTAAGAGCATTTTTAACATGCATATTTCAGGATTAATGATATGAAGAATCATGTGCAGTTTAATTTTATTGATACAAGACATAATAGTAAAAAATTATAAGTAAAAATATATTTAAAAGTAAAACATATTACTCTAACTTAAAAGCATAATTAACAACCTCAATCTTTAGGAGACCTATTTATTAGCTAATCATTCACTTAACTTCTTTGCTAATCTTTTTTCAGTTTATTGTTACGCAATTAATATTATAAAACATTTTCAAAACGCACATTAATTTAGGTATTTACATATCTTCTAAATTTAAAGACAAATAAGTAGAATCATACAAAACTACCTCACTTTGTCTGGCAAAGTCAAAAATTCTTCAATATCATAACTCAATTACTCTTCACAATTCAATATCCACATGACACTTAATTAAAATATTTATATAATTAAATTAAAAGGGGTAGTAATAAAATTATTTAAGCTCTATATTCACCATTGTCAATTCTTCCCCTAATCTCATATGAATGCTTTGCTTAAATAATCATTCAGTTAAAATATGTGATACACATCTATTAAAATAGCTCTAACATATAACGTAAGCCTTGGTCTTCCTTTATCGCACGCAAACTCGGCTTCTTCTCTCGTACGCAAGCAACTAGTGTCTCACGACTTTCTCCTCTACTTGAACCCGCGAGCAAAGCCGCTAAGCATCCTGCTTCGCACGAGAGCTCCTCTTCTCCACCTTTTTTTCCTTCACCTGTAGACGAGTCCCTCAACTGACTCTCTTATTGCTTAGTACACAAAGGACGCCCACACATAGATCCTCCTCTCTTTTGAAATTTGGTGAAGCCAAGGCTTTGCACACCAGGTACACTCTTGCTCGCATCGTCGTGATTCTTCCTTCTAACTTTGCTCTTCCCTATTTTACAAGACATCTGCTCCCTCCTCGCAAGCCAGCACAACACAGTGACCCTTGTGCTTACATTCCACACTAGTTTCAACACTCTCAGGTAAACCCACTGCAAGTGGCAACTTCACTTTCTTCCCCACGTACCCACACAGGATGGCGACGCTTCTAGCCTGGCAAGTGCTTGAACTCTCTCCTCATCTCGGCAAGGGTTAAACGTGTGACCCTGACTTCCTCTTATTTTATTCTTATTATTATTCTTCTTCTTCTTATTCTTTGCTCGGCTACGGCACTAACTCCTTCACATTGTCTTTCCCTAGCTCTGACTCTCCCTATTTCTCTTCGTTGGTTTGAAAGAGAGGAAATGAGAGAAAAAATTGTTCGTTTGATTTGTTGCGTGTGTCCCGTCTCCTTCAAACGACAGCTATTTTAATTTTTTTAAGTAGATTAAAATTTTAAAACAGGTTATTGCAGAACTGACATAAGCATTGGTGAAGCGAGACAAGTTGATAAAAACTTTAATTCATGAAGATAAATACAAAAGCGATTAAAAAAAAAGACAATAAAAACTAAAAAGGAATTAAACATATCAAAATAATGACAAATCTGAACACACCGCCATGCATTTAATTGAAATCCAACAATTAAAAATAAAAAAGTCATAACACCACTAATTATTATGAATTAATTAATAGGTAAAAATTTTGTTAGGTGGTACTGCATCATCAATAGGTAAATGTCAAAGCCTATACTTTTTATCCAAAAAAAAAAGAACGGCAGGAATAAAAGTAATAAAACATGAGAAAATTAAGCATCAAGTCTGGAAGTAAGAATTACTTAGCATCTTCACGGAGCTGGAAGAGGTCACGCAAATTTTCTGCTGAAAGACTATTTCCCTACAATAAAATATTTATGTATTTTGCATTATCAACAAAAGCAGTGGAAGTTACACGAAAAAAATTCTCATACATGCAACATCTCACTTTCACCAAGATCCTGCTGAATAACTTTTTGAAGACCTTCCTTTGACATCTGTCGTTGGTAAACCTAAGCAAGGTATCACACAAAGGAGAAAAAGAAATTGGTTCATCCTAATCCCATCATATATTCTTGCATAAAATAAAAAACATTGTTGACTTATTTTCCCTATAAACCTTTTCTTCAATGCTCCCTGTGCTCAAAAACCGATATATGTATACCCTCTTTCTCTGGCCATCCCTCCAAACTCTAGCTGCAGCCTTTTGGCATAAAACAATATTAGAATAGTCAGAAATCTACAATAATAATAACAAAAAAAATAACAAGCATAAACATTCACCTTACCATAACAATTTGGGATTATCAGAGATTACCTCAGGCGCAAAAATGTATAAGTACCTGCTTATCATTGGCAGGGTTCCAATCAGGATCAAAAAGTACCAAGCGATTTCCTCCAATCAAATTAAGTCCACAACCACCAGCCTTGCTACTCAAAAGAAATACAAATTCATTCTGCAATATTGTATTTCTACTTTTCAGTGAAAAAAATCATGGAAAATAAATACAGCTGAACAAGAGAATCGTTCTTAAAAAAACCTTTGTTGGATCATTGAAACGATTGACCAGTTTTTGTCTTTTTCCAATAGATGTAGTGCCATCAAGCCTCACATATGGATACTTCCTTTCGCAGCATAATTGGGCAAAAAGATCCAGTGTCTTCAAAGTGTAAAAGTAAACAGAACAAAGCAAATGTTAAAAAGATCAACAATGGCACAACTATGTAATCATAAACATCATTAGGCTTATCCAAACTATTTTGAGTTGGCATTAAGAATCCTTTGATTCCATTTCATTTTGTTAGAAGCTCAAACTGGTTTTAACTCTTGATTTTATCTTTCTGAAGAACTTGATGCAATGTTATCCTTTGCCTGCATTTTCCTTCCTATTCTTTCTCTCTTATTCTCCACTCTTCTCCTCACTTTCTTCCTTCTACCGTATAAAACATATTCACCTAATCTATCAATTATAATATTATCTTCAACATATACTACTCCCGAACTTTCTAAATGGCATAGCTACTAAATTTTTTCCCGCACGGCTTTATAACAAATTCTTATTTGAATTTTCAGTTCTACCCGTAAACTTGTTTTGTACCGCCCAGCAGTAACATCCATATTACACAACTAGTAATATTTCCATTTTATAAAACAATCATTTTCATGATATTCAAAATATTTAAGTATTATCCTGGGTTCCATCTCAATTTTTAACCATCTACTTTAATTTATTAAAATTAAAAGAAAATATGACACAATCGAGAAAAAGAAATCATGTAGCTGACCCACTTAGTAGGATAAAGGATTGTTGTTGTTGT
>JXCR01006105.1:0-13023 GCA_002079205.1 Phalaenopsis hybrid cultivar
TTTTTATTTCGAGCTAAAACGAGCCGAACACGAGCGAACAAGGAGTTGTTCGTGTTCGGCTCATTTATAATTCGAGCTTTAAAAAATTGTTCGTGTTCGACTTGTTTACTTCACGAACGAGCCGAACAACGGACGAGTCGAACACGAGAACGAGCCGAACACGAGCTGTTCGCGAATAATAAGCTTTTTTGATAGCCCTACTTTTGGTGGTTTCAGGTGGCTGCTGAGGTGAGCTTCCACTCTTCTCTCCCTCTCTATTTTATTCGAGTTGGTTTGGTGGTTCCGCGTAGTCTGCGCTCTATGCGGTGGTTCCTCTTCCTTGGTTTAGGTTGGTTGTTCTGGTGAAATTTCTATTCTCCCTCCTCTGTCTTTTATCCGGCTTGGTTTGGTGGTTCTGCGAATAGTGCCTCTATGTGACGATTCCTCTTCCTCTCCCCACTGTTTCAGTGGTCTTTGAGTTATCTACTAGTTGGTTCTTGATTTTGCAATTGGATGCAATTGTTCAATTGTAGTGGTTTTTGATTTTGCAATTTGGTGGTTTCGGCCCTCTGCTTTTTGGTTTTAATGGACATTGGCTTTTAGGTTTGGTGGTTTTCGTTGTGACATACTTGGTAGATATTTTTGCTTCTTTATGTTGCATCCTGATGATTTTGGTTATGTGCAATGGCTAGTTTTGTGGTGGTGTTTGCATATGTGAATTAGAATATAGATGTTGGTGGTTGGAAATGCAAGTGAAAAGGAAATAGAAATGATATGCTTGGTAGGTCATTTTGCTTCCTGATGCTGAATTCTGTTGATGGTTTTGATTATATGCAATGGTTCGTTTGGTGTTGGTGTTTACATATGTAAATTAGAACATACATGGTGGTGGTTGGAAATGCAAGTGAAAAGACAATAAAAATATTTGCATATGCAAATTGAAGGCGGTGGTGTTTTTTATAGATTGGAAACATAGATGGTGGTTGTTGGAAATGTAAGTGATGTTGCCCGAATTAATTGATTTTTGTTGCACAAAATTTGGTTGGTGTTGTTGCCCTCAGTTAAGGTGTTCGTCATGTTGTTAGTGAGTGAATGTGCGGGTGTGTTGAGGTGGTGTTGTTATTGTGGATGTTTTGATGTGTTGATATGTTGATGTGTTGAGGTGGTATTATGAATGTTTTGGTTTGTTGATGCCTAGGGTGTGTGGAGGTGGTGGCGGTGTTGTGGTGTTGTGTAGTGATGTGTGGGCGGTATAGCAGTGTGGTTTGGAGATATTATGCAGGTTGTTGGAGGGGCAGAGTGATGTTATTGTGGCATTCTTATTTTTCTCTAAGTTGTGTTAAATATTTTTTATGACAAATAGTTATGTTGATTAGTTTTTTCAAGCAAGTATATATAATGGTTAAGACCAAAAAGGCCGGTTCATCTGCAATGTGGGATAAGGATAAAATAATAATATGTTACGACATTTGCTTCTAGGAGATCGAATTGGGAAATAGGTTGAAAAATTATTTTAACACGGAGGACTGCAAAATATTATTAAAAATTTCAAGGATAGTACAAACAGAGATTACAATAGGATGTAGTTAAAAACAAATGAATCCACTTAAAAAGGATTGAAAAATCTGGAAAGAATTGAAGCGAGGATCTAAGAGCTTGGTTTAGGATCCATTAAAGCGAATAATTGATGCTTCGGAGTGGCGAGCAGAGAGATTGTGGGTGACCATTTTTTGAAAGATCCATTACTTTTCGTCAAATTTTCATATTTTTTGTTTCAAATGCATCAACATATGCTATCACTTTTTAGGTGGTGCCAACTATAAAAAAAATTAAATACAGTGGCATTGATCCTGAGTTGGAAGAGAAGTTAGATCATATGTTTGGTTGTGTCATGACAATGAGCAATAATGCATGTGCTCCTAGTGAGATAGGTTTTAGTGGCATATTTGAAAACCTGACTGCAGAACAAACAGGTGATTTTAATGAAAGCCCCATCACAAACCTCTATGAAGTTGAATCCACTAGTCAGCCAAAGCGTTCCCGAGTTGAGAAAAAGAAAAAAAGAGGTAGCTGCTTTCATTAGAATCTAGATTTCACAGCTGGTGGATTCATGCACCGATGACCCCAAACCCATCACAAGCAACTTCTATCTAGTTGGTCATGTGTATTCTGGAGGCAACTTTAGAAATTTGATGAGAAGATGTCGAATATGTTATCTATGAATTTGCTTGAAGACTGACTCGACGAGAGTTTTTCATTACGATGACCCATGACCATAGGTCATTTTTATTGAGAACAGTGATACTTGAGGACACCTGGATTCTTGTGGGACATTTTACATTTTTTGTTGCACTAGACATTTTTATTAGTTTTTTGTTTTTCTTACTTTTTTCATTGGGATGATATTAAATTCGATTTGCAATTTTATTTTTCATTGTTATGTTTTCTATTTAATTCTCTAATTTTATTTTAAAGTTAATTTTGTTCATACTATTATATGATTGTAACTAATTCATTGATGCTTATGTGTTAGCTACTTCAACATCGAATTACATGCATGCAAATAAAGAAAACCGCAGAAGGAGAGTTGCAGTTGTAGTGTATTTGGTTTACGAGTATTATAAGTCGTACATAAAATGCTCCCCTTGCATGAAATCCTCGTACGTTGTTGACAAATTGGTTGGAGAGTTGCTTGCGGGCCACTTAACGAGGTTTACAAATATGTTCAACAAGATATGTGGTATTCATTGATCCATTGAAAGAACTAAACAAACATAATAGAATTTATGGCTCCACCATGAAGACTTCACGAGAGGTGTTAGCAATAACCCTCTACATATTATCATAAAATGAATCAATGCTTCTGTGGAACTATTTCTGCACTCTTCCAAAGCAATTTGTAGATATTTCTTAGTAGGGTTGAATGCACTTGTCAGTTTTTCACCACAATGTCATAAAACCAACTGATTCTACATTCGAACAGGTCCTTACAGAGATTTCACACAATGCATGATATGTCATATTTTTATGTAATTTCTCTTATTTATTACATTCAATTTTCAAAGGAATATAGTAGTTAAGTTACCTTTGTTTATCTTTTTTAGAATTGTATTAGAGCAATCGATGAAATGCACATTAATGTACATGTTCCAAATAATGAGAATATCACATTCATTGGTCGTTGTGGGTCATTGACATAAAATGTCATGGTAGTATGTGACTTCAATATGTACTTCAATTTTTCCATAACAGATTGGGAGGACAGTGCACGTGATAGTCGAATTTTCAAATTTGTAATATGAAATAAGAAATACAATTTTTCACATCCACTTACAGGTTTGCTTGAGACTGAACTAATTATCTATCTTTTTACTGCAACACTAATCATTCTATTTATATCAGAAAATTATTATTTGGTCGATGCTGGGTATCCGTTGCAACGAAGGTATCTGAAATCTTATCCTGATACGAGATACCACATACCTGACTTTGAGAGAGCTAACAATATCACGCGGGGCAAACAAAAAATGTTCAACAAAAGAAACTCTTCTTTAACCGCTGTTATTGGAAGGACATTTGGAGTTTGGAAGAAGAAATGTGTTATACTTCGCTATATGTTAACTTATCTGTTTCCCAAACATACGCAGATTGTGATTTCCACAATGAGTTTTCACAAATATATTATCCATCATCTTTGCCACAACGACATTGATTTCTATAGAGCGGATGAGGATCATTCACATGTCCATATTGAGGCGTAGGAATATCGTATTTGACAGCCTTTGTCACAGACCGAAAATGAAGTGCCCGAGGGCACAATCAAGATGTGAAAAGGTGTAAGCGAGATGTCGCGGTTGAGGGAATGAATGATGGACGATATAGTTGTAAGGTGATCAGAGGGAACATTAGTTTATATTTCTATTTATTGTAATGGTTGTGAAAACATTCACTATTTATTGTATATGTATTTTATACAAGTCATGTATATTTCTATTTCTTATGCATTTGATATTTATTATATCAGCTTTTTATTTAAGCAATATGTACTTCTTTTCTTTTAGCATGTTTTTTTTTCTCACTGAGATTGCTGATAAGGCAATTGTGTATGCATGTCATAAATGTTGCATGTCTTTTTTGGGTGGGTTTTGGAGGTCTATAATGAGATATTTGACCTTATTAGTTCTTCTGGATGACCTGTATGTTGCCATCGGTTGGTGTCATATGTGAAATCCTAATGAAAACAATCAAGTTCTACTCCTTTTTCAGTACAATGATTTTTGGGGTTCTTCTGGATAGTTTTTCTTGTTGATATGCAGATCTAACACACACGAGTTTGGTATTACATGGTTTAAAACAACTAAAAACTCTTTTTTATAAGATTTGTTGTCTTTTTATAATGACAGATTTGTTGATTTATATTTTGTTCTATGAGACCTCACAATTGCATAAAACTTCAATTAATTACTTTTGTTATTAATTTTTACTAGTGTTATATCCAATAATACAAATTTTTAAGCCTTCAGGAAAGATGAGCTTGAGAATTTTCAATACTTCCAAAGGATTGCATTGTTACTGTGGACTACAATGTTCTCTGCTTACTTTGTAGCGACTACATAGCCGTGAGAGACAATTTTACAGGTACTCACGGAGAATCACATAATACTATGACTATTTTAAGTGAACAGATATGCTGGAAGATTCTACCGCCGAGAGTGATCGGTTATGGAGAGTATTCCTGGAGGAAGGCTTATCTCGTGACTTACACCGTCTGCATTTTAAAAATAATGTTATTATATTTTTAATTTTTATTTTAATAATCATTTTTTAGTTTTGGTAATCATGCTACTCATTGTTTAGCGAGGCGCCTATCTTTATTTTGTAATGTTCAACACTGAATATTTGCTTTCAAGCATGGAATGTATTAATATGAATAGTTCTGTTGCAAACAACATTACAATACAGGAGCAAAATGATCATTTGTTCAAAAACAACTGCATCACAACTGTTTTAAAACTGCAAAAAAACAAACAGACAACCAACTTATCCGCAGCAGTTTCCTGCCACAGTTTCTGCATAACAGCTTATTAATAAGCTGCAGCTACCCCAAATAGACCCTTAATGGTAATGTCCGTTTAGACTCTATAATGGGTTGATCTGGAGGAGGAACAAATAACCTAGTTACTTGTTGTTGAAGGGCTTGAAATTCTTCAGTCATATCTTCTCTCTATTGAATATGTTTGACGACTTGTGTATAACATTTGGGATCTGACATCGAAGCAATAATATGTGTTAGATTAAGTTTTTGGATAGGTTTGAGGGCACCTGTCTTAGATTTATGAGCATAGGATGAGTAGAATTTGAGACAGATCTTGGAGATGGGGAGTCAAACATGGAACTTGGTTGTTGAATATTTGCAAGCGACTCATTCATATGCGAATGGTTTAAAGTGGATACATGAGAAGCGGTTGATGTAAGGGTTGAATCATGAGTACTAATAAGTATACAAATGGTTGTATGAGAAGGGGCATGGGTCGCATGGGTCAATAAAAGTGGTGGGATGTGAGGGGAAATTTTTGTGGTTGTGAAGGTTGGGCAGCAACATCACATTTATAGATAAAATGATGTTCATAAAAAATCAAATGGCAGAAGATAACTATCTTATCTGTGAGAGGATCGTAACATCGGTACCTCTTATGGGCTAAAGCATTCCTGACAAAGATGCATATGACCAACTTGGGAAAGAGTTTATGAGCCGATCGTGGTTGTCTCCAAGGGTGACACCAACACCCAAACACTTTTAAGTGTATGTATGAAGGTGACTTCCCGTAAGTGTTGATAGGGGCTAATTTGATTAGTTGTTCGGGTAGGCATTCTATTTATGAGATATATTGCTGTTTGAAGAGCCTCATCTCATGGAGTATAGGGTAGTTGGGCATCATTTATCAAATTTCTAGTGGTCTCTATAATGTTTCTATGTTTCCGCTCAACTACATCGTTTTGCTAGAGTTCAAGGACAAGAATATTGATGGATAATTCTCTTCTCTTTCAAGAAATTGTTGAGCACCATGCTAGAGTATTCCCCACCCCTATCAAATCTCAAAATTTTGATTCTAGTATTAACTTAGGAGCGCACAGTGTTTATGAACATTTTGATTTTATTATTTATTTTAAATTTATGATACATAGGAAGAACCCAGCGAAATGGTGACAAATCATCTATGAAAGCAATGTAATATCTATATCCTTTGTGGGACATGATTGGGGAGGGGGACCCTACACATTGGTATGAATCAACTCTAAATATTTATAGTGATGATTTTCAAACAACTTAATGGTTGTTTATGACTCTTGTTTAAATTGCAAGAGACACACGACTCAAATTAAGAAGGAATCTTGAGAGATGGTGGAATCAATTTCCAAGTGAGGACGACCTAGTGTTTTGTGCCCAACAACAGCAACATTTAATCTTATGGTTGAAGCCACAAGAGCTTGATGATTTTGCTGAAAACAACCGAATAGAGAGCCTTGGAGCTCGGCCCTTTGAGAAGAGCTTGCTGATTCTGTGAGTCAGAAATAGAATAGTCAAACAAAACAAATGAAACAATTACATTATTATCTTTAGTTATCCTTTGAATTGAGAATAAATTATGGGATAAAGAGGTAGCATGATAGATATGTGATAGTTTAAGATTATGATGAGGTGTGGGGAGAATCTCATCAAACATATGCTGAATCAGAACAACTTTTCCGTTACCAACCACAACTTATTAAGTGCCATGATAAGGTTTAGCTAATTAAAGTTTGACTCATGTTTGCCATGAGATGGGTTGTTACACCTGACTCCAACACCCATTCCTAAGAGTTAGCAATGAGAAATTTTGGTGGTATGGTCGGAGTATAGTCTAGATTCGTCCGATGCCAACATCAGGAAGCGGAGTCGGATCTTGTTACAAATTTGACACACAATGATTACCCTAGTGCTTTGTTTGTTTTTCTTTGAGGTCGCAGTTAAAGCCCCTTTCAGAGGGAACATGTTTCCTCTGCCGCATCCCTTCATTCTGATGTTACCACTACTCTAGTGATCGAAAATGCCATCTGATTATCATTTACCACGTCTTTGGATCTTTCATTTGCCAAAGTGGATTTCTTCTCTACAAAGAATGAAATAGAGATCATCTAAGCTGATGGGATGAAGCTTAGTGCGAATAGCTGTTTTAAAGGCTTGATATGCAGATGACAAGCCATTGAGAGTGTAGCCAAGGACGTCCTCTTGATTAATATTGGAACCAGCCGTTGTAATGCTGTCCACAAGCAGCTTAATCTCCAATAGGTATTGTGTCATTGTGTTGTGCTTCATCGAGATATGGTGTAATTCATTTTTAAGTTGAGTTACTCTTGATCAATTTGAGAGTTGAAGTCATTTCTGAGGAGTTAGCCAAATTTTAATGGAGGTTTGGAGATATAGCACATAAGGGAGGATAGCAGCATATATAGTACAGTACAAGGCAGCTGAGAGATTTTGGTCCAAGGAGATCCAAGTGGTATGTTGGGGATTGGGAACAACCAAACCACGATTGTGTGGAAGAATTTTTGGAGGGCAGCTATGACTTCCATCAAGGAACAAATAAAATCCCTTGGCTTCAAATATCTTGAGAATCTGAGCCCGCCATATAGGATAATTTTCATTTATCAGCTGATTGTGAGCTAGTTGCTTGATATTAGATATCAAGAATTTCCAGAAAGAAGGGATATTGGTATTGGGTACCAAAATAGGGGTAGGTATGAAAGCCCCCAAATCTTGGAAGACTTCGGCATGACAGAAAGAAAAGACTCACCGACAGCCCTTAACCCTAAAAATCTAGAGCCTAGGAAAAGAAAAGAAGAGAACAAAAAATGAAGCGAATCTTTAATAGGTTGGACTGATGTCACCTGATGCTTGTGATCAAAACAGTGTCCTTGCCACCGAGCGAGGAGGATAGGATTGCAGGGACACCATTTTCTTGACAAGAGGAACTGAGATGTAAAAAGGGAGACGGGAGAAAAGAGAATAGTGTCGGAGGCTTGAAAGAAGAGAAAAGAAGAAGTCGAAGAACCTGCAAGAATTTAAGCGCGGGCTCAGCCACCGGAACGGGACAGTCTCTGACACCATAAATACATATAAATAACAAATAAATATTAAAACTAATCACAAAGGTACAGTTGGTGCTATATATAGACTGCAAGACAGCTATGAAAAGCCTACACAAAACCCAAAGCTAGATACCTTAGACAACATACTTTATAATCTATTTATTACAATCTTCAGCTAAGTTCTCATTCCTATTACACACCACCACCTCTTTTGTTTTCCATCGCAGTCTCATCATCACTGCCACCGTTGTCACATGCATGGTTCATGCAATATTCTATAAAATAGAAAAATTGTATTTAAAATATCATCCCCATCCCGATCTTGTTGTTTTGTCACCATTATATGTATATGGAGATTCTTGAATCATAAATCTTGATGTTCTTGATAAAATGTCCAAAAACTGGTTCCGAATCAGTAAGATTTATTTATGATATTGTCAAATAGTTCTTATCTAGAAGATGGGAAAATCTTTTTTCCCGAACAGACTTTTCAATGAGTTGGCTCAGCCTTTCAAAGACAATATGTTGAACTTTTCATTGGCTTTTTTTTTATAAATATTGTAACATTTCAAATATGATTAAGTAAATTTTTAAACATACATACCGTTTTATTATCAGGTTGCTTTCCTTAGAGCAAGGAAAGGATTTATAAGGATAGCAATGGAGACCGGTCGACCTCTCGTTCCTGTTTTCTGTTTTGGCCAGGTAAAAGTTCCAATAACTAAACACTAATGAACCAATAATGCTATGAAATTATGCAATTATGGGAGTTTGTAACCTAGAAATTCTAATTATTGCAGTCCGCTTAGCAATTCTATCTATAATTACAGATATACATGACATTGTAATTGTTTTTTGATTTGTTTTTCAAGGAATGTGAACTTTAGTTTTATTCTTTATTGGTTGCAGTCTAAAGTCTATAAGTGGCGGAAGCTGAGTGGCAAATTATTCAACCAGATTGCCCGGGTAGTCATGTTTGCTCCAATCATCTTCTGGGGAAGATCTGGGTACCCCAAATATTTCATTTTAAGTTCTGCTATTATAATTTTTTTATAGGATATTTTATTTATTTTTTTGATTCATTATTATTATTATTATTATTATTATTATTATTATTATTATTATTATTATTATTATTATTATCTATTATTATTATTATTATTATTATTATTATTATTATTATTATTATTATTATTATTATTATTATATTGTTCAGGTCACCCATCCCATTTAGAGAACCAATGGACATTGTGGTGGGAAGACCCATCGAGGTTAAGAAAAATCCACAACCCTCCGTCGATGAGGTATTGAACTTCTTAAGGTTCCTTCTATTTATTTACTTTAAAATGGTATCATTTCATCTTGGACGATTTAATCAAAAGCCTTTAATTTTGACATGCTGAAAATGATCTTTACTAATTACAAAAAAAAAATTATATTATGGCCAAATAAGATTTATCTCAAAGTATATTTATGTGTAATTATATACTAAGTCATAACTAAATCTGGTTTAATGAACCTTATGTCAAGCACATGGTTAATCGTGCAATTCCTTATGGCATTTGAACCACAATTTAAATTTGTCCATGAGTTAACTAAGGCTATTGCTAGTTGTTACCATAGAAGAAAATATTAAATGATATTATTTTTTAAACATTTTTTGGGTAATGCTATCGTTATAATGGCCTGTGATGATGAGTTATGCCAATTAGGACAATATTTTGCTAAATAGTAATTAAATTTGAGTACTAAATGTCACTTTGTTAATTTAATTCTGAAAAAACAGCTCCAGAATTCAAAATTGCATTTTTTATTTCTTGCTGATTCGTAGATAAATGAAGTGCAAGAACAGTTTATTTCGGCCATGGAAGATCTCTTTGAGAGGAACAAAGCTAAAGTTGGATACCCAAACCTTAAGCTGAGAGTTCTCTGAATTATCAGCGCTGCAACAATGTCATCAGCAAATTATGGCAGCTTGTTTTAGTTTACTAGGTAAAATTTCAAGAGAATGTGTTGGTATTCACAAATATCATCTCACGTCTGTTCTGCAAACAATCAGACTTCAATTACTCTGTATGAATTTGAACCCTGATAATGAGTTTCTCTACATATATTCCTAATTCTTAATTTCATATTTTTCTATCAATTTGGTTCTTTGGTTATTTTTTAAGACTATTGTGTCACCCAAATTCTATTGGATTTGATCAAAAAGTTTTCGTTGAAGCAATATATGGCACAAACAAAATTATGGGAAAAAGTCTTTTATCTGTTTTGGGTTGTTTGTATATATATATATATATATATATATATATATTCAAAGATGGTTGCCGGCGAAACCACCAACCACAACTCGCAACCCATTAGGTCTGGGTTGGACCCATGCGCCTAACCACTCGAGTACCACCCCCATAAAGCAGACAACTCGCCTGGGAGAGATTCGAATCCTAGTCCGGAGAAGACTTACACCGTCGAATCTCAGTCCAAAGGTGAATTACATATATACAACCTCCGCCGTTGAATACTAAGTTCTCCGCTTTGTAATTTCCTTCAAGCGTGATTAAGGTTCTTCTCCTGTACTCGTGATTTTTCACATAAAGCCTTGCATTATTCCCTTCTGCTGTGCATTTTTCTACTTTCATAAAATCTATTTTCTATTTTCCATGTTTAATTTTTTTCTTTTTTAAGAATATATCATTGAGTAATTAGAGTTCCTCTTGCCTCATTGCTATATATATGGCCTATAGGCTTTGACAATGCTTCAATTAAGTTAAAAGGTTTTCTGTAAGATGTTAAATGGTCACATCAAATGTGGCGAGAGAGGAACAAAATCTTACTTTTCCATCCTGATAAGTGATCTTAGCGCTTGTGCTGGCCTTTTCCTCCACCGGCTTCCAATTGGCGCATTTTAGGTGAATAAAACTTAGATTAGACTTGCGGAGTTTCCTTGAAAAATGTCAGAATAGGTAGGAAATTTATCCGAATTGGATCAGATATATCAAATAAAAACAACTGCTTGATTTGAGGTTATCTTCATAGCAACGTCAGTTAGATAACTCTGTTATTGATTTATTAACTTAATTTATTAATTGCATTTGTTTGTTTGGGCCAGTATTATTTTACTTAAAACGGTCAATGGTAATAATAATTATTATTGTTATTATTTATTTTATGTTGATTATAAAAACAGGACTCTTGTATTATCTATAAAATTGTTATTTGAAGACCACGTTAATCCTAATCAAATTGTTAACCTTTATTAAAAACATAATATAAAATGAGAGCTCTCAACCATTCAAAAAACCATACATAGTCGCTTATTTTTTAGAGTTAATTTTAAGTTGTCGATGCATCATTGTCAAAATGCTAGATGTCAATGATGAAAGGGAGGGTTAGGGTGGCTCGTCTTTAATAAGTAATTGAGAGCACACGGATTGAATGCCCGTACCATTGGATGAATCTTATAATAGCTTTTAAATTGCAATGTGTGCTCTTGCTTTATTGGCATCACTCGAGAGTATTTTCTTTATAAGGATTTTATAGAAGTATATGTTGAGGAAGGTGGAGACCCGGCCCACTTCCTATTACGGCAGATTCATAGAAATCATTTAAAAAATTGATTCTAATTTAATCTGCTCTTAATTGGGAATTTCTCCTAATAGGCAGCTTTTGATTAAATTAATCTAATTTAATCATTTCCTGTTAAAGCTTCGCATAAGGATCCCGTTGACCCCGCCTTCTTCGGAATTCACAAATAAGGATTTATAATTTCCTTGTTCCGGGCCTCCTAAATATGGTTAATTGAGCTGATAATAGAAAATATGTAATTTAACTGATAAATTAGATTTCTTCCCAGCTGTGGCGTCACATGGCTTCCAAAACCGGGTTTCTTCTTTATTGGGCTGAACAGGAAGAGTTATATATATGGCTGCTGGAAGTAATCAGATGTGTGTGCCTCTACTCCTGTTTTCTTCTACTTGGTTGGTTCACGACAAGGAAGAAGGAAGTGCAAGGCATTGCATGTTTTTCTTTCTCTCAGTATTGTTATGGTGGTTTTTTTCGGTTAGAGAGAGAGAGGAGGAGAGAGAATTCTTTCTTGTAAGTCGACGTGGTCGACGGTGTAATCCTCTGCAACTCCGAGGACGTAGGCAATTTGCCGAACCACGTAAATCTTGTGTCGCCTTTTTGGGTGTAATTTTCTTGATCTGTTTTTTTCGTTTTATTGTCGTCGTCAAATTTTCATAATAATTGGTATCAGAGCCCCGGTTCAGATTTGAGGAAGAACGATGACCGAAGACGAAGTGAAGGTTTCAGGGATCGGGAAGTTCGACGATACAGATTTTAGATACTGGAGGATGCAGATAGAGAATTACCTATATGGGAAGAAACTTCATCTTCCGTTACTGGGAAAACGACCGGAGAAGATGGAAGAGGCTGATTGGAATCTGTTGAATTGACAGATTCTGGGGGTTATTCGAATAACCCTATCGAGGTCCGTTGCTCACAATGTCATAAAGGAGAGGACAACGACAGATCTTATGGCGGCCCTATCAAGTATGTATGAAAAGCCATCAGCGAATAACAAGGTGCACTTGATGAAAAAGTTATTCAACCTGAAGATGGCGGAAGGGGTGTCGGTTGTTCAACATTTAAATGATTTCAATACTATTACAAATCAATTATCGTCCATTGAAATTGATTTTGACGATGAGATACGTGCGCTGATATTATTGGCTTCATTGTTAAATAGCTGGGAAGCCATGAGGATGACAATTAGCAACTCTGCAGGTAAAAACAAACTGAAATATGATGATATTCGTGACTTGATTCTTGCTGAAGAGGTGCGCAGGAAAGATTATGGCGAGATCTCAGGTTCGAGTTCAGCACTGAATGTTGATTCCAGAGGGAGATCACAAG
>JXCR01006105.1:20331-40988 GCA_002079205.1 Phalaenopsis hybrid cultivar
TATATATATATATATGGTCAAAATACTAAGAAAGAAAGAAGGTTCCTATTTTGACTTATGAGATAAGCAAAAATTTTTTGACCCCGTCTTTTATTTAAAAAGCCAACAACAACAAAATCAAAAACGCGTTTATCCTATCATTTAAAGAAAAAAGATGGCGTATACAGAGATGAATGCGTCGTCCGATCTCCATCGTTGATCAGATCAAAGTTGTATTTCGGTGGGCCCATTTAAAAAAAAATTAATGAAAACTCTGATCAACAATGGAGATAGGACGCATACGGCGTTTGTATGGAATAATTTTTCTATTTGAAGCAGATTTATTCACAAGATAAGTCCAGCCAAATATTAAAAAAAATGAAAATTAAATTCAACGCTCCGTTAATTTGAAATTATTCATATTTTGACTTTTGTTCTCGCGTTCCGTCTCTTTTATGACATAAATTCTGTGAGATTTATTCAAGAATTTCTTCTTATCGTCGCTTGCGGGTTCATCTTTGTTGTGCTGATGATTAAGTTTATTGAATTTTATAAATCCTATTTAGAAGAAATTCAGGCTGCACCCAAACACCGCCTAAGTGCAGTTATTTTTTAATTTAATTTAATCATTTTTCTTTATCAACTCCCATTGAGTGTCATATTTTAATTTAATTCTACTAAATTAATATTATTTTTATACAACATGCCGAATTCCTTGTTGGTCTATATCTCATTTTTAAAACACATTTTTTTATTTAAAATTATAAGAAAATAATAAATAAGGGGAAATGCCTTATTTCCAAATGACTTGGTACAAAGTTACAAACTACAAAAATGAAAGTGATGATGTTGATTTATTCAATGAACGGGCCAATTAAATAAAGGCCGCCCGAAACATTATCATTTACAAATCATCCACCAACTTTAATCCATTTTTCAAATTTTGTTCATTCTGAAACGCGGCTTGCAGGACGATCGCATTTAGTGCAAAAATGCAACCATATTTTCAGATAAGCAGACAAAATGCACGATCCAAACGATACCGCGACGTTTTCAAAAACGCTCCCGCACTTATAAGCTGCCCCAAACGGGCACTCAAATATCAAATATCAAATTCATGGTAATACATAACTCATATTTTTCATTTTTATCATGGGTTCGGTAGTGGGTTGAATTGTAAATATCAAAGTTTTTTGGGTGGTCTCTGCGTAATTATGCCTTTTGTGTAGGGGTGTAAACCATGCTCAGCTCGTGTTCGGCTCGTTTATATTTCGAGCTCAAAAAGTGTGTTCGTGTTCAACTCGTTTGCTTAACGAGCCGAACACGAGCTGTTCACGAACAAATGTTCCTTTTAACAACCCTAATCATGTAGCCATAAGACAATAAGTATTTGAGCAAGATTTAAAAATTATTATTTANCTTTTGTGCGTGGACGCACGTGAGAGAGAACCAAGTTGTTGGGGGTAGTAACGCTTCAAATTTCTGCGAGTCTACATTTTAATATCACATCATTATCAAACATTTTACACGTTGATTGTTAGAACTTTATTGAGAAAACCAAAATTTTTTTTATAGTTAGCAGGTCTTGAAAAAAATATTTTAAGGTATATATTACTTTTAATTTTGGTAATGTGAAATATTTTTTATGTGCATGCTTTTTTTGTGATTTTCAAGCTAAGTGTTTTAAACATAGATATTAGTTATATAAATAAGACTATCTAAAAGATTCATTGCTCGCGAATAAAAAAGTATTCCTTACGAAGGTGTCCGATCTAGGCCGCTCATCATAGTAAAAGTTGTATTTCGGTAGGCCCCATTTTCTTTAAAAAAAAAAAAAACCAAAAATTTGATGGAGTGTGATGAGCGGTGCAGATCGGACACCGCATGTGCAGTGTCCGTGTCTTGTGCTCGGCTCGTTCAGTAAATAGCATTTGATTCATTTGTTAATAAACGAGTCAAACACGAACAACTTTTTTGAGCTCGATTTATAAACAAGCCCAATACAAATAAATATTTATTAGCTCGAAAGATTTAAGTAATTAAATAATAATATTTATTTTAATTTTTTTATATAAATTATTTATATTGTATTTAAAAAATTATTTTTTTCTTTTTTTTAAAAAAAATTATTTGGCTGATATAATTATGAAAAAGTATAAATATAGTGTAAATACATAAGAATTAGGGGACATGTTTGTAAATGCTCTTGGAATTTCCCCCAGCCTTTGGTGGCGCGCGCGTAAATTCACTTGTAAAAACAAAGGAATTGAGTGGTATGCACCTAAATGCCAATATAAATTGTTCTTGTCTATGCAACATGTGAAGCGTGTGACCTTATGTAATATATTTATTTATAATACTAATTTTTCTTTAATTTTCAACCGAACAAGAGACGAGCCAATAATTAAACGAGTCGAAGATGAGTTTAATTCAAACAAATGAATTTAAATCGAGCTGATTACGAATAAATGATTATATCAAATATGCATGCAATTTCTATGGTAATTTATCCCTATTTTAATTTTTTGTGGTACTTTTATGTAGCATACAAGTTATTTGGTAACTTGATGAGGAAATGAGATGAAATAAGCTAAAAAAAAAAGCTGAATCGGTGCACCGACATTAGTCTTGGGCTCCTAGAACCAACGTACCACATGCCCGTAAGTGTGGGATTACAATTTGGATGTTTTGTTCACATCGTTTTGTGAGACATGACTTAAATTGGTGTAATACAAAGGAAGCGAGTTTTATGGGTGTTTGAGTTGTGAGGGAAACTTCTCATGTGATTGTATTGTACTTGCTACTCAGTCAAATCTAGAAAGAAGTAAGTTTGGTGGTAGCATTTCAAAGGGATATTCTACCGGGTTCTTACATTTCTATGCTTTTGTGTTTAATCTGTTTTGATGAATGAAATGCTATTTTTGTTATTTGAAAGCACGAGTAACACTTAGATCTCATTTTCTCCCTTAAATTGTTAGTCCAGGGATATGGGGTTTAACTTTATTATGTGATGAATTAAACATTTCTTCGTGATGATGTTTTACTTGTATGCTCTTGATTTAGTCTCAACCTAGCAGTTGATTTGTTAAATTTTGTTGTGAACCATAAGTTTCGAACGAAAGCAAGATTTTATGACCACCAAAAGGGGATAAATATGAAAATTGCTCCTAATTATCTCTAATAAATGTATCACTTAGTTAAATCTAAGTTTTTGAGACCCAATTTAGGGGAGAATGTTTCACTTGATAAAAGCTCCCGCATAAGTTTTTTCTTTGTTTTTACAAAAATTAGGAATAATAAAATTTAAAATCTCCAAAATTCAACACTTTAAGCTAAACTTAAAACCAGTAGAATAGAACTTTATCTAATTTGAAAATTGACTCATTCCTCGTGAGATCAACACATAAACTTTGATCCGTAAATTACTTGAGTGACACATATACTTGTGTGATTGTTGTCTGTTTTGCACCAGTACCAAGCATCAAGTTTTTGACACCGTCATAGTGGCTTGAGAATGACGTTAAATTTCCATTTCAAAGAGAATTTTAGTTGAACCATAAGGGTTTAACATTGAAATTTGGTTTTTTTTTTTTAAATTTTTATCATATTTTATTTTTTATTTATGTTGTTATAAAAGTAAATAAATAAGCAGTGATTTGCATTTTCTATTCTTGCTTCTACACTTATCCTTATTTTATTTTACAATAAATCTTATTTTTCTATATGTGATTTTTACTAGCTTATCATCACTCACTAATCAGTTATAGGTTTATATGCAAATATTGAACTAACTGGACGTTGTCTTATGACCCTCAATTAGAAAGAACTGTTAAAAATTTAGTAAACTTTAAAAATTCAAAGCCATTTTAGGAGAAATGACAAACCAACCTCAAGAAGAGAATATCATGCCTAGACCCCTTAGAGTGTATGCCAATCTATTAGTAGAGGAAATTCACAAGTATTAACAACCTTACCATAGAGCCACCTCTTCGAACTTAAACATGTTATTATCAAAATAGTTCATGAAAATCAGTTTTGGAGATCACCCACAGAAGACCCTAACTTCATTTGACTAGTTTCTTCAAATTATGTGTCACGTTTAAGTATAATAACATTTCCAATGACATTGTTAAACTGAGGCAATTCCTTTTATCAGTTAGGGATAAGACCAAGATATGGTTAAACTCTTTAACACCATAATATATCATTACATTGAGTGAACCAGCCTAAAAATTCCTAGCCCAATATTTTGCTACACCCAATACTGTCAAACTTAGGACTGACATCAATTTCTTTAGACAACTAGATGGAGAGTCAATTTATGAAGCTTGGGAGATATTCAAGGATCTACTTAGGAAGTGTCCGCACATTACCCTATCTGACTAGCTTGTCATTCAAACCTATTATTAGGGGCCAGTGTGGTCTTTAAGGTTAATTATAGATGTTGTAGTTGGGGTCTCTTGTGTCCAAACCATTTTATGAGGTATTTCCATTAATTGAGGAGGCCTTATGTCCAAATAATTTTCAATGGCGTGTAAAGAGAGTGAATCTTAAGAAGGTTGCTAGTGTTTATGTCATAGCTGTATTAGCTGTTATAACTTCACAAGTGGCCACTATTTTGAGAAAATTAGATAATTTAGGTATAAGCCCAACCATAAGATCACTAGTAATAGAAGAGAATACCTATGACAACTAGTGGATCCTTGTAGCGCTTTTATGTGGAATCTATGAATGATATAACCAACAGAGTCAAGCTCTACTTCAACACATATAAGATTGGATTGAGGAATTAACCTAATTTTGGTTGGAGCAATAATTACAACATAGAAAACTAGCAGTGGGATAACAACCAACCTAACTTTTTATAAAATTGGAACAATAAGGGGAGTAGTAACCTGAGACCAACTTACCTAGCTAGATTCTCTTTTTCCTCAATTTAGGGAGAAGAAATTATCTTTGGTGGAATTATTTGTGAGTATGGGGAATCATATTCATATTGATGTTATAGTCATATGGAACATAGAAACACAATTATTGCAAATAACTCGCTCAAAGAGTCGGAAATCCCAAAGGATGTTGCCTAATAACATGGAGGTGAATCCAAAAACTAAAATGTGGAGTAGTGTAAAGCCATTAAACTTAGGAGTAGGAAGGAGTTGGAGGAGGTAGTTAGGAAGGATGATATCATAAAAGAGGAGCTTAAGCTTGAAAGAATTAGAGGAAAGCTTACCACAAACTTAGGAAAACATGACTCGCCTCCTAGGCAGGAACAGGAGAGACCACAATCACCATTTCCTTGAAGATTGTAGAAACATAAATTAAATAAAAAAAATTCTTAAAATTTTTAGAGGTTTTTTAGAAGCTTATAATAACAATTTTTCATGTACTGAAGCCCTAGAAATGATTTTTTATTACGATAAATTCATTAAACATGTCCTTAATAAGAAGAAAAAATCTAGAGATTTTGGGATTTTTACACTAACTGAGGAATATAGTATTATCGTACAAAAAACATTATAACAAAAACTTAAGAACCCAGTTAGTTTTATCATTCCTTATGCCATATGAGAGACATTCTTTGGAAAGTTTCTATGTGGCTTAGGGGCTACTATAAATCTCATACCTCGCTCTATTTCAAATGACTAGAATTAGGAGAAGTATAGCCTACCATAGTAACATTGCAATTAGCAGATCATTCACTTACCTTAGATCATAGAGTATGTTTTGGTTAATATTCATAACTTCAATCTTCTTAGACATGAAAATGTTAGGATCCCAATCAAATTAAGTAGACCTTCCCACTTAAACTAATTGTTTATTTATTTATATTTGTTGAATTAAAAATAAAAATGTTAAAACCTAATAAGAAAAAAGGCCCAAAATGGACCACAGCTTTTAATCAAACTATAGTACAGACATCCCACGTTGCATGTTAACTGGCGAGGGCTTTAAATTGACTTTAGGATAGACTGAATCTTAAAATTATTATATTCATTTTAAAATTAAAATAAAATACAAACCATTAATTAAATTTTGTTTTTTGCGCACGTCTAAAACTAAATTCAAAGATTTTTCAGGCATGTTTTCATAAAGAAAAAAACTTTTTTCTTAAAACCCATGCTGCCGACACGGGAGCGAGATCGACCGATCAAAAAATTAATTCTTGCTTGACTTATTTATTTATTTTGAATTCTGATTTAGGGTCTGTTTGGGACAGCTGCGGCTTATTGAATAATTTACTGATAAATTTGGTTAAAAATAATCTGCTCATAAGCAATGTGTCGTGATCATTACAACTTTTTTTTTTTTTTTTAAACTGTCAGAAAGTTGTCACCGCACCCAGATAGATGCGGTGTGAAAAAGTTGTTTTTGACATTTTGAAAACGCATAAGCTGTCAAAACACAGTTTACTCAAACAGGTCAGGTGCATTTCCAGAACGTCACCGCACCAAATAAACTGTCTCAAATGGAACTTTAAGCTCCACATTAACTTTGAAATTGATTACATAGAATTTTATGTAATTACAATAAATGCTGTTTGATAGTTCCCCATAATATATTAATGTCGGTATTAAAAAAAAAAAAAAAAAAAAAGAAAAAAACAGAACATAAATTTTTAAGTAACGTGCAGGCCACCAGCCTATTAATCAATATATACACATGCGACAGGGGTGCCCACTAAAATCTTATGATTTTTAACTGTATTTAAGATTAGTGTGCTGTTAATGATTTGAAATTATGTTCATTTTAGAGAGAAATCATGTTATTATGTGGAGTCTGATTGTGTAGATAAAATATCAATTTAAAGCCCTCGCTTCTGCCCCTTTATACTGTGTTCGAGAGTGCATTGTGCCTCACTGTTGTATCTGTAATGCCCCAAGTCCGAGACCAGCTGCGCCACAATACCCGAAAGATTGCGTCGCTGTGTTTGGTCCATTTTCAGAACCTGAGAGTATGATACTGGAATGCTCAGATGCAGCACACTTCAGAGCGTCGTAGCACCACATTGTGGCACCCGACCCTCGTAATCAATATTATGCAGTTTTCTTACTTATTATGTCAACATGCAGAGAGACTTGGGTGTTGGATCATTTGTAAAATTCTTTCCATTTTCTTCATAGTGAACTCTTAATCTTGTGTGGCTCTGTAATTTTTTCCCATTCTCGATTTTTTCACATTAAATCTTGTAGCTCCTCTAACGTTTTGTCCTGTTCGCTTAAGTTTAAGCTTTGCTTCGGATCTTTTAGATCAATTTTCACTATCTACATCTCCCAATAAATCAATCATGTTGTTCTCATACTTAAATCAGGGGGGTCAACTCAGATTGATAGATCATGTTTGGTTTAATTTAAAGTTATAATCCTAACTCAATCCCCCAGCATTTATGCCCATAAAACTTTTTGTGTGCTGAAGCCTAACTCGCTCTAGATCTGTTATATTCTAATTTATTTAGGATCTGTTTGGCACAACTACAGCTTCCCAGACCTAATATATTCTATTCAATTAAAACGTTAGTACCGATAGTCAAGTGCATATATTACTTCTTTTAAATAAAGGGCATTTACATATCTACCATTAAATACTTATGCTTTTTACATTTATATCAGCTAACTCTTTCATGTCATATCAAAGTACTATTATTGTAATTTTCGAAGTAATATACATATTTGGATGTGTAGATAAGATGATATATTTGTAAAAATTAAAGTTAGGGTTATAGATAGGGCTATGAATTTAGCTTGAAGATAGTTAATCTCTAGAAGATTGATTCGAATTTTGGCTCGAATTGAAATCGGATTGAAATAAATGAGCCGAGCTGCGAGTCAAAATTTTGGATCGAATTTTTTCGAGCCGATTTTGAGCTGACCGAGCCCGGCTCGTTAACAACATAGGACTGTGAGTTTAGCGAATTTAGCTCAAAGATCAATAATTGCTCAAAAATGATTTGAATTTGACTCGGAGGAAATCAGATCGAAATAAATGAGCTGAGCTACGAGCCAAAATTTTGGATTGAATTTTTTTTCTAGCTGATTTAGAGCCGACCCCAACTCAACTTGAAATCAAATGGTTAACAACCATAGTTATAGATGTAAATGATGACATGCATGTACACCTTTAAAAAATAGGATAATTACTGAAAAGATATGAGATGACTTAATTTTATTGATGAAAAGATGAGTGTAAATACTCATTACAAGACTTACTAGTAAAGAAAACAATAAAAATAGAATATAATATAAAAGGAAATGAATAATAACAAAATAAAAGAGACAGCTAATCTCTCTAATTTAATGAGAGAAATAAATAGAGATTTCCAAAATCCCTCATATAATTTATAACCCTCTAAATATAGAATTGTAACAAATATGAAATATAATCATTAATATTTTCGAGATTTTTCAACTCTCCATCAAGTTGGGTTGTACAGATTGTACATGTCTAACTTGTTACATAATTCTTCAAAGTTGATTCTTAGGAGAGGTTTAAAGAGAATATCTGTTGTTTGATGTTGGGAAGGAATGTATGCAAGTTCGACGACTCCTCTCTCAATGTTTTCTGAGATGAAGTGTCGATCGATCTCAATGTGTTTCGTTCTGTCATGGTGTACTAGATTCTTTGCAATGTTGATGGATGTCTGGTTGTCGCATTGTAGTTTGACAGTTTTTTCAGTTAACATTTCTAGTTCGCTGAGTATTCTTCGAATCAACATTCCTTCGCAGATTCTGAGTGCAAGAGCTCTGAATTCAGCTTCAGCACTGCTTCTTGTTACCACATATTGTTTTTTGATTCTCCAAGTTACTAGGTTTCCCCAGACATAAGTGCAATAGTCGGAAGTCAATCGTCAGTCTGAGACATCCCCTGCCCAGTCTGCGTCTGAATACACTTCTATACTTTGATCATGATCCATTTGAAACAGTAGCCCTTTGGTTGGAGTCATCTTGAGGTATCTCAAGATTCTGTAGACTGCATTCATGTGTTCTTCCGTAGGGTTGTTCATGAATTGGCTAACAACACTAACAGAAAAACCAATGTCAGGTCGTGTGTGTGAGAGATAGATGAGTCGCCCCACAAGTCGCTGATATCTCCCCCTATCCACAGGTGCGCTATTTTTCTTAGTGCCAATTTTCTTGTAGGAATCCATTGGAGTATCAGCAGGTTTGCAACCGAGCATACATATTTCCTTCAACAGGTTCAATGTATATTTCCGTTGTGACACAAATATTCCTCGTTTTGATCGAGCTAGTTCCATGCCGAGAAAGAACTTTGGGTTTCTAAGGTTTTTGATTTCGAATTCTCGAGTAAGAAGCTTTGTCAGATTTGTGAGTTCTTCTTGATTTACAATGAGGATGATGTCATCGACGTATACGGTTAGAATTGCAATCTTCTTTTCGGGAGAGGTTTTCACGAAGAGAGTGTGATCTGCCTGACATTGTGTATACACGTGTTTTGTCACTGATTTTGCAAATCTATCGAACCATGTTCGGGGAGATTGTTTGAGACCGTACAATGATTTTTGGAGTTTGCAGACTCTATTGCTTGGAAAGGATGCTTCTAGTCCGGGAGGTGCTTCCATGTAAACTTCTTCTTCCAAATCGCCATTTAGGAAAACATTTTTCACGTCGAACTGATGTAGCCGCCAGTCTTCATTTGCCGCAAGTGAGAGAAGGATTCTGATGGTGTTAAGTTTGGTCACGGGGGCAAAGGTTTCTTGGTAATTAATACCGTATGACTGTGAAAAACCTTTCGATGTGAGGCGTCATTTTAATCTCTCAATTGTACCATTTGCCTTATATTTTACTTTGAAGATCCATTTGCAGCCGATTTCTTTCTTTCCCTTTGACATGTCTAAAACAGTACATGTACCATTCTTTTGTTGGGCTCTTACCTTCTCATTGATGGTCGCTTTCCACCACAGGTGTTTGAGAGCTTCATCAATGGTGTTTGGGACTTGTGTATTGTCGAATGCAGTGACATAGACTCGGTAAGCTGAAGATAGTCTTTCATAGGACACAAAGTTGGAGATCAGATGCATCGTGTGTTCGTACCTAAGTGGAGAACGGATGAACCTAACACCTTTCCTTAAAGCAATTGGAATGTCGGAGTCATCAATCATATGTAGAATAAATTTATGTTCAAGTGTGTTTGTACCTGAGTGGATTTCTGTAGGAGTTGGATTCGGTTTTGACCCTTTGATTGGTGCTGGATGTGTTGGTTGATTTATGTGCGAGTTGGACATTTGAGGACTAGACGGAGACTGATTGTAAGATACATTTTCAAGTGAGTTAGATGAACTTGCTGAATCCGAGCCGGAAGATAATGAGTTTGGTTCAAGAGACGAGGATTTGGTGTGTGGTGGTATGAACTCGTTGTCCCCCCAAGATTGATATTCTCTCAAAGTCTCCCCTTGAATATTAGAATTGGGGTAGTAAGACTGATTTTCAAAGAAGCTGGCATCCATAGTGTCGTAGGTTTTTCTTGTAGGAGGAGAGTAACACTTATACCCTTTTTGAAGAGGCGAGTAGCCAAGGAAAATGCATTTAGTAGATTTGGAGTCAAGTTTGTTGCGATTGTATGAATGAATGTGAAAAAAGGAGGAGCAACCAAATACTTTGGTAGGTAGATTTTGGGTAATTGCCTTGGTGTGGGAAAATGATTTGAGAAGGGGTTGGACTGGACTTTGAAATTTGAGGACCCGAGAAGACATCCTGTTGATGAGATAGGATGCAGTGGATACAACGTCACCCCAAAAAGCCTTAGGCACATTAGAGGAAAACATGAGGCAGTGGGCTACCTCGAGAAGGTGGTGGCTCTTGTGTTCGACGATCCCATTTTGTTGAGGAGTGTCGACACAAGAACTGAGATGAATGATGCCTTTAGAGGAGAGATAAAAGACGAGGATAGAAGCGAAGTACTCCTTTGCATTATCAATCTTGAGTGTCTGGATGGAGGTTTGAAATTGTGTTTGGATCATTAAGTAAAATTGTTCAAATATGTGACATACTGCAGATTTATCTTTCATAAGAAATAGCACGTTAGTCGAGTGTGATCATCAATAAAGGAGACAAACCACCGAGTCCCGATAAGGGTTGTAACACGGGATGGGCCCCAGATATCGTTATGAATGAGTGCAAAGAGCCGGGAAGAGGTGCAACCAACACATGGAAATGACATGCGAGTATGTTTGGCAAGTTGACAAAATTCACATTGAAAAGAACGAACATCTTTAGTCATAAATAAATTTGGAAATAGTTTTACAGGATACATAAAATTTGGATGGTCGAGACGAAAATGCAACATGATCTCAGAATCTTTATTGACACTAGAATTGAAGACATAATGATGGGTAGACAAATGTCCGCAATGAGGTCGTGGTGGTGAAGTACCATTGATGACGTAGAGACCCCAACACAACTCAACATTGTCAATCGTCATCTTCGAGTCTGCATCCTAAAATTCACACACGGCTAATCAACTTTTCGATGGATATTAAATTGCAATTTAAAGTAGGAATATGCAGCACAGATCAGAGTAGAATGTTTTGGGTGATGCGCACGGAGCCAAAGCCAGTGACTTTGAAGTCAGAGCCATCGACAACGTGAATGGTGAAGTTGTCTTTGCACGACATATTGTAATGGAGAAGGGAGGCATCGACAGTCATGTGATGAGAAGCGCTAAAATCGATGATCTACTGATCGAGGGATCCTTGATTGACTATGAAGGCATGGTAGAACGTACTTTGATGCGCGAGCAGGCCGGTGATGGGGTCGGAAACAGCCAGATCAGGTGGTTTACCGATTAGTTTGTGCAGAAAATCTAATTGCTCTTTGCTGATTGGACTGGGCACTGGTGCAGGAAGGTTATCAGCAGCGATGACGCTGTTGGCATGGGGAGCAGGATCAGACCGAGGCTTCTAATCAGCTGGCTTTCCATGAAGCACCCAACACGTGACTTTTTTATGGTCTGGTTTGCGGCAATGGTCACACCAGAGACGACCTTTGCTTGATGGGTTGTCACTGTATCGAGGCGGAGGAACCCGAGCTACAAGAGCGGAGATGTCAACTGAGAGATTGGGCGAGGTGGAGGTAGGCCCAAGCATGACTTTCTCGCGGCTTTCTTTGCGGCGAACCTCAGAGAAAGCCTCGTGAATGCTCGATAGTGGTTTGAGGCCTAATACATGAGAGCAGACATTCGAGAGAGTTGTTAAGGCCGAGAAGGAATTTGAATATCCATTTTTGCTCGATAATCTGACGGTATAAGTTGGAGTCCGGAGTGCATGACCAGGCATGGACTTCATACATGTCAACGTGATGTCAGTAATGTGAGAGGACATTAAAATACCGAGTCACAGATTGATCACCTTGGTGAAAATCGTGGAGGATTGACTCGATCTCGAAGAGCTTGGATGTGTTATCTGAGTGAGAGTATGTCTCTCGAGCAGCATCCCAAATACTCTTGATTATGTCGTAGAGAAGAAAATTTTCGCCGATGTCGTTGGTCATGGAATTGATTAACCACGACATGATCATGTGGTTTTCTGCATTCCATGTCCGGAATTTTGGGTCGTCCTTGGTCGAAGCAACGACATCACCGGTGATATAGTCGTCCTTGCCTTTGCCGCAGATAAACAACATGACGGATTTATACCATTCAAGGTAACTTTGGCCGTTGAGTTTGTGGCTAGTGATGAGGGAGGAAGTGTCATCGATTCCGGTTGGAACAAGGGCAGATGAGGCAGATGATATTTCTTGGGAGGAAGAAGAAAAAGTCGTTATACCGAAGAAGATTGGTATGACTTTGATACCATGAAATGATATGAGATGACTTAATTTTATTGATGAAAAGAGAGGTATAAATACCTATTACAGGACTTACTGGTAAAGAAAATAATAAAAATAGAATACAATATAAAAAGAAATGAATAATAACAAAATATAAGAGACAATTAATGTCTCTAATTTAAGGAGAGAAATAAATAGAGATTCCCAAGATCCCTCATATAATTTATAACCTTTTAAATATAGAGTTATAATAAATATAAAATATAATCATTTGTATTTTAGAGATCTTTCAACAATTACTTACAGATCACCCAAAATATGGATATTTACAAATTAATCACTCAGATGATTCTGTTGAACTACCGAATCAACGTGTTAACGCATGACACAATCAAAATATCGAGAATTTGATAAAAATGAAAAATATGAGTTGGGGTTTTAATAAGAATTTTGATGGTTGAGCTAGAATTTGAAAAATGGATGGAACAAGGTGGTTAATTTGTAAATAGCAAAGTATTGGCCGGTCCCTATAAAATTGTCCCAAAAATAGGATAGTTACCAAGATGTGGAAAGGATTGCTCCAATGATTGGAGCTTTGAAAGAAACGGAAAAGAGAAAATAAATAAAATAACAAGTATAGATTTGTCCCGTATGTGAGATCTGAGGTATTTTAAGGCTACCATTATATATATATATATATATATATATATATATATAATGATTATATTAAGAAGAGATAGATCTCCTAATATGAGAAAAGTCAAGAGAAAAGAATGGGTCAAGTCTAAAATTATGTGCTTACCCATATTTTAATGGGGGGAGTAACACATTTTTATTATTTTTTTATATTTCCCGATTTAATCGAGGGGTTAGTTACAGTTCTTTATAGTATCTTTTTATGATTTCACCTTTATAGCGGAGTTATAAGTCCTTATGGTGTTTTTTTATATTCATAACCTATTTTGACACATTTTCATCATTTATCTTCTCACCCGAACTGTTATATTGTCTGGAGATTCATGAGGACCATTTTTAGGTGTATATATTAAGCTCCCAGATTTTCTTGTTCTTTGATAGCGATAGCTGCGATAAAGACAAGATAATTTTTAAAACTAAAAACTTGATTATATAAATCACTAATGATACTTTCTGTTTAGGTGCACTTTACGTTTGACATCTTTTGCACTATATCACCGGCTTAGAAACATTTTTCTCTGAATCGACTCTTTGGTCAATGTTGTGTTGATTTGGTTGTTTGTGTTGAATAGCGGTTTAGCTCCTGGGAAAATCATCGATTGTGATATCCACTAGCTTGGTTCTTAGTCTTCGCCCATCTCATTTGCTAGGTTGGGCCGTCAGTAGCTTGCTCATCTCAGAGATTTTCATTTGCTTTGTAATAGCCAATTTTTTAAAAATCAGATAAATTTTTTTGCGACACATAAATTACCTCCATTTTTTTATCTTCCCGAAATTTGATCGAAACAATTTTGTAAAATTCTATGCGTTAAACCAAACAATTTGATATAGAACACTATGTATAATTAAGATAGGATTGGGAAATATAAAATTTGTAAGTTATAAGTATAATTAAATTAATTAAATTTAATTAATCCATAATCCTATATTAATCCTGTAGATTCATTGTAGCCATTCATTCTTTCCCCCCTTCCCTCTGTCACTTCTGCCTGGGAGAAGGATGCTCGTTCGGCCCCCTGTAGCAGTGATGCGACCCTTGCTACAATGCAAGGGAGCAAACAGTCACGGGTAGCACAAATCGAGTGGCACGTGGGTAATCTTAGCAAGCAATCCAGGGCTCCGGGGTAATATTTTTGGGTACAAATTTCTCTATCTCGCAACTCTAAACATTAATAGTCTTTTGTAAGCTTCCGTAAGGATTAGGAGAGGTGTGGTTGGAGGTGAAAGAAGAAATTTGCCAGCTTTGGAGAATGGCTGGTTACTAAGAAGGCTGTTTAAGGTATATTTTTAGCAAATCAATTACATTTTTTTGGTTTAATTACTTTATTAGCCATGGCATCTTTAAGATTCCGGGTTATTTGTTCGGAGCGGCGAGCTCGAGGCGAGAGTGTGGAAATTTAGTGTAAAGCGACTAGGTAAATCAATTTTACTGTAATTTAAGAAGATTAATTCAATTAACAGAAATTGTTTAAATATTAAAATTTAATGTTATGTTTAATAGGTTATTGAGCTCAATGTAAAAGTTACCTCAACGTCCAGCCAGTTATCAAAGATCAAGAATCTAGTGTCACAATTAAGATAAGTAATTATATTTCTAAATTTTAATAATCGTCTTTATTTTAAAATGTATGTTCATGTATCTGCAGTTCAGTGAGACTTATATTACAGTAGAATCTTCATATTGATAGATATGAAAAGATATGCATAAAATAGATGTATGAGAATGATGAAATATATGATATATATGATGAGCAAGATAGATATAATAGAAAAGATACACATGATAATCACAATAGAACATAACCTGCATGATATGGGCAAGAGATATGCATGAGATAAATATATGAATGATATGAGAAATGCATGATGGTAGTTGCAATATAGAGTATGAGTAAGTATTAATGTTAGTAGGTTGCATAAGGATGTCTCATAATAATATATGTATGAAGAATGAAATAACTTATATATGAATGCTTGTATGTGCATTGTCAGATGATGAGTTTACCCTTTAATGGTACAAGCAGTGGATACTAATGTACCCACACAAGTATAGTTTTTCTATCGCCCCAAACAATTGTGATGATTAGATCACTAATCGTTATGTCGACGAGATAATATTGATCAAGGGCAAGTAGGACAAAGCTTACCTCCTCAGACAATTTTGATGTTTACATTGCTAACCACTTACCGATAGGATAATATCGGTCAAGGGTAGGTAAAGGCCTTTCAACCCTAGATAATTAAGAAGTGTAGATCGCTAACCACATTACCGATGGGAGCCAACGAGACAATATCGACAAATGGTATGTTATGTTTGTTGACGGTGACACTCACAAATACAAAAATGTATGTAAATATTATAAAGTAAAAGAAAAGTTAAGATAAATGCATATAGAAGATTAGTGTATGTTCATTTAGAAAGAATTCATTGATGCATGCATTAGTATATATCAGATTGCTTATAAAAAAATATGAAAAACCAAAATAATATAAGATTTCTTATAAACTCGCATGCATATTGAATTCTTTTACTTTGATTAATATATTTTACAAGTGTCACTACTCCTTGGTTATCTTTAAATAACTCACTATGTTGTTTTTATATTATATTTAAGCTTTAAACATTTTGAACAAGTTAAACAGGAGAAGAGCAAATATATATGGGAGGAGATAACAACAATTATATATGTACCAATTTATACATGTTAATTTTAATTATTTTCTTTAGTGACTCTTTCATGTATTATTTGAATTTTAAATTATTAATTTTAGAATTAGAATTAGAATAACAACGAATTGATTTCCACCTTCCGATCGTTCGTTCTCGTCTTGGTTAAATCGAAGCATCGAGCTAGTCTTTTGTTTGCTTGCCTCAGAGAGGATACTTTTTTTTTGCTCACCCCAGAGGAGAGTTTTTTATTTTCTTGTCCCGAATGAGAGTATTTTATTTACTCGCCCTATAGAAGAGTTTTTTTTTTTTTTTTTTTTTTTATATTTTGTTGCCCCGGAGAAGAGTTTTTTATTTGCTCGCCTCAGAGTGGAGTTTATTTGTTTGCTTACCTTGAAGAAGAGTTTTTTGTTTGCTTGCCTCAGAAGGGAGTCTTTTGTTTGCTCGTCCTGAAAGAGATTTTATTTTTTTGCTAACACAAAAAGAGAGTTTTTGTTTCCTCGTCTTGGTGGGGAGTTATTTTTTTGCTAACACAGTTAGGTAGGGAAAATACTAGCTCTACTCTAGAATTTCATCTTCTCCCTCCACCTGGGGGCTAACATCTCATATCAAAACTTAAAATTATAAATCAAATTGTTGGCCTTAGCATGTTACTCTAAAGTCCTCTAATTCCACATCCTTGAAAGTTTATTTCCCTATTTATTTGCACTCAACCCCATGAACTATATTCTCATCCATAAAATCAAATGTGATTCTTATCATTTGTTGACTGAGACAATATCATCTCGGATTTTACATGTTCTCACAACAGGTATTAAGATCTTAATTGGTCAAATTAAGGAGTAAATGAAGTACAATATTTCAGATCATCAAAACTTATTCCAACATTGAAGTCTAATACTTCACACAACTTCCTTTCAATACTTAATCACTTATCATTTTAAGAAAAAAAATAAACAAAACTACTTAGAATTCATGGAAAAAACACAACCACACTTGAGTTTAAAAATAGAAATCATGCACATAAATAAAAAATCTAAATTAAAACCAAATGTAGTCACAAAGATAAACACTTATTTCAAATCATCTCCACAAAATGTTTTGAAGTTACTTTGAATTCTTTTCTTTCACTCACCATACAAACTAAAACTTAAAATAAAAAGAAAGGTGCCCGGCGGCGGCGGCGGCGACGAGCGGCGGCGGCGGCGGAGGTTACTAGGATGAATGATGGCTATTAGATGAGTATTGGCCTCTTCTTTGATGAACAAAGCATTCTTTTATAAAAATCAAAGAGGTGCCTTGGTGTCTCTTCAAAATATGTCTCTATTCAATGAATCTTCTAGAAGTTGCATTCTTTTAAAAGCCAATTGAATGAATTTTTGTGTCCATAAACTATTTCCCACGTTTTTACCAAGGTTGCTTCAAACACCTCTTCAAAAAGTCATCCAAATTTAATGAATCATCAAATAATTACTTCTAGCGCTTAAGCACGGGGTACCTGACACTTAGATACGATTCTCTCTGAATAATTGGCGCGTAAGCGCTAGTAGCGCCTCAGTTTATTTTTCCACATTCTTAATTTTTGCTCCAAATTTGATCATTTTTCACTCATTTTTACTATTTTTCATCCATTTGATTGTACCTGAAAGAAAAATACACAAATATATTTCATTAAAGCGCAATATCACCAAAAATAAACATAAAAATGTGTACAAAAATACTATATATTTTATGTGTATCACTTTCCTTCTTGTTGGCAGCATGCTCGACGCTCGTTGTATATTTTATGATGTTGAATCCAAATTTGTCCTGTGAGACATGCCCAATGATCAAAATGGTAGAGACCTTGAGGGAGAAAAAAAAGAGACGAAGAAGGGAAAAGAAATAAATTACCACATATAAACTTGCCCGTATGGGTGAATTGGGGTATCTCTGGGCTCTTTGATTCATTTTATATATCAGAAATAGTGATTATATTGAGAAAGAGAGAGAGAGTTCTCCCTTCATGAGAAAAGTCAAGAGACAAGAGCCCCCACTTGCCTCCCCATTTTTACATGCCAAGTCTAAAATTACATGGTCTCCACTTTAATGGGGAGTTAGAAGTTATTATATATTTATGATTCCCGCTTTAATTGGGGAGTTACAAGTCTTTATGATGTTTTTTTATGGTCACAATTTTAATATGATGGTTATATATCTTTATCGTGCTTTTTTATATTCATTATCGCTTTTTGCCACATTTTCATCATCTCTTTTTATCTGGACCGTTAGATTGTATCGAGATTCTTGCAGACCATTTTTAGGTGTATAATATAGTTCACCTGAAACATCGATATTTATAAAAATAATAAACATAGCACTCTAAACATCTTTATTTACATATGTCGCTGCATCAACTTTCAATTTACAAATAAAGAACTTAAATTTTTAAGATTCTTAAAAAATAACACTCCATTATTTTCTCAGTTTTGCTCTTCGTCCCACTCCTCGCAGTGAAGACGAGCACACAACTTTACACACAAGATCTAACTTTATTTTAGAAATGTAAGGCTCACAGCCAGTTTTATTAAAAGGAAGCAAATGTTACTAAGCAACATGAGAGACATAAATACAACACGATACAATACAATTGTAAACACCATATAACACAACATCTAACACTAAACCAACTACAAAAAAAAAGAGCTATCAAAAAGAAAAGAAAATCTTCCAAGAAAGAACATCCACATCAAGTTTTAGTAAGACAGAGCAATGGCTAGTAAACTCCACAATGAAGCAAAATCTAAGGAGGAAAGTCACTTAAGTAGCAATCCAAACAACAATCATAAGATCCAACAGAAGCAGTTATAAAATTCTTATGAATAATCAATGAACACACCCATCTATAAAACAAGAAAGACAAATCAGATGACAAAGAAAAAAAAACTAAAAAGAGACAAGTTAAAGAAGCAGCTTCCAAAATAGCAATAGAAAACCCACCTTCTATCCGACAAAAGCAATCAAAAGAAAAAAAAAATGAAAAACATAACAAAAAAAATCAAATAAACCCAAACAACAATTACCGTCCTAAAAATTAAAAACATAAGAGCTCAATTTTACTTACCTGCAAAAAATTATTAAGAAAACTTCCAAGTATTATGAATATTTAAAATAAAAAATTCTAAATATTCAAAATTATGGTTTAATTATAATAAATTGTTGGAAAACATCATAGCTCCACCAAAATCAATAAAAAAAAGAACAAACAAGAGTAAAATCAATGAAAATTTCAACTTAACTAGAATAAAAGCCACGAGACAAACAAAAAATCAAAATTTCTTGCCTCAACAACATAGATCTAGGAACACCACCACCGAGAGAAACAATAAAACAAATGAAACAAAGGAGAATCTAATGTTATCAAGACAAAACAAGATAAAACCAACCAAAGAAACCCAAAGAAATAACATCTAAAAAATAAATAATATCACATTAACCAATAAAAATTTCCTTAAATTTTCATCCAAATATTGAGTAACTTAAATTAAAGAAGTCAAAGATTTCATTCTCAAACTTCCGTATTCTATTTTTTGTTTAATTAACCAATGAATGTTCTGAATGAGCACATCATTAGGAGTGAAATCATTATTAAAAAAATATATTATTTCTTCATACTAGATAAAATAAGAAGTAATGTGAACAACTATAAGGAAAAACATTCTAGTAATCTTACAAGCCAAATTATCATAATAAGATATGAATTGATTGAAATGACTATGAGCCAAGAGGAAAAAATCATTAGGAATATAATGCTTAAGTTAATTATGAGAGAAAATGCTTTAAAAGAAAAGATGATTATGAGATTCCATCTCATCGTTGCAAAGACAATAATACATGTTAACCAAAACCTCTCTATGAACCAAGATATCAATAGTTTTAAGTCCTTGATGAAAAATTTTTCAAGAATGGAAAGTAAATTTGATAACATTACCTTTAAACCAAACTCACTTATACTAATTAACAACAAGCAAATGCTCATATAATTGAAAATAAATAGATTTATGAGAATAAAAGTTTCTCCCTTTCTAGATACAAGTAAGGACCATAGTAATAGGATTATCCATAATTTAATTAATACACTGAATATTGGCATTATTGTTATAGAGTATTAATAAATTGTAAATAGTGTATTAATCAATTTGAGAGTATTAATCGATTAAAGAGTATTAATCGATTATACATATGGTATGTAAAGATAGGTAAAGAGGAAGAACAAAACTAATCGTAAAGATAGCTCCATATGATATGTATAATCAATTGTAAATGACTAGCCGTAGATAATAATTTTTGCTTCTAACCCGCCAACTAACCATGAAGCTTATCTAAAATATTGTTACAGTCATTAAAATTAATCTTGGAATGTTTAATAACAATGTTAAGATAGTTCCAAGGAAAATATTTAACATAAAAACTACAGTAATTACAAACACAATTTTAAATTTGAGCCTCAACAACTTATAAAAAATAAAATCTAATATTGAATAAGTAACATGCAA
>JXCR01006109.1:0-27882 GCA_002079205.1 Phalaenopsis hybrid cultivar
TTTGCATCTTTTTGCTCCAATGATCATAATTCATCATACCTGCAACAAAACATAAAAAATACATTTCTTTAAAGTGCAGTATCATCAAAAATAGTGTAAAATAGGTATAAAAATCTCAACATATTTTCCTTTGGTCAAAACTCTAAGATCTCACTTGATGAAATTACATGGGATTTGTTCATACACCTTCATCTGGACCAGACAAACCTATTACATGCCCATGAAATTAAACTTTTCTTTACAAAAGCCCAAACCGATCTCGATTTGAGGGAAAATAGGCTATGCCTTTGTCTGAGAGGGGAGGCCTCAATCAGATGCTTGAAGAAGCTTCAGTGGTGTCTGGCAAACCTTTTGGAAGTGCTAGATTCCTTTTGTGAATAATTTAAGCAAAACTTCCTCCAACAGGTGGGGAGGTCTTGGTCTAGGACTAGGTTAGGGTGCTCAATAGAGGAGGGTTTTGATGGGGATCTACTTCATTTGGTTAAGGGAGAGTGAGGAGGTGCTCAATAGAAGAGGGTTTTGATGGTGATCTACTTCATTTGGCCACCCACAACCACTGCCTGAGCTCAATTTTGAGCCCAAAATTCAGGACACTTTATGTCATTCTATGAAACTCCATAAATCTCCAAATTAACTTGATCCTCACTGTCCCTTAACCAAATGAAGTAGATAACCATCAAAACCCTCCTCTATTGAGCACCTCCTCACTCTCCCTTAACCAAACCCACAACCACTGCCTGAGCTCAATTTTGAGCCCAAAATTCAGAACACTTTCTGTCATTCTCTGAAACTCCACAAATCTCCAAAATAACATGATCCTCACTCTCCCTTAACCAAATGAAGTACATCACCATCAAAACCCTCCTCTATTGAGCACCTCCTCACTCTCCCTTAACCAAATGAAGTACCTCCTCAGACTCCCTAAAATGAATTTCTCGAAGAATTCTTCAGCCCTGTTTTTATTTATGCATCTCAGGTACAATAATGTTGTTGATTTTCAGAAGAGCATTCTTCTATTAACAAGTATTGAGTATCTTAAAATTTGAATCACCTAGGATTTGTGTCCTCTTCTGCAATTTCTCGCATCTCTAAATATCTATAGAACATTTGTTCTCTTCAATTTTTGTTGCCATCACCTCTGATTCTTTGATGACCAACTGATTCAATTTTTGTGGTGACCCATTCCTCATGTGAATAGATTTGGACAATAGGTCAATCCTTGGTTTTCTTCTCTGCCAACACGCTTGATCCTGAACTGCATGAACTTCTAGATCTACACCTTGGCTTTATTAAGGTACTTAATCATCATTTCATCTCTAGCCTCTAATTCTCCATTTAATTCATTTACAATCAACAGCGAGTCTAACTTCAAAACCGAAAAGTAGGCACCCATTCATTAGTAAGACACAATCCAACGATCTGGGGTTCATACCTGCTTGGTTGTTTGTTACCTCAAACTCCATAGCCCCTAATTGATACAAGTGTTATTTTGATGGGCTACTTAAAGCTGGCCCTAATCCTACTGTGGAATAGTTTAAAGCACCATCAAAATATAGGAGCCACTATTTTTGATTGGTCGAAATTTATCGCTCTGTTTTTCCTGCTTTGAAAAATTTATCAAGAAATTCATGATTGCCTATGCCTTGATAGCTNGAAGCACCATCAAAATATAGGAGCCACTATTTTTGATTGGTCGGAATTTATCGCTCTGTTTTTCCTGCTTTGAAAAATTTATCAAGAAATTCATGATTGCCTATGCCTTGATAGCTGTTTGAGGGATGTACATGATGTCAAATTTGCATAGACCTACCACCCACTTGAGTAGTCGACCTGATTCTGGCTAGGTAAGCACTGATTTTAGCAGGTGGTGCGAAATCACCCAAATGGGATGTGTTTGAAAGTGGGGTCACAATTTGCATGTTGACACAATCAAAGTAAATATTAAATTTCTCCATAGAAATTTCCTTTTTGAATCATCTTTGATCAACACCAAGATGATTGCTTCAACACCTACTCCTAAATAAAATGATTCATTTGGCTTCAAGCTTTGGAGAAATGACTGCGAAGCTAGCGAGTCCTTAGACTTTGGAAGGCATACCGACACTAAGCCATCTAATTAAAGTTTTAACACTTTTCTAAGTTTCTTAAATAACGTTGCACACTTATCTCCCGAACTCAAAGTGAATCAACTTAGGGCTGTGATCCGGTCGGTCAAATTTCACACCTCCTAGGTATTTTTCGGGGATAACCGCTCAACTCTTTGCCTTCAGGGGTCAGGTGGTAACCCAAGAACTTGCCAGTTGAGGCTCCAAACATACATTTTAGAGGGTTTAGCTTTATATTATACTTTCAAAGATTAGGAATGTTTTTGTTAAATATTTTATATATTGTTTAGCCATCCAATTTTCTTAAGAAAATCATTCACGTAGACTTTAATATTTTTTCCTTTTTGATTAAAAAAAAATTACATCCATCAAGCGCTAGTATGTTACCCTAGCATTATTAAGCCTAAAGGGAATTACATTATAATAGAAAACACTAACAACATTTATGTAAATGCTCTTCTCAGCATCGACCAGGTGCATCTTTATCTAGTGATATCTTGAGAAGATGTCTATGAAAATCATTTTGGAATGGCCCACAACTGAATCTACTAGGGTGTCAATTCTCGGCAGGAGGTAGGATTCCATCAGCCGAATGACATTTAGGTTTGTGAAATCTATGCACATTTTCCACTTTCATTGTCATTCTAAACCATGGAAACATTTGAGACCCAGATGGGATACTACACCTCCTGGATGTAGCCTATCTCCTTCAGCTTCAACACCTCATCTCTTTTGGACTAGAGAAATGCTATCATTGAGTTACCTATCTTCTATTATTAAACAAATGGTGGTACTCACATTTAGGTGGTGGCAGGAGATGTCCACTAATATTCTTGGCATCTTTGCAGTGGACTAAGCGAAGGTGTCATGATGATTTTGAAGCATTTGGACCAGCAGCTCCATGTGTTTTGAATCAATGTTTTTACTTATTAAGAAAAATTTAGTTGGCTTATTGTCAGTAACAAGGATCTCCAAGGATGCCTCACTGGTCTCCAGACCCTTTCCCTCTAGTTCTACAAGTCAAGCGGCTCTTGCTCCATGCTTCCTACCACCCAGAGGTAGTAGAATTAGGACTGCTCTAGATCCCCTCGGATAATGATCACCTCTCTATCTCTAGAAACTTAACCGTGATGTTGTATGAGGATACCACAACCTTGAAGCTGTTCAACAATAGGCGGCCAGAGATGACATTTTTAGGTGGGCAACGAGTCAAGTATTAGAAAGTCCTCCAACTTCGTGAAGTACTTATCACCCTCCTAAGTAACTGCCAAAGACATAACACCTTATGCCTCCTTCCTCTCTCCTAAAAGCTATAGAAGGGGTCAACTGGTGCTACCAACCGGTTGGCTTGAAAACCAAGCTTATCAAAAACTGACTTGAATAGGATGTTCACTGAACTACCAGCATTGATAAAGATACTCCTAACGTAGAAGTTGATTATTATCTTAGTTGCAGACATAACATCGTTGTAGGGGTTTCCCCTAAGGGAGAAATCATCATCAGTAAAGGTGATGGGGAGCTCCCCCTTGTTTACATGGATGCTACACTACATAGTTCTCCCACTTTTGACCTCTTTTGGGAGGCTCGCAGGAGAATTCTATCCTTTGAAAAAAAGATGGGACTATCTGAGTGATGTGGACAACATTTGTCTGGTTTGGTCCAATTAGGGCCTCTATTACGGAGGCCTTCTGTGCCTCTAATCTGAGCTTTCAGTGTGATGAATTCCTTCAATTTTTTTCCCATGTAAGCTCCTAAATAAGGTTTTAGGGTTTCTTTATTCATCCTTATCATGCTCATGGTCCCAGTGGTAGTTGAAATACTTCCTCGTGTTTCGGAGGAAGGCTCTGGCCCTCATCGGTGGCACTTGCTTGATGTACTCTTTATCTTGGAAAGCATCCACAAGCTTGACCATCAACACTCTTAATAGAGTGGCTCGGGGTCCCTCATGCAAATCAAATGACAGTTAATAGTGTTGGGCCAACCTCTCCTAATATTGATTCATCCAGTGATCTCGACTCGATGCCTGGCCTCCATGGGCGGCATACTTCTTATTGTCTCAAGCGGGTTGGTTGTATTCATACTTCGATCAGATTGATGGTCTACAATCCTCNTCAGTGATCTCGACTCGATGCCTGGCCTCCATGGGCATACTTCTTATTGTCTCAAGCGGGTTGGTTGTATTCATACTTCGATCAGATTGATGGTCTACAATCCTCTATTTACTTCCACCTACCACTTTGTGGGGCTCTCTTATGGGCTCGGTGGTCTGCAAAAGTTAACTGGAGAATGCTTTCTTTGAAGATGATGCGTTTATTGTTCATTTCTAATAACTAGGCCAAATTCTGAGCTTTATACCGACCGAGGTCTTAACATAACTTCTAGGACATCAAGCTTTGCTTTAGGGTGGCTTGTTCCATGCACCCTTAGAGGNGATGCTTTCTTTGAAGATGATGTGTTTATTGTTCATTTCTAATAACTAGGCCAAATTCTGAGCTTTATACCGGCCGAGGTCTTAACATAACTTCTAGGACATCAAGCTTTGCTTTAGGGTGGCTTGTTCCATGCACCCTTAGAGGTCCTTCACATCTAACATCTCCCTATAAAATCATAAGATATAGGAATACAAGCTCTCGTTTAGTCTCTATTTCAGCTTCCATAAGGACTACATGCTCTTTTGGGTGCTTGGGTGTTGGCATACTGCGCAAAGAAAATCATACGAAAGTATGAAAAGAGGCTTATGCTTCTTATCATAAGACCTTTGAACCACTTCAAGGCTGACGAGCTCAGGTTAGTAAAGAATAGACTACAGTTGAATGCACCCAAAACTCTTAACAAGCGCGTTGCACATTCGAATGAGGCAATGTGGCATTAGGCTGACCGAACCTTATATGCTTCCATTACTGGGAGCTTGAAATTGTTCGGGTGCTCAACCTCTGAGATGTGAAGGGAGAAGGGATTCTTTAGTTGATGTGGCACCTCAATGCATTCGGACCGCTGTACTCTAGTTGCATAGATTTAACACTATCTTGGTATTGCAAAGCTTCGACACCCATGAAGTTGTGGTTCAGCCTTCTGCCATTGTGCACCATCACTGTTTCCTGGGGAAGGTTCTGTCCTCAGGGAGCCTGATCTTCTCATTGATTCATGACAACTCTCAGGACTTCTATGATTTGGCCCAAACTTGATTCATTATCTGGGTCCTCAACACTTGCATTTCCCATTGGACGTCACTCTCCATTCCTTCTCTGGGGTTCTTTGTATTGGCTATTTCTCTCTGGTGATTCTCTCCTTTTTTTGATCATTGCATTCCTCTTATTCTTGACAACATGAATTCACATTCGTTGCAGCTTTTAGGATGTTGAATCCAAAACTATACGGAGACATGCTTAATGAATAGAGCATAAAAAGGAGGTAAAAAGCTGAGGGAACTCAATCATGAACAATAAAATCACATAACCACTATACATGAAATGAGCTCCTATTTATGGGAATGAGAGTTGTAAGTTTATATTTTGTACCCTTAGTAAAGTAGGTACAAATACATAACTACAGGGTCAGGAGCCTAAGATGGAGTTCAACTTGGTAGGGCCAAGTGTCTATGATGGCGCCAGGCCAGATTTGGAACTGGGCAGCTACACGCCGAGAGCGTGAGGGAATAACCAACCGAGCCATTACCCTGACGGCTATGGCCTAAGGGTGGACCTGGAGGTTCCGACTGACTGCTTTAAATCTAAGCGGTTTTCATCATTCACTCGAATTGGTTAAGGAATGCCGACATATTCGTCTGTGCGAGGTTTATACCAATAACACTTTTGGAGGATGGGTGAGTTTTGCTCATCCTAGGACTATTTTTTTTCCAGCCTATAGAAGCCGGGTGGACAATTATGGGACTTTGAACTGTTCCTGGTGAGTCTCAGACCGCCACGTCATCGTCTTTATTGGCTATCAGATCTCTTTTAGATTCGTGCTGACCTATTTTTGATGCATGTGTGTGTATGTGTGTGCCTATATACATACATANTCCTCTATACATATATCTAAATAGATTAAAGTTGTAATCAATCATGTTTCTCGGCCTTTCAATGAAGCAACAATAAAGATAAATTTATGCCATGGCCACTTAAAACCAGACCAGAAATCAAAGAGAAAACGACGCCAACCTATTGACCCCAGACAACAAATTCATAACTGCAGATGAAAACACGGTTAACATGTAGGCAAGTAATGGTTTACACAAATGCTTTTTCACAAACTGAAATCTTGTTGCAACAGATCTGGGATCAGACAGTGCATGCTGTCGTGTTCTTCTCAGGCAGAAAAGGTTAAGGGAACAATTCACGTGAGACCCGAAGGACAAACACGGACCACTACGTCTTATGTTAAGCGGCTGATTCAATGCGAGAAGAAATGAAGTTGAAACTTGGATGAGGGCTTTTTTTTATCTCACCCAAAGATTCTATGCTCAAAGCTCACCATAAAATAAAATAAAAAAAGTGAACAATTAATTTAAGAACATTTCCATACATATCACGCAATTTTTATGCATTTACACATATAACAACAAAACATTCATATTTACATGCATGCCATTCAAATTTTTAACATCAAATAATAATAATAAAAAAAAATACTACATTCACTATCTTTTAAAAGTGAAACACACATTTTGATGTATGAGACCAAGATGATATAAGTGTAAGTATCTTACTTTGGGTGTTAGATATTTAAATACATAAGAATTGCGTGGTATGCATATAAATTTCTCTAAAAATAAACTTTAGTCTTGTTGGTATAAAATTGTTTATTTATTATTATTATTTTTAAGCTTAAGGAAAAAAACTCAGATTTAATGTATAAAATTTTTATCAATTAATTTGGCTACACTATAATTACCTATATTTAATTTTTTCTTCTTTTTGATAAAAATGTAATGACTTCAAAACTTTCAAAATTAGATAAGAGCAACAAACGTTTTTTTCCTTATTATTAGGGAGCTTGAAATCAATGGAAATTATAGTTGAACTCAATATACCTAAGTCAAATCAATGTTTATCAAAAGCATATGTTTGTGGGAGAGTAATCACTTAATATTTATACATCACTGAACTCAACATTCAATGTTCAATATTCAATATGATATTAAACTCAATTTACACATGTAATTTAAAATGTCTCCCTCACTCGAGAATTTTCGACATTAATTATTTCCCATTCCATGGATGATATTTTTTTGAATCAGTACCATCAATTACTCAAGCATTAAAAACAAACTTACCCATTTAAAATTAATATAAGAGTCATATATATTCAAAGATTCTCAGAGTTCTCATTAACTAGGTTAAATTCAATACAAAATGAATTGGAAGCGCCATGAAGATTGAAGTGGATAGAAAACACTCGCCCAACCTCATAATTGATTCACTAAGATCTTAGAAGACTCACAAAAAGATGCTCAAACTCAAAATTTGATTTGCTAATCTCACCTCAAAACTCTCTTACTCATGATCATGGAATACTAACCAACCATCTGCTAAGGTCTGCAACTTTATTGAACAGATTAGCAAGTTTGTCTATAGGAACTTCATGCATGAAGCTTTATCCTGTCAATTTTCAGTTAACTTTTGTCAACTATATTGACAGAACAATTATTCATGTTTACTTCTTAGTATTCAAACTACACAAATCCACTAGAATATCAAATAAGTTTCTTAGTAATTTTTTATTCATTTATTAAGAGTTCAAATTATAAAGTGTCTGTCTTGTAGCCTAGAAATAATTTAAATAAAGATTCTAAGGGCAATTTTAGGAGATGAAACTATACGGAATGTTGGTCACCAATTATATTATCTTAGTGCATCTTTCTCTAATCAAATGCATTCCTCTTGCTTCTTCTTTAAACCCCATTTATTTTCTACTAGCTGAGGTCTTATAAGTCTTATCTTTGTGGTTTAGACAACATTCATAAAAATATTTATATCTAACATCTAGACAAATGAAAAGAGTGTTGACTCACATCGAGAATAAGAAGGCACGCACTAAAAAAAAATAATAATGCAACAAAATTGATGAGGATTTATAAATATAGAGAATCAGTATTTCATGACTAATAGATCACTTGTGAAAGTAAGGGAAATAATCACTTGGATGATCTAGTGAGCTTTGGAGAGCACTCATGGAATTGTCCTAAGGTTGAATATAGTAGAAGAATCCTTAGATTTAATAACTTAGTGATAGCTCACAAGAATAAGGCATTAACACCAACTTTGGCATTGGAAGAAACTTATTATTTAGATAATAACAAAGATTCTACATGACACCCTCAATGAGCTGAGAAGCAAAAATTTTAGTTAACTAATGCTTTCTAAGAAAAATGTTGGAGATAAAATCTCTTACAAAGTTTAAAATTCTATATCTTGTTATGTGAGAAAGATAGGCTCTACAAAGCTTATGGCTTATTATGTGTTAGCCACTTTCTTATTTGATGCATATAATGTGTTGAAGTGATTCTTGATTTTATCATTTTTAAAGTTTATCCTCTTAGAAAGTTTTTAATATTTCCCATTAGGTTAAATTATTTCATTTATTTAGTTTTAAAAATTATTCTTTAATTTTATAGTGCCTAAAAGATACCAAAAAGTCTACAAGAAACATTAATAATTAGGAACCCAAAAGATTGCTACAAAAATTTTCACTTAATTTTACTAGGTGTTATCTATTAAGTTGTTGTCCTTATTGTGCTGCAACTTTGTGTCAACAAAAGTTAGTTTGGATATGCATTGGGGATAAATCAATTAAGTATGTTTCCTTAAATGCTCAAACTTACCAATAATCACATAATCTCACATAACAATAAATTTAGAGAAGATATGAAGATCTCATACTCATAAACATGAGAATTCATTATAACCTTAGTGCTTGATAATCATGAATAGAGGTAACAAAAAAAAAATACCAAAATTAGAACCAACCAAGTCACTTACAAAGAAAACCACAAAATTATATACTTGAGTAATAAATTGAATGAGAGAACTTGTTTTCATGTCTAATTCTCATAAATAATTCATTCATAGTGGCTAGTAGCATCACTCACACTTATTTACAAGTTTTCCAGACCAAGTTGGTGAATGTAACTAAGGATAATAAATGTTTTTTTTTTCATTTTTTATTTTTTTTGTTTCATATCAAAGATTTACAAAAGCATTAAACATTTCATAAGGTCTATGACCTTGACCATGATATAAAGGATTACTGACAGCTTTGAGGATTACTTGAGAATTTCATCAAATCCAAAGAAAATAAAAGAGTTTATAAACACCCATAACAAAATCCAATAGAGAATAAACAAGATATAGAATATAGTTTTTTCAGTGAAAGTCATTAAAATAATAGAGTATAAAATATGTAAAAATACTTTTAATGAAAGTAATTTATAAGATATATATTGTGCTTCTATTAAATAGCAGGTACTAAAACACGCTATTATCTTGAACATTTTATAGCACAAGATTTGTTTATTATTATTATTCGTTAGTAAAACTTAATTATATAAAAAAGTAAGAAATAAATAAAGGAGTTTTATTTTTTCTTACAGAGATAGCTTAGCTAGTATTTAGAAATTAAATTTCTATGGTATTAGAAATTACTAAAGATTCTAAAAATTGAGACTAAACATTTGAGTTCCATTGCATATACTCTATTACTCAAGAAACTAAATTTTTTGCTTTAAATAATGTTATGTGCAAATTTTGGTTCTTTTTAACTCAAAGTCATCAGCTTATCTAATTTTTGTTTTATAATTCTCTTTTCCAATTAATCTTGTTTCTTGGTTCATCAAAATGATTTGAAGAAGGAGAAAAATTTGAAATGGAGAAAACATAAAAAACCTAGACAAACAAAATATAAAAATAAAGGAGAATTTCTATAAGGCAATCGCTGTGCGGTAGATTAAGTGTATATGCCCAAAAAGAAATCAGGTCAAAACACCTTAAAAAATATCAATAAGGAAATCAAATATAAAAAACCAACATTATAACCAGAGAACCAAAATTTATATTTTTGTTTTGTGTTCTAGAGCAACTCCCAAAATAATGTGTCTATTTGATCAATTACTTCTTGAGGGATAATAAAAAATACTCTCGAGTAAGGGTGCCTTGCTTACTTTTTGTGATAACTAGTTAATAAGAATATCAAGGAATATTATTACCATTTCAAATAGAATTAGTCCAATGCTTCAAAGTCATATTGGGTCATCGGGTAGAGGGTGAATCACTGTATTACATACAAGTGACAACCAATTAGTTAACAGAGCCTATGAAATGATATTAAAAATGTGTTATAGGAATATAATGGGCTAAAATTTAGTATATCAATAAAGAGGTAAGGAATCATTAAGCATGTAGAGATAGTCGGTCAGGGTTTCATGGATATGTCATCTCATGCCATTATGACTCTTAGACTTCCTAGTCAGTAAGGTAATCAACCCTCCCCCCTCCCAATTAGAGATCCCTTATTAGTAACCCATGTGCTTCATCATCCAAGAACTCTCGATAGCCTTAAAGTCAAGAAAAAGAAATGATTAATTCCCTATGACATTATTTGGATGAAATTCAAATGTTGGACGTATACCTGCCAAGAAATTGGTAAGGAGTCCTCTAGAATGAAAGAGAAGGAATGAGATGACTAAAAAATCAAACCATCCCACAAAGGACTTACACCTCATCTGGGTCAAGGGAGCCTCTAACATCCTAGTCGTTCTAGATAATATTCTAACCAAATAACATATGTTTGGCAAGTTAGTTTGAAAGAGCAATAGTATACTTTAGAACATGAAAATATGATGCAATTATCTATATGAATACTTAATGTGGAGGCACTATTATTATAATTTGGGTCACACAAAGTTAATTTAAATTCAATCCAAAGGCCATGTAAGAAAAGTAAACAATAAAGTAAAGTTCTTATTTTATAGTGGATTCAATTTTAACTAAATTTTGATTAAGATAAATTTTTATTATTTTTATTCTGTAGAAATGCTTTTTTTTCTAAAGAGCCTAAGTGAAAACAAGAAAAACACAGATAATCCACAATTAAAATAATTAAGAATTCAATACTCTACACAAGATAACAAACAAAACACGTAAATAAAGTAAACAGCAAGTTGAGTGCCACTAGGTGGATAAAATATCCCAAAAAGACAAAATTGTAGTCAGAATTTGTATATACATACTTGATCCTAATTTTTATATAATAATGTAAACTCAAAACAAAGGAATCAGTTACAATTATGTTGTCCCTAGTCCTGTCCACATGGTTCCACATGTAAAGCACCCCAGAAACCCCATGCTCCTACCTTATTTCTAATATTGATTCATTTCTATAGATTCTAAAAAAATACCTATAAACCACCAAAAAAAGACTTGACCTGCATCAAAACTTAGCATATGGTATATCATGTAAGGTCTAACAAAATATGACTTGTAGGAAGAGATTTAAACACCATCTGCAGAGAGGATATTAGTTTAAGTTATGAAGCTACTCCTTATTACACATGTCGCCATAAAAGAAGGTTTCCCTTAACATACTAGTTTGCATGTCTCATACCCAGTAAATATGCAAAAGGAAACACAAAAAACATTTGACTAACGCTAACTATAAAATAACAACCAAGCATATGAAAACCCTAACTACACCCTACCCTATTCTAAACGAGCATCTAAAACAAGGTTTCATAATTACATACACTACGTATCTGCAAAAAGTGTGAATGAGGCTAGAGTATGATGTTGATGGGGTTACCATTCATGGCCCCATCCTAAAGATCCAAGACAACGAAAACATATCACTAGAAGATGAGCAAAATATATTTTAAAAGGGGTGACCTTACTTAGGGCTAAATTAGTATATGTTTTTAGTTTCAAAATATGGTTAAATCATGATGTATAATATTAATAATTGTTTCTCTTAATTTTTTAAATTTGACCTCATATAAGTGTATAGCTAACCTAAATGACACATTTTAGGTTTATTGGATCCTCACACAATCATACAAATGCTAATCATATTGCAATACTTAGCATTACTCATTGACATATACTCATAGTAATGCTAATTAAAGCATTACAACCAACATTGAGTCACACATCTAAAAGGGTGATTTGCTATCAATGGAATTCTTAAAGAAAATGATGCACATTACGATATGATTTAGTATGATAAGGTGCTCAAGCTAGGTATGAGCAATCATAACAAGCATGAATAATAATTTGCATAATATGGATGCCTGAGCTATGTGCGAGTAGTCATGAAAAACAGATGATGATATGCTATACATGTGTACTATGCTAGCTAAAAGTACTCACATCAAGAGACATGTAGAAATACATGTAATTTAATTGTTAAGTATGACCACACGAGGTGAAGCGATCATACATGAATGAAAGAAAAGGAAATGAAGAAAATAATCAGTCTAGGTGTTCTGATTGTGTCAACATACCATGATATGTCTATGACAATGGTAGGTGATGTCATAAATGTTGAGTGATATTACTCATAATAGGTGGAGTCACATACTAGGCGAAGTCATGGTGAGGTGGGCTTTGTATGCTATCCATCCCTTTATGAGATATATGAATATTCAATTGTTGACCTTATTTTTATATGAGGTCCTTCCTACCCTTTCTTTTCTTATAGCTTAGGATCTAAGAGTCTCTCCTAGAAGACTAGTGGTGAAACCAAAACCAAATAGAATTTTAAACATTTCTTAACTCATTAAGGTTTTATATTCTTGGCTTTAAATCTATAAAAATTATTTAAGCTGGTTAAAACCAACCTATTGTGACATAATTTGAGTACCCATAAGGATGGAAATGTCCTAGGTGACACTTTGACCTTAGAGACTTAGGTCTCTTAGGCACTTTGCACTTCCCCTTCTTAACTTCTTGGACAACCGTTTATTTGGTTTATAAAAGAACACATTGGGTATGAGGCTTTGGACCAAGATGGGGCTTATCCTTCTAGAAAAAGGATAAAATGAAAATAACACCAACTAAATTTCAAAACATTAGTTAAATTCAAAATTGAATGAAAAAAAAATTAATATTTCAAAAATCCATTAGGATCAATAGCAATAAGAATTAAATTTATTAAAATCAACTCCAACAAAAATAAAATTAATTGCAATTCAACCAAAATTAATTGAAATCAATTTAACTAAAAATTAAATCTATTGAATATAATTTCAACAAAAATGAAATTAATTAAAATTATTTTCACCATAGGTTAAATCTATTAAAATTAAGCATAACAATAATCAAGATATTGAAATCAACCTACTAAAATTCATTAAAATTAATTTATTAAATTAATCTAAAAAAATTAAATCAATCTTAACAAAAAAAATTGAATCCAAATTAACTTCAAATTAATCCAAATAAATTCACTAAAATTAACTATAATTCACTAAAATCAATACTAATGAAAATCAACAAAATCAAGCCCTACCAAAGTCAAATAAGAATGAAGCCTTAAACAAAATCAAACCCCATTAAAATGACTTCACATCCAACCAAAATTTTAAAAAGGGACTATTAATTTTCAACTAATCCAATCTCATATAAAAATCAACTAACTTAAGTATCATACCACACACATTCACATAAGCCCAAAAGTTGATAATGAAGGAAGAAATGTAATTACCTTTCCACTCATTAAAATTATAAAAATTAAAATTAATTAAACGTTAAAAGATAATTAACTAAATTAAAATAATTAAGATAAATTTCTAATGCCCACCCCATGTTTTTGGCCCACCAAACCTACCATCCAAGCCCAAACCCTAAAACCCATGACCAAACCCTAAGTCTAAGCTTAAGCCTAAACCCACCTAACCTAAGTCAACCCTAAATAATATTTGACCAAAACTTGACCCTATGATACATTAACACATTAAGAGATAAAATGAAATAAGGTAAATAAAATCACCCCCCTTCTAGCTCAAGCACTAAAAGATAAAAGCCTTCATGCCTAAAACCAAGCTCCTCCATAAGGCACCCCAAGCCACCAAAGTTCAGATCAAATCCAAAGTAATTGATTTCAATCTAGATTGACTTTATCCACAAAGCTAGGACTTTCACCAATGATACCCAAGCTTCTCAAATTAGCCCTTCATGCTTATTGGAGCCTCCCTACCTGAAATCACAAAAGAGGAGTTACCATGTTTTTTCAACTCAAATCCTTTCCCTAGCCCACCTTAACACAAACTGACCCACCTCAAGTAATCCCTAAATGATCCTAGACTATCTCAATCTCTCACATGGCCTATCATGGTGATATAAGGCTCAAAACTAAGACATACTCAGGAGACCAACATTCCCTACCTGCTCCACCAAACTTCAAAATTCTTGCTCCAAAACACTCCCACAAAGGTCACCAAATCATTACAACCATTCATGAACCTTTCCCCCGAACAGACAACCATAATTTCATCCAACCACACTACAAAATTTTTTGGCCCTATAGTCAAACACCTCAAAACATCCAATTACCCTTCATTTAGCTTCATAAAGCTTCAAAACCATCTCCTCAATTAATATCCTGATTCATGCAGCGTATAACCCCATCCAACACTAAATTGAACCACCTTTCAATCAATTCATACAAGAAGGCAAGGGACCTTCAAATTAACACTTCAAGTAGCTTCATGGACTCAAGGCACTTGTCTCTATCAAACCTAATCAAGGCCTAACCTCTTAGGCAAAGGTAATGGTCGAAACTTCATTTTCTTTTTTAAGTATGGTCTCTTGTGAAGATAATTGTAAATTCATGCATAACTAGATGTATAGTGTATTTGATAGGGTTAGATGAACATTTAGGATTAATTAGGATTGAATTTGATACAATGGATCAGCCAAATCAAGCAAAAGACTATGGACGATCGTTGTCTTTTGTCTCATAGGGACGATGAACAGATGTCATCCATTCTCATGTAATTGGAATGCACACCCCTGATTAGATCATATGAAAAAGTGGGTGATCAAACATACATCAGATTGGTGCCAAATCAACACCTATGTGGAAATCACAACGAATTGCGTAGCGACCCGTTGATATTTTGACGAGTTAGAGGTTAATGGGGCACTGACTCGAGTAAGTAGGAAAATCTAATTTGTCAATTTAATTAAATCCAAAAAATTCTAAATAACCTAAAAAATTCATAATTAAATTATTAAAAATGAAAAAAAAATAAAAAAAAGAAATGTTCTGACTCCGTAAAGTAAGAAGAATTTAATAAAAATGAACTAAATTAATTAAAAACTTAAAACACTTAAAAATCATTAAATTAATTTTAAATTAAAAATTCAAAAAATTTGGATATGGTGTGCTCTCTATCCATATGAATATTCCTTGATTTTCTATGAATATAAGCCATAATTTTATTTGTAAACCCTATCTCTCAATGAAAATACAGCTAATCACAAAATCAAATATAAGATTAAAGTTAAAATAAAAAAATAAACTTAATTGAAAAATTAAAAAGATATAAAACTCAGTAGATTAGTGAATTAAAATAGTAACTTAATCCATTAAAACTCAAAAAATACCTAAAAACATTGAAAAGTATATTTGCAAAATGCAAAATTGTGCTTTAGCCCTTGGTCTCCAAATCCTAACTAAAATGGTAAATTAAATCCTTAAAATCCTAATAAGAAAACCTAATAACATATAAGATGGCATGACTCAATGAAAAGTTCAATTCAAACACTGAGGATAAGCTTAGGGGCAGAAATTATAATTATAAGAAAAACCATAAAAAACACATGTTGTAAAAATTGTTAACCTTAATTAACCTAAATCATAAAATTAATTTTTGATTGATTTTCTAAAATACTTTGAAGGAAAATTGACTTATTTTATAAGCTACTTTAAGATAACCTTAATTAAAATTAAATATAAAAATTTATATTAAAAATTAAAAATATCAAAATGGAAAAGTAATTTAAGCATTCTAAGATCCTAACATAAAAGAAATCCAATTACAACACATTAATGAAAGTTTAAAAGACTTAAGTTATAATAAAGCCCTAATGAAAAGAGCAAGAAAAAAATTACAACTTTTGTAATCCATTAACTCTTAAATTTAAACACTTAAACTAAAATGATTATCAATTAATAAAACTATTAGATACAATTAAATTGGATTAATCTAAAAGCAACTATAAACAGAACCTAAATAATAGTAATAATAATAGTAATAGTAATAATAATAATAATAATAATAATAATAATAATAATAATAATAATAATAATATCAATAATAATAATAATAATAAATACAATAACAATTAAAAAATAATGACAAACCTCATAAACTTAAAGCATCAATAAATTAACAAAAAAATATGATAATCACACATTAAAAACTCGCAGTAAACTGAACAAATGAGATTTAAATTCTTAATGGCTCACTCCAATGTATTCAACAACAAACAGTAAAACATACTAAACAAACCCCACCTTGAGACGGAATAGCTTTGGTAAAAAATGACAAGCTTATATAAATGTACCTCTCATGAACTAAGAACTTAAGAAAACCCTAAATCAAATAAAACATTCACTAACAAACCAAAAAAAATAAAAATAGATTAAGACATATAGGACCAATAATCCAAAAAAATCATCACAAAGTGATCAAACAAATTAAGACAAACTTTGGTGTAATATAAAGTGGACATTAAAAAAATTACAAAAACATAACAAGTGAACCTACAGAGCCATTATAACTTAAAATAAGCTCTATAAATCTATTAAAACTTAAACGTAATCTTAAAGAAACTAAATCCAGTCAGTGAGGAAGACTTGGATGAGATAACCCATGATTATCAGCAAGGACACCTCCGGTTACGTGTAACTAAGAAAACCACAAATCTTAATGAACCTAAGATGATAGAACCATGGGAACTTGCTTAGGTTCGTCATAAAGACTATCATAAAAAAAAATCAAACCAAACTAAAAATAAAATCCTAAAAAATAATCTTAATAAAATCAAAATAATTAAGAAAATCATATTGAAAATAAAACAAGTTAAAAGTCAAATAAAGTTAAATAAGATAATAAATCATCAATTTATAAAATCTAGAAGACATTAAAATGTAAAATAAATTCTTAACCAATAAACAAAATTGAATAAAAATTTAACAATAATAATTAAACCTCTAGGTCTACAAAAATTTCTTGAACTATGCAACATATGGTTGCTGAATATTTCATTCAGAATATGTTAAATAACTTTTTTGACTAAATAAATCCAAAACACCAACAACCCTGCGATGATGAAAGTCCATGGGTGTCTTGAACGGGGACATCTAAAAAATAAATTTAATTAACTATCTCACTTCATAATTCCCCCACATTTAGATGTCATAGACACTAGCCATTTAGACTTCATAAAAGTATATAAGTTTTGTGTTGTGCTCATTGTGCTTGCTAGCTAGATATTTGGTAGGATGAGTGGACAATTCTTTGTTGCACTAGGTTTTTGTAGATTTTCGTTACATATTTTTAGGCCACCATAGTAAGCTTAGGATGCATTGACTTTATTTTGCAGTGCTGTTGTAGTAAACTAGGGTTTATTTCATGTAATGCATTTTTCTTTATAGAGTGAGGATGTGTTTTGATTTGTTTACTATCAACGTAAGATCCATCTTAAAGAGGATGAAACTGAAGAAAATGACAAAACTAAATAAAGACAACAGTGACTCTTTGAATGATATCAAACGACGAGACCGATGTAGGTTTAGGATTTACAATCATTGGTTGTCATGTCTTGGTATTTGCTTAATAGATCTGTGTCGGTCACCAAATTGGAAATTGTCGGTTGCCATAATGGATATCCCGACACTTGTTTAATTTAATTTAAGTATATAATTTAGAAAAAAGTAGTAATCTTAAATTTGAAAATACGAGACCGAACCGATCTTATATCCTCAGTAGTTTAAATAAATGAGCCTAATACTGTAAGCATTGCATCTATCCCGAAGGGTAGACACACTACTTACTAGTAAGACTTGATTAAATAAACTAAAGAATTTATGACATCCACTTAAGTATGTGAAAAAACCATTTTTTATGTTGACAGACAAGTTCCCCAATTCAATACGAAAAATTAAATAGGGTTTATATTAGGTTGGGTTCTTGAAAGTTTCCTATAAGGGCAAGCCCATATAGTTAATTACATCTTAGATAACGGAAGTCACCTAACAAAACTCTCGATAAAAATCAGGGGATATTGTCATCAAGGAGTTTTAAGGGATAAGAATTTTCAAAGGATCGAACAAGGATGTGTGAAATGGGAATGGATCAAATTTGGAACATTTATTATGGAATCCAAAGGAAGAAGAACTAGAGGATTTTATAGATCCTGAGGAGAACCTCGGTGACTTCCCAAGCTATCCTATGGTTTTGCTTCAATTTTGAGGAAGAAATTATTTAACTATTTCATCCTACCAATTTTGTTAATTATAAAAACATAACAAGTGAACCTACAAAGCCATTATAACTTAAAGTAAGCTCTAAAATCTATTAAAATATAAACTTAAACTTAATGAAACTAAAATCAGTCTGTGAAGAAGACTTGGATGAGATAGCCCATGATTATCAGCAAGGACACCTCTAATTACGTGTAACTAAGCAGACCACACACCTTAATGAAACCTGGGATGATAGAACCTTATGATCTTGATTAGAGTCATCATAAAGATAGTCATACTAAAATTCAAACTAAACTAAAAATAAAATCCTAAAAAATAATCTTAATAAAATCAAAATAATTAAGAAGATCATAAAAGTCAAATAAACTTAGATAAGATAATAAATCATCAATTTATAAAATCTAGAAGAAATTAAAATGTAAAATAAATCCTTAATGAATAAATAAAATTGAATGAAACTTTAACAATAATAATTAACCCTCCAGGTCTACAAAAATTTCATGAACTATGCAACATATGGTTGCTGAATATTTCATTCGGAATATGCTAAATAAATTTTTTGACTAAGTAGATCCAAAACACCAACAACCCAAGGATGATGAAAATCCATGGATTTATTGATCATGGACATCTCAAAAATAAATTTAATTAATTATCTCACTTCATAACTCCCCCACCTTTAAACGTCATAAGACAGTGGCCATTTATACTTCATAGAAGTTTATAAGTTTTGTGTTGTGCTCATTGTGTTTGCTAGCTATATATTTGGTAGGAAGAGTGGATAATTCTTTGTCGCATTAGGTTTTCGTAGGTTTTCCTTACATATTTTTAGGCCACCATAGTAAGCTTAGGATGCACTGACTTTATTTTGCAGTGCTGTTGTAATAAATTAGGGTTTATTTCATGTAATGTATTTTTCTTTCTAGAGTGAGGATGTGTTTTGATTGGTTTAATATCAATGTAAGAACCATCTAAAAGAGCATGAAACTAAGGAAAATGATGAAACTAAATAAAGATAACAGTGACTCTTTCAATGATATCAAACGACGAGACTGATGTATGTTTAGGATTGACACTCTTTGGTTGTCTTCTCCTAGTATTTTCTTAATAGGTTTGTGTCAGTCACCAAATTAAAAATTGTTGGTTGCGGGAATCGATATTCTGATGCTCGTTTAATTTAATTTATATATTTAATTTAAGAAAAAGTAGTATTTAAAATTTTAAAAATACAAGACCGAACCGATCTCATATCCTCAGTAGTTTAAATAAACAAGCCTAATTCGGCAAACAATGCATCTATCTCGAAGGGTAGACACACTACTTACTAGTAAAACTTGATTAAATAAACTAAAAAATTTATGACATCCATTTAAGTCTATGAAAAAATCATTTTTTATGTTGACCGACAAGTTCCACTATTTAATACGAAAAATTAAATTGGTTTTATATTAGGTTGGGTTCTTGAAAGTTTCCTACAAGGCCAATCTCATATAGTTAATTACATCTTAGATAACATAAGTCACCTAATAAAACTTTCGATAAAAATCAGAGAATATTGTCTGCAAGGTGTTCAAGGAATAAGAATTTTTAAAAGATCGGACATGGTGTGAAATGAGAATGGCTCAAATTTGGAACATTTATAATAGAATCCAAAGGAAGAAGAACTAGGGGATTTCACAGATCCTGAGGAGAACCTCGGTGACTTCCCAAATTATCCTATGGTTTGGCTTCAATTTTGAGGAAGAAATTATTTAAATATTTTATCCTGCCAATTTTATTAATTAAGACATACATTAGTGTGAGACGATCACAAAAATAGCCTGGAAGATGTGAGGATTTAGGTTATGAAGAACGACAACCTCGGAATCCTAAAAAAGGTTAGGGCTTATATTGTATAGCAGGGCTATACAAAGGTCTGAAGATAAGTTGAGAATTTATGTCGCACTAGGCATACAAACTCAAAATTTTATGGCTCGGTTGTTTAATTCTGAGGAATGGTTTAGTTGGTGTAGATATGTTTTACAGTTGAAGATGGTCGTGCTGCCCACAATGCTAGCTCCAAGCTCCTTGTCATAGCGAGTTTAAGTTTTCTAATGTGTCAAGTCCTGATGTCAAATCAAGTGCTTCTTAAGGTTATGGTTATTTAAATATCATGAGGAATGTTAAACTTGATTAGAGTGACATCGGTTAGGATCCCACAGTTTCCTCATTCTGGTATCACTCTTTTTTTTTGAATTTACTTAGCTTAAACAAGTTATGAAACCCATTTAAACCGGGAATATCTCGTTAGCAACCATCAGTTACCTTCTCCGAGGGACTCCAGTAAATTTAAAAGGATGTTTTATGTTTAGTGAAATTTCAAAGGATTTATGGTTACCTTCAAAACAATTCGTTTTAGCTTTTGAAAATGTTAATAAAAATTTGAATTTTTTTATTTATTTTGCAAATAAAGTAAAGTATGCACCCGAGCAGTTATGATGATTATAAAATGTAAAATGATAGAAATTAAATAACACTGTAAAAGTGTACCTATCATCTTCTCGACATTCCCGCTGAAAGATTAGTGTTTGCAACCTGTATATAAGTTTGCAGAAATTTAAATAAATTGCAAGAATAGATGAAGATGTATCTAACAGAATCCAAACTATGACTTATTGAGTCCCAAAAGATCTTAATGGATGATTTTAGAACAAAATATAACAAGCTTAATTTGTCTTTCAAAGTATCTAAGAGATTTTAAAGTGTTCAGGGAGTGATCCCAAGCTGCTTTAAAGATATCTTGAACCATTGGAGTTTATCTTGAATTTATCATATTGTTCCATTAATCATCTCAGGTCAAATTAAAATTACCCCATTACTCAAAGAGTCTTGACATTTTAACCATCTTGACGACGGGGCACTCAATTAATCAATTGATATTTTACTTAAAAGTTATGTAGGTGAATGCGCCTAAGACAAGTTTCAGTCATTAAGAACTTTTGTACCCACCTCCAAAGCCGGGCTGATAATGTTAATCACCAATCATGTTATCTTCTAAATCCCATCAAACAAACTTTAAAATCAAGCCTAGGTCACTACCAAACTCCTTAATAAATTTAATGGGAGAAAGATTATCAAATGTTAAAATTTTAATTTAGGTGATAAGGATTGTGATTAAAAGAAGCCATATTATCATTAATTGTAGACTTAATCACAAGTGAAACATCATCTCCCTAGTTTAAGCCCATCACTTGGAAATCTCTTGATTTTTATTAACTTCCAAATCTTGATAATTTAGCAATTTATAATTTTATTCTTATTATGGAAAGGTGGCAAATTGGTTTCTTCCTTTTTCCCATTATGTTTCATTCATCCAAACATATTCATTAAGATCAAAATTACCTATTTTCCTTTTGATTAATCTTAAATTTTGATTGAGGTACCAAAATCTAAAATTACCACTTTACTTTTGGGGCTCTTCACCTCATAACTCATTTAGCATAATTCAAATGACTTTAGTAAATTCTGAGTCCCTATCCATAAAGGAAATTAAAACATGAGAGGAGATAATGTGGGTTTCAAATTTTAATTTAAATAATTATTTTAACTTAGAAAATAGGATTTTCAATATTAATTTATTAATCAATCAAAATAATTTTTTTGGTTTATTGAGAAATTATTAAAAGTTTCCTTAGGTCAGAGAAACACTTCGGCAAAATTTCAAGTTCTTTTTGGTCAAATCTTTAATTTAATTTTATAATTATTTATTGATTTTTATGATTTAATTTGAATGGAAAATATGTTTTATTTACAAAAAAATATTTTTAATATTTTTATTAAGTATATCTGAGTCCAGAAAACTTAGAAAATAAAATTTATATTTTTATGATTTTTTTAATTTATTTATTACAATTATTTTAATAAGAAAAATTAAGGAAAATTCATTTTTGGGCCTTTAATTTTTTCTTAACTTAAAAAAATTATGAAAAATATTTTAATGAGTCTTAAGTGATCAAGATACCATTAGGAATATTTTGAAATATTTTTGTATTTTTGAAAATTTTTAATTATTTTTAATTTGAAATATGGGTAAAAAATCAACTATTTTATAAAAAATGACTTTTATTTTTTCTAAGTGCTCCTGATCACAAGGAACTCAGAAAATTACTTTTCATAATTTTCTTAAGTGTGTTTAATTTAATATAATTATTTTTGTATAAAAATTACATTGTTCCTTGAAAAAACATCTTTAGTGCTTAAACTTAATCAAATAATTTTCAAATTTGTACAATAGGTTAACATGATTTTTACACACAATGTTGAATAGAATTTGTTGATTTTTTAATAATATTTAATTTATTAAAATTAGTACAAGCCATACAAACTTAATTAAATACATAAATGTAAAAAAATTATTCAAACCATCATAATATTTTTGCTAGACTTTTCTGACCATAGGAAACCTAATTAAATTTATCTCATAATTTTTCAAGTGATATTTAAATTTATATAATTAATTTAAGCCAAAATAGCCATTTTAGCTTAACAAATAGGGTTAGAACCATATAGATCCTCCCTAGCCTTGGAAAAATCAGTGGACATCCTCTCTACCATGTGAAACAAACACTAAAAATTTCAAGCTATGATGAGCATATTTAATCATAATGAATTAAAATACCACATACGCTATTTAATTAATGAAAAATCAAAGAGTCAACAAATAATTTTATTTTTTATCCATATTATTCTCCTCTATTCACTGAGCAAGAGGGTATTTTTAATTTATTTTTATAATTTTTTTATGAAAAATTATGGATTTTTAAAGATCTGACATTTAATTAAATTTAGAAAATACATATTTTTCTACTTAAATGCGTGGCACCACCTCATCCTCATCCATTCCAAAATCTCCACGTAGTGCTCCGCTATTCGATGCCGCCAGCCACGTAACTGCCTTGTCAATACACGCGCGATCGGACGACATCCGTTCATCGTCCCCAAGCGACCTAACCCATAAGGAGTTCACACTAAAACCTTAAGATCTCAACCTAGACTCAACCAAATCACTTCAAGTTTGTTCCTACACCTTCATCTACTCAAGACGAACACATCCATACAGTTTATATGGTATGAAATACGGTCTATACACATGGAGAATCAAATTAAGCTCTATTTAGGGTTGAGGTTCAATACCTTTATTTGAGAGGGGAAGCCTCAATCAAATGGTTCTAGCAGCTTCAAATGAGTCCAATGAACCTCTAGATGAAGTCCTGAGCTATGGGAATTGCCTAGGTATGATTTCAACCCAAGACCGATTTCAAGTGTTAATCAAAGTTCATGCTAGGGGCTCTCTGTGATGGGGCTTTTGTGGGGAATCAACTTCTCTTTCTGATGGGGCTTTTGAGGAAATAGGTCCTAATTTTCCCTGAATTTTGAAATTAAAATAGAGCTCTCACACTGGAATTCAGAGGTGGAAAATTGTGGGCTTGAGTTTGGAAGTTCTTGGAGAGTGGCTGGAAGCAATTGGATAGAGTCTCCCTAAGGAAATTGGTTTGTTCTTGTTTTGTCCATGGAGGAGGTGGTTTAATAAAGGAGCTTAGGGTGGAGCTCAGGGCTTCAATTCAGGTGCAATTGGGTGCTTAGGTGGAGGGTAGAAAAATGCCAAAGACAAATTGAAGCTGGCCAGCTTGGATGGGTGAAATTGGGTTTGGATTAAGGCATGGGGGCTCGTGGTTTTGGCTCCTTCGACAACTAAAGCAGCTAGACAGGGGAGGGGAGGTGCTCAGGTGGCTCAGGGACCTCATTAAAATTGGTCACAACAATTAATTCGGGTTGGTGATGGGTTTTGGCAAAGATCTCTTTGGCTTAAGCAAATTAGGAAATAAATTACTTAATTTAGGGGACCTTTGGTCGATGGCTCACCTAGGGTGCATTAAGTGGGTCTAGCCTGGTCACTAAGGTCCATAAGGTTGTTGTAGAGGCTTTACTTTTGTCAATTTGGCATGGCTTGGTCAAGTTTGGTGCATGAGTTCAATTTGGGTCAAATTAGCTTGAAGTTGGGTTTAAGTTGGGCTAGCTATGACATAGGACTCAATTTTTTGAGCAACTTGGTGTAGATTATTGTCATAAAGAGTTTAGAAAATGGTTGGAGTGATTTTAAATTGATTTGGAGGTTTAGTTTAAAGGGATTTGGGCATTTGGTCAATTTTTGGGGTGTTGAGTTAAACTTGGGCTTGAGTTGGGCTAGAGTTTGGCTAAGGCCCAATTGATGATTCAAATTGGTCCTAAGGATTATCATGAAGAGTTTTAGATAAGAATTGAATAGAAATTTTGGGGTTGTGGGGTTCAATTTGGTTGAATTTAGGGACATGGCCAATTTGGGGCAAAATTGGGGGTTTCGTCCAAGTTGGTTTTGAGTGAAATTGAGGCTTGAAAAAAGCCAATTAAGGGTTCAATTTGATATGTGGNTCGTCCAAGTTGGTTTTGAGTGAAATTGAGGCTTGAAAAAAGCCAATTAAGGGTTCAATTTGATATGTGGAAATTTTTTTAAAGAGTTTATGATGCAAATTTGGGGCAATTGGATAGATTTTGGGTTCAATTGAATGAGATTTTAACTTTAGGTCAAATTGGGGCTTTTTGATTTAGGTTGAAATTGGATTCCAATGTGGGTCAATTGCACTTGGATTTGGTTTAAGACAAGCTTGTAAATGATGAATTTGATTTTATAATTGAAATTAAGGGAAATTGGGATCAAATTTGGGGACATTGGGGGTAAATTGGGGTAATTGGGTCTTTAAAGGCAATTTGGGGTTTTGGTCAAAATTAGTCAAATTGATCAAATCAAGCTCGATGAAAGTGGTTCAAATTGATGTTGGAGACACTTAAAGTGATTTTGGAGGTTTTGGAACATTTTGGGTCACCAAGGGTATTTTGGTAATTTTGGCTAAATGAGGGGTATTTTGGTAATTTTGGAAATTTTGGGATGTTTTCAAAAATTTGGGTAGTTTGAAATGGTTTGACATTATTTTTGGACAAATTTGGATGTTTTGGGTAATTTTGGAGTTTAAGGGCTTTTTGGTAAATTGGATAGATTTGGGGCAAAAGGCTAAGTTGGAAACCTTGGTGAAATTGGGGTGTCAATCACCCTACTTGAGCCATAGAACAATGGAATCCTCTACTTTGGGTCCTCCATGTACTGGTCTTAAGCTAGGTAGGCTTAGGCTGAAGGTAGTGAGTGGAAGTGTAATGTGCAAGTGTGTGAGTGAGAGCAACCAAGATAACACCACCAGAGGGTTGACCCTAAGGCCAAACAATCTTATGGGAACTCTATTTGAGCTCACCCATACTGACCCCACCTACTAAGTGCTAGAGGTTATGACCAATATGTGGAACTTCAAGTTGAGCAAAGAAGAGTTTAGAGTTTCTAATGGTGAGCGTTCCATTTTAGTCCTCTAGGAATAGTCAACAAGAAAGTCTTATGGCTAGATCCTAGGCTACTAAGGAGGAAAAAACTAGACCTCAACCAAAAGTGAGGTCAACAGTGCCACCGTTTTAGGCCAATACTTTTTAGTGACTTTTTCCTGGATTATCACTCATACAAGGATTAAACTATATACCTAAAACTAAAATAAACCAACTTAATTTAAATTTTAAAATTAATAGAAATCATAACCTAAACTAAAATCTACACAAAATATATCCTTTGCAACTTTAGAAACATCATACATATAAAACTACCAAATTGACATTAAAGAAAAATGAATAGTTATCTCTTTGTGATTTAGTAATAGCCACAAAAACATTACTATAGGCAGATGCATAATTATATTGTTTCGATTCCTTATTTGTCAGACTCTCACTCATTACACAAAAAGGTTGATTTGTCCTGTGAAGACCATGACCTTGTAGAGTGAGTCTGCCTGCACATACTATTTGATCTTATAATGAATCCTCTAAACATTCATCATCAAGGACTTGTATAACTTATTACCCAACCTTCTCGGATTCACTCGATACAAAGAGTTAACACCAAATAATAAAATAATTTGAGTGTTGTGAACTTAAGAAGTTCAAATTAAATTTCAAAAATATATTTGCATTGATCTTAGGACATTATGCATACCAGCCATACTTATACAGTTGGGCTTATAATTAAGTGTAAGACCTACTACTCATAATAAAATAACAATATATCTTATCTTGCATTCATAGAGATTGCTCATGCTTGTTTTTAAATGTGATTAGGTGGTTTAGATGACCTCCCTTTCCAAGCATGGTTTTAAGTCCATTACATTTTATTTTTATTCTTTATCTTCCTTCGGACTAGGTTGCTTAGGTTTCACTTCTTTCAGTGAACCTTACTTCATACTTAGGATTCTGAGATTTCTCATCTGGTTACAATATAAATCCGTACTTCTCAGTCATTCTTACAACCATATACCATGAAATATAAGTATTAACTTTCTAATAAAATGTCAAGACTAAGCATGAAAAAATCTCTTTCAAAATCATTAAAGTCTAACAATAGGATAGTTCATATGTCATTGAGTTTCTTAGTATCTTCGACATCTCATTCTCTTCTTTTTTGGGTTCTGTTAATAAATGTTCTAGATTTCAATCTTTCCCATTTGATATTTCTAATGATCAATTAGGAAAAACTAAACCTAGAAATTTCTTGAAGATAATACAACAACCTTAATCGAGAGTTTTTTTTTGTATAATATTGATTGTTTAAGTTGTAATTAACTATTGGGGCATATCCTTTCTAAGATGTTTAGATTAAATAATAGAAAGGTTTATTAGTTGTAATCATAAACCATTACAAATAACCAATATTTCTTAATTTAAGTAATCAAACCTACTGTAAAGTGTTTTTTTATCTCTCAAGACAGTATATTACTTTGATGTCATGTTTGATTAATCAAATAAGTAAATTTTGAATCTTTATGGTTATATAAAGACTCCCCTACTTGTCAAATACAATGAAATCAACACCAACATGAGCATATGGGGACATTTACTTATGTGGAGACATCAAACATGTGCTGTCCTAGGTGTTGCACATATGATACACAATGCAATGTAAATAAAAAGTGTACCATGTGTTGTGTAAAATAAAATATAATATGCAAATATCCAATATAGATATATGAGGAAACATTCCCATATAAGGATATTGGATAAAAAAGTGCACGTGCACAAATGTTATGCTACTATCGGCACTATTTTGGGTTGTGGAGTTGCCCGTTGGAAGCTGTCGGCCGGCAAAATCAGAATCCCGTCTCTCGCTTCCGAAGGACATTTAATATATATA
>JXCR01006109.1:29671-40485 GCA_002079205.1 Phalaenopsis hybrid cultivar
TATTGTGGTGCCCACAAGTAAGGTCAGGCTTGTAGTGTTTAAAGATGTCAATCACCAATTATCTTGTCTTCTAAATCCAATTAATTGAGTTTAGATATTCTATTTATGTCACTACTAAGCCTTTAACAATCATGATAGGTGAAAAGGTGATTATCAAAATTTTGATTTAAATGATATGTACTCTTATCAAATGGTCAAACCATCCTCAACTTTGGGTTTAAGAAAAGTGAATTTCCATCTTTCTGACTTAAGCCCGTCACTTAAGAATCGTCTGATCTTAGTTGACTTCCAAGTCATGAAGATTAGCAGGATTATGACTTTGTTGATGTTGTGCAAGGGTAGTGAGTGAGTTTCTGCCATTCAATCCCATTGTATTTCAATCATCCAAATATGTTTATTATGATCAAAATTATCTATTTTCCCTTTGGTTAATCCTAAATTTTGATTAAGACACCAAAGTCTAAAATTTCCACTTTGCCCTTGGGTCACTTCACCTCGTAACTCACTAAACACAACTCAAGTGACTTTGAGGGTTTAGAGTGTCATATCTATGAGGTAATTATAATGTTAGAGGAGAACGTATGGATTTCTCAAAATTTTAATTTAATTTAGATAACTATTTAAATTTAGAAGATAGGATTTTCTAATGTTAATTAATTTAGTTATCTAAAATAAAGTTTGCATCTATGGAAAAATTATTAGAGGTCTCCTATGGTGAGAGAAACACTTAAACAAAATTTCATGATTTTTTGAATTAAATTTTTATTACAATTATTTAATTTTTAAAAAATTTCAATGATTAAATTAAATAGAAAACAATGCTTTAATTACAAAAAAACCATTTTTTATATTTTTAATAGACTCTTCTAAATTCAAAAAACTCGGAGAACCAAGTTTTGTATTTTTTTTTATTTTTAATTTATTTATTATAATTATTTTAATGGGAAAATATGAAAATTTTATTTTTAAACTTTTAAAATTTATATTTTAACCTAAAAAAATTAGGAAAAATATCCTAATGAATTCTAAGTAATCATGGGACATTTCCACTCATTTTGAACCATTTCTTTTTATTTTTGAAAATTTTATTTATTTTAATTATTTTTAATTCAAAATACATTTAAAAATGAAATATTTTCACAAAAATGGATTTTATTTTTATTAAATGCCCCTACTCACAAGGAACTCAAAGAACCAATTTTTAGAATTTTTCTAAGTGTATTTAATTTAATATAATTATTTTTATACAAAAATACAAGGTTTCCTTAAAAATCCATTTTAGTGCGTAGACTAAGTCAAATAATTTTGATATTTTTACAGTGAATAAATATAATTTTTATGGACAGTGGGGAAGTGATTTTTTCAATTTTTGATAAGTGTATGATTTACATAAATTAATATAAGGTATATGCATTTAATTAAGCATGAAAATATACAAGATGATTCAAAACATCACGATATTTTTTCCTAATCTTCTATAACTATAGGAAACCTAATAAAATTATTCCTATAATTTTACAAGTGATGTTTTAACTTATTTAAATAAAATAACCGAAATGGTCACCTTAGTTTAAAAATTAGGGCTAGAAACATAAAGCTGACCTTGGAAAAATCAGAAGACATGGTCTCTATCATGAGGAATGAACCCTCAAATTTTCAAGCCATGATGAGTAATATTTAATCATGGAGAATTGAAATACCACATATGGTATTTAATTCAATTAAAAATTAGGGAGTAAGAAAATAATTTTTATTTTTAGTACACATTATTTTCCTCTATTCACTGAGCAAGAGGGTATTTTTCTTTTATTTTTATGATTTTTCTAGAAAAAAATATGAATTTTTGAAGTTTAGGCATTTAAAATAATTCAGAAAATCCCTATTTTTCTACTTATCCACGCGGCGCCACCTCAATCTAGGGCGGCTCCAAACTCAAATGTGGTGCGCTCTCATTCGACGCCACCATCCATTCCAGCTGCCACGTGGCTCGTGGTTCACACACCATCCACTCGTCTGACTTGATCTCCTCCGTTGGTTGGATACACGCGCAATCCGATGACTCTCCATTATCATCCCGAAGTGACTAAGCCTGTAAGCCATTCACACTTAAATCTTAAGATCTCGAGCTAGAGTCAACCAAATCACATAGGATTTATTTCTAAACCTTCATCTACTCAAGATTAACACATCTATATGGTTAATTAAGTATGAAATAAAGCCATAACAAATGGAGAATCAAAATAATCTCAAATTAGGGTTGAGGTTCAATACCTATGTATGAGAGGGAAGGCCTCCATCAGATGGTTGCGGTAGCTTTGGTTGGACCCAAAAAACCTCCGGATGAAGTCTCAAGCCTTGGTGAATTGTCTATGCATGAATTTTATCAAGGTGGATTTCAGGTGTTGGTCTAGAGCTACCCTAGAGGCTATTTCAGAGGGGGTTTTGATGGGGAATCAACCCCTCTTGCTCTATGGATGGTGTGTGCACAATTAATTTTAGTTTGGTGGACTATGGAGAGATGTCCTGGTTTGAGCTGAAAGTTTAAGCTCAAGATTGGGCTTCCACAGTGGGGATCAATGGGAGAAAGTGGTGGCAATGAGCTTAGGAGTTCTTGGAGAGTGTCTGAAAATAATTGGACAGAGTTTCTTCAGAGATTTTGGCACTCTGCTCTCCTTGTCCATGGAAGGGCTAGTTAAATAGAGGAGCTTAGGGGGGAGCTTAGGGCTAATTGATGGGTGTAAAATCGTGCTTAGGTTGAGGGTTGAGGAGCTCTAAAGAGCCATTGGGAAGAGTTGGCCTCTGGGGTTGAAATTGGGATTGAATTTGAGCTTGGGGGTCTTGGTTTTAGTGTTTTCCAGTCACTAGGCCAGCTTGAATGGCTAAGGGTGGTGGCCAAAAGGTCAGGTGAGCCACAGAGAGGCTTAATTATAATTTACTCAAATGGTAAGTGATGATGGAAGAGATTTTTGGTTATGGCCCAAAAATGGGATAAGATCCCTTAATTTAGGGGCCCATTGGTCCATAGCCTACGTAGGTGGGCTGAGAGGGTTTAGCCTGGTCAATAAGGTGTGCTTAGTGGTTGTGTGGTCATTAATTTGGTGGCTTAGACATGGTTAAGTCAATTTTGGTGCATGGATCTAATTTGGGTCAAAAAGTCTAAAAATTGGGTTTGGGTTTGGCTAGCCATGACTTTGAGCTGAATTAATTGATCAAAATTGTGTAGATGATTGTAATGAAGATTTTTGGTGAAGGATTGAAGTGGTTTTAAGGTCAATTGACAGCTCAATTGGAAGGATTTTGGGATTTTGGTCAATTTTAGCATGTTGGACTAGACTTGGGTCTAGGTTGGGCTAAGGTTGGAGTAAGTCCAAATTAATGATTTAAAATGGTCCATATGAATGTTATGAAGATTTTTCAACATCAATTGGGTGTGACTTTTGGGGTTAGGGCATTCAATTTGGTGGAATTTGGAGACAGCCAATTTGGGGTAAATTTGAGGAATTTGGGGCAAATTTGAGGATTTTTGGACTTCGGTTAAAATTAAGTGAAATTGAAGCTTCAATAAGGCCAATTAAAGGTTAAATTTGATGTGTAGGAGTGTTATGAAGAGTTTAGGACTCAAATTAGGGCAAATTGACTAAGCTATGGGGTTCAATTAGGTGAGATTTAAGTCATATGGTCAAAATTGGGGGTTTTGATTTGGATAAAAATTGAGCTCAAAGTATGGGTCAATTAGGATTTAATTTGGTTTAGATTGGTTATATGAAAGGTTAATTTGAGTTTAGGATTAAAATTTAGGGGAATTGGGGTCAAAGTGCTGGACATTTGGGATGAATTTGGGGAAATTGAGCATTTAAAGGCAATTTGGGGGTTTTGTCAAAATGGTTAAATTGGCCAAATTAGGTTCAATTGAAGGGTCCAAATTGGTTTTGGAGACATTTTAAGTAACTTTGAAGGTTTTAGGAAAGTTTTGGGTGCCAACGGTATTTTTGTAATTTTGGCCAATTTAGGGGGTATTTTGGTAATTTTGGCAATTTTGGATGGTTTTGGGCAATTTGGGTATTTTGAAATGGTCTGAAATTATTTTTGAACAAATTTGGGTATTTTGGGTGAAATTGGGATTTTTGGCCAAATTTGGGATTTGGGGGGTGTTTTATGTAATTTGGGTAGGTTTGAGGGTAAAAAGGCCAAATTGGAAACTTTTGTAGAATTGGGGTGTCAACCAGTTTACATGAGCTATGGACCAATGAAATCCCCATTTGGGTCCTCTATGTACTGGTCTTAGCTAAGCCCTAGCCTAGGGCTAGTGGGTATATGGGACCATCTACATGAGTCGCCCAAATGATCAAGGGATCAAAGTCAACAATTTAGGGTGTAGGGTTGTTAGTGGATATAGGTGATAGTGAGTGTAGTGAGTGAACTAGCTCCAGAACAACACCCAGGGTCAACCCTAAGGTCAAACAGTCTTATGGGCACTCCCCTTGAGATCCTTCATACTGACCCCACCTACTAAGTGTTAAAGGTTAGGACCAATATGTGGGACTTCAATTAGAGCAAGAAAGAGTTTAGATATTCTAAAGGTGAGGGTTCCTTTTCGTTTTCTAAGAATAATTAACAGGAAAGTCCTATGGCTAGACCCTAGGCTACTAAATAGGGAAAATTAAACCTCAAGTAAAAGTGAGGTCAACAGCTACACATAACTCAAAATAATAGGATACGTGCAAATGTGCCATATGTGATATACACAATTGACATGTGAACATATTTTCATGTAGGGACATTAAATAAATAAGTGCAAATGCACTAAGTTTTTTTGCACATGACATATAATTTTCAACTTGAGCAAATAGGCACATATGCTCATGTGAGAGAAATCAATTGTGTGAATTCAAATGTTCCATCTAATATAAACACATGAGGAGACATGCCCTATAAGAGCACATCAAATATGTAAATGCAAGTGCACTAAGCGATGCAACATGAGGTACACAATGTGATGCTACAAACAAGAACAACTCAAATTGTATGTTTTTATGCAATAATTCAAAGCCATGTATGCTTATAAACAAACATCCACGTGCTTAATCACAAGAAAAATGCAAATCACTTTTTTCATATATGCTCAATACAATCATAAAAACTCTATATAATGTACATTTTATGCAATATTATAAAAAATGGTCATATATGTATATGAAAAATGTTATGCTAAACCACAAGCAAAAAATGCACATGCCTTTTTTTGCAATTTTTCAAAGGCTCACATGCTCATGAGAGATATGCACTTGATGACAAGAGGCATGCACATGTTCATTTCAAGATGAAACACTAGATCAAATTGATGACAAATTATCATACCTCTGACCCCTCTCATGGGTTTTTTGTTTAAATGATGGTAAGGTGCACCATCACATTATTATGCAAGATAATATTATGCTCACCTCCATTTCTGTGACTTAACCATGATGGATTTTCATGATGAAACTCTCATGAACTAGAGAATGGAAAATCATAGGGGTTTTCTCCATTCTCTAAGCTCAAATCCATCATGCCATTAAATCGATGGAGCCATCACATCAAATGCAAAATTACTATAATCTTGAATAAAATGTGTAAAGAGAAAGGGCTTTTTGAAAAATCTCTTATTGATCTTGGGGATACAAGAGAAAAGTTTCATGTCCTATAATTTTCTTTAATATAAACTTAACTTATAACTTTAAAAGCATCTGAAAGATGGATTTTTTGGGAAAAAAAAATAAATAAGGAGAAGAGAATCTCACCACCGTGTCATTTATCATAGCCTGCTCTTTGCTTGTCTGAACTCCTTCTTATGCGATGATGTAGACTTTCCTCCTAGAAAACTCAATAAAACTTCTTGTTCTTACCACAAGAAAATATGAAATGGTAAAAGAAGAAGAAGAAGAATAAGAAGAAGAAGAAGAAGAAGAAGAAGAAGAAGAAGAAGAAAAGGAAGAAGAAGAAAAGAGAAAGAAAATGAGGAAGAAGAAGAAGAAGATGAGGAAGAAGAGGAACAAGAAGAGGAGAGAGAGTTCTCTTGTGTTCTTTTCTTTCCAAAAGCTTTCCAAGGCTTCTTTCCACACTCTTCCAAAAATCTAACCTCTTTCTAGCCCTTAATAAATTCTAAATGGGCAGACAACCAAAGTGAAATGAAGCCAATATACTTTCCCGATTTCAACCCTCGTTTGACCATGAAAATCATCCAAGTAGCCATATTGAAATAAGTTTAATCCACATGGAATGCATGAAATTAGCAATTTATTTTTGTGGAGAAACAAGAGCTTTTTATGGTACCATCCCCCATCTTTCCATGTCCAAATATTGGACTCATTTGGCTTGATTTGGCCAAAAAAGATCACCAAAACTGAAACCAAGAAAAAAGACTGGCACCTAGGTGCCCAAAATAATGCCTAAGAACTTGTCTGGCTTGGAAGGCATGGGTGTGCCATCCTCTAACATGGGGGTGTCAAGCAAACCCTAATTTAGACAAAAAAAAAAATATCCATGGATGGGAGGATATCAATGAATGGAATAGAGTCCCATACCATTCAAATGAACATCCAACATATGTAACATAAGAAATTGATGCCAATGGAAATAATAGACTAGCATAGGTGTGTTAGTTTAGACCCTAGTTTCATGCCCTTAACAAGCACTGAAGAGTTTTATGGGTATCGTGAGTTGTGTAAGCTATGTATGAATGGATTGTGATCCAATAGCATTCAAATAGACATATAGTATGTGCAGCATCAAAATTTGATGTCAATAAAAAATCCCCAACAAATGTGACGTGCCATTAAGACATAATGTACTTTTTGGAAGTAGACCATTTTATATTGTGTCGAGGTTAACTAGACTCTCAGCATGACATAGTCAGCTAAAATTATCTCCAACAAGAGATTTCTTGGTAATCAAAGTAACCTTATAATGTAAAGCTTTATAAATAAGCCATACAAGCTAGCTGATCTGGTTAGTATGACCGAGAAATTGGCTAGTTAGTTAACGTAGAATAGCCATATAAGTTGCCTCTTTTAACAGGTATCAACTAGCTGATCGAAATAATCCCATCAAGAGATAAGCACTATCAACTAGGTAAATGAGGTATCCCAGCTAAGAAACAATTGACTAGATAATAGAGGTGGTCTAGGCAATGAGAGGTTTAGATTAATGAGGTAATCTCAACCATTCAAGATGCCCTCTCATAAATAACTGACCAAAGTGTTAATATGATTCTTATTGAGAAGAGCAATAAAATTTAATCAGGTCGTTGTATGCTCGAAGTGTCCTGACTAAGTTTTTTTCTAGATAAGTGAGGTGGTCTAGCAATATAAGAATGTAGTTGATGATTTATTAATTTTTTCGAGATTTCATTGCTATTGTCTTTATATGTGTGTTCAATCTATTGTTAGATACGATTGATGTTATTATTGAGTGTTATGATATTTACTTATAGGTGTGAAAATTTTGTTTGGCTTTTTATAATTTTTTTTATTTTTAGAACATATTTGTGGTGAATTTATGATTGATTTTTTCAACCAATAAACAAATCAGCCACAAGTTCAAATTTTATTATGCAGCAGTTCAGTTCAATCCTAAGCTAATTTTTGGTTGACAAGTTAGCGAGAAATCTGATGTAATTTACCGGTGACATAAATCAGTCATAAATTTTGACGTTACTTATATGGTTGATCATTTCTCTCAGAAATCATCTTACGGGTGATCACATCTGACGCAACCGTAGAAATTTTCAATAGCAAATCTATTTGCTATATAAAGTTTAGTGGCAGAATTTATTGCTGAATTTTAACCAGTAATCCTTGTTATCAGTTGAAATTCATGTTATTACCAATTTAATGTTTAGCCAATAATAGTTGTATTTCCTATAATAGTAGGAAATGGCTCTTTAGTTATGCCAATTCAATTCCGAAAGAATAAAATGACAAAAAAAAAAAAAAAAACAAAATAACATCACCTCTTTTCAGCTGCTCTCTTCTTTAATATTATCTCTATTTCTTCCTCAACTTAATTAGGTCTTTTGGTTAATAATAATAATCACCTCTATGATATCATAATTATTATGTCTACGCATGTTATTGTCACTATATTTGTGCCTAATATTTATTTGGTATTCAATTAGTAGTGATTAAAGAACAAAGGCTCCATTAAGGAATGATCATTTAAGTTTAAGACAACTACTTCTAATTTGTAGAACTTAAGCTATATTGATTACCACCCTTAAACTTATTACAAATGTCATCTTTTTATATACCACATTATTTGCACTCTTATCTGTCACTACCAATATTCTCCTTAGGTTTGCTAACATCACATATATAAGATCAACTATCCACAATAATTTAATATCTAATATGCCATCTTTTACCAAAAAAAAAGTAGTAAAAAAAACATATGATACTCTTATCAACACCATTAACTAGTACTAATACTATTATCACCGCTATGAAATGCTTAATAACCTTTAAGGCTTCATTGTTTCTATGTTTCTTAAGTCTATAAGAGGGGATGAGCCTTTGTACTTTCAATTTTTCTTAGAGAAATTTCTCATTTTGGTTAAACACCTTAAGTTTTTTTTCTCTAATTTTTTTCACATAAAAATATTACTTATTAAATGTGTGTGTGCCTAAAATCACAAGAAATTATTTATGAAGGCTAATTAAAAAAAACCTATATCAAAAAGAATAAAAAAGGTTAAACCTTAATAGAATCATAATTTTGTAAACAAATAATGAGAAAAAATGTCAAAATTATGACAAGTAGTAATGCTGTAATCAAGCTAAGTCGAGTGGAGTATGTTATTGATTAGACTTAACTTAGCCAAATCATAAGTTGTTTATGNTAATTTTGTAAACAAATAATGAGAAAAAATGTCAAAATTATGACAAGTAGTAATGTTGTAATCAAGCTAAGTCGAGTGGAGTATGTTATTGATTAGACTTAACTTAGCCAAATCATAAGTTGTTTATGTTCAATTCAGGCTTAAGTTGAGCTTTCATATATATGTTCATATTTGTCCTGCTTAAATTTTTTAATGATCATACTCTGTCATGCACTTGAATTCTTTATATTAAATATCAAACTAAAATTTTAAATGAATACTTAAATATTCTATCAATTTTAAAATTTTATTGGCACATAGTTTTTAAAATAAAATAAGAGTTGAAAAGTTGATAGTATATTTGACTCTTTTATATAAAGTTATTTAAAGTAAATTAATAAACTTAAATAAATAAAAATTGAATAAATTTTAAATCAACATCTAACTAGCTTTCATCGAGTAAATAAGATAAAATATAACTGTAAGATTTCTGACAATCAGATAACATTAATAGGTGCTAACAATCACTTCATATAAAACAAATATTCAAAATCACATTAAATTTGAATTCATGTTGTTATTAAACAATAATATAATAGTATTGAATATATAATTAAATAAGATCAAGCAAATAAAATTTTATGCATCATGTAATTGTAGAGAATTTAATAAGTTGTTGAATAACAAACGAGCTTGGTCATGAATATTACTAAATGAATTGGGCTATACAAATTTGGTTCATTTAAATTTGAGTTTTAAGAAAGTATTAAACTTTTTTTATTAACTAATTAGAACAACCACAATAAAGTATTAATTGAACCAAGTTTGAGTTACTCATCGTGTGCATTGGCTCATTTACAACCCAAACAAAATGATAAATAATCATGTGCAACATAAAAAATAATGATCAAGTTATAGGGCAAGAAGCTGACTCACGAGTGAGTGGGGAAAGACAGACAAAAAATAGAGAACAGTCATCAAGGGGTAAGATAAAGATGCAAAAATAACTAAACCAATGAAAGATTGTGTGAAATAGAAGAGGATTAAGTTAATAAATTAGGTTGAGAGATCAAAATAAGGATCAATTAATTAAGTTTGATTTTTTATTTCTCACTAATTACTACAATGGCATAACTATCCATCTCAAATGTCTCGAACTTGTTATAGTTTATGGCAAAAATAATATGTTGTAAATTAATCCTCTTTTATTATGACCTTTGATTATCACAAAATATTTATACATTTACAAAAAAAATAGGATGTAAAAAAATTTATTGTACTAGTAAATAAATTCAAGCACTAAGAAAGAGTTGGGGAAAGAATAAGACTTATGGTCTTGTGCATAAAATGTGAAATATGACAAAAATAATGTCCTCATTCACTATAATACATTAGGGTATATGTTCCTTAGCCGTAACTAAATAAGCATACCAAATGATTAAAAAGAGAATAAACTAGCTCGATAAAATTTTATGTAATGTCAAATAAGCTTTCTTGAGTAGTAATAATAGTGATAGATATATATAATTTAAAATATACTCAATAGTTAGTTGTATTAAGTCACTTTTGCATCAAAGTATCTTAACTAAAGTTTGGATACTCGAGTTTGTAAGTGAAATAAGTAGAAGATAAACTCGCTAAACATGAAGGATATATTCAAATTAGGTTACAATAAAAGGACATATGAAATGTAATTGATGTGTTTACTAATAAGTAATGGTCTAATTTTGTGAGGTTTCAAATTTGAATAGGTGCTCGGTGGAAGTTCTTCGTGAAACCACATCATAAGAAAATCATCTACGACAAACACATTTGCCCTTCAACATTCATTGGACTTCTGCTTGTATTATTGAGAGGAAATAATTAGTTTTGCTTTCACTGCATGGAATATGTAATCAAATTCATTTATTCATTTTAATAGAACTATTATGTTTTGATATGCAGAGAATAGTAATATATA
>JXCR01006113.1:0-10244 GCA_002079205.1 Phalaenopsis hybrid cultivar
CTTTACTTAAAAGTGTTTTAAACTCTATACCTCTATATGCTTTAAAAGTACTTAGAATTAAAATGGGCACTCTAATAATGATAAACAGAATGTTCAATAAATTCTTAGGGGCATAAAAGTAAAATTTGATGAGGTTGGAATATTTTGTGAAAACTCATATATGTTAGGGGTTTGGGTTTCCATCAACTGCATCAATCATCTGACATAAATTTTTTGATATTATGGCTGAAGTTTAGATTTATGGAATCAATGTGAGAAAAATATTTGAAAGAAAATATTGTAAAAGGTATCATCCAATGGTTGTATCTTTCAAAAATGGTGATTCTAAGGTCTACAAAGGCATGTTAAATGGAGGGTGGAAGCAGAGAAGCTCATCACTTGGAAGCTTGTAAAGGGAAGCCTATCCTTTTGGAATGATCCTTGGTATTTGAAGGACCCATCTATTTTCTTTAGGAAGGATTTGAAAAAAAAATGAAGGTTGTGGATTGTTATCTTAATGATGTCTGGAATGTGGATATGATTAACAGTCTGACGGGGTGATAGACCAAAAATATATGTATTTTTAGACCCATAATATTTTATACTTATTTTTGGTGATATGGCACGGAAGGTATTTTTAATATTTTATTGGAGGTTGTTGAATTTTAGGACATGGAGCAAAAAGAATGAAATTTGGAATCAAAATTCAGAAGTTGAAAATTTGTTCAGCACCGACGGTGCCAGACTGGGCACCAATGGCGCCATTTGACAAAGAGCGGCGCCAGTGTCGGTTTAGACCCTGTTTCTAGAAGATTTGATGAATTTGAATGCTTTTTGAAGAGTTTTTGGATGCACCGATTGGAGAATCGACTCTAGGCTCTATTTGGGGCCAAAATTGATTAGAAAATTGGCTCTTTTTCCTCATTCCTCGCCTCAATTCATTCTCTTACATACCATACACTTTTCCTTCTTCATTCTACCACCATTTTGGAGTCCATTAATGATTTTTATTTAAGAATTTAGAGTTTTTATGTTTAGATTAAGTCTGAAATTTCCTCATAGAGTCTTGGAGAAGGAGAAAAGTGAGAGAGTTCTTCTTCCTACATTTCTTAGGAAAGGCTACAAGAGATTTACTTTGAGAAAGAGTTTCAGATAAGTATTGTTTATTTTTTTTAGTGTTGTATGAACTTTCTTTTATATATGAAATTTGTGTTTTGTTGTATATTTCTCATGAAGTCTGAGTANATGTGAATTTACAAAATCATTATAAATATATAAATCTGGGCTCTTAAATTCTTGCATATTAAAGGTTGCATAAAGTTTTTGGCGTCATTGCCGAGGGTTTAAATCTTCTAGTGGTGGTTGTCAAATTCTTGTCTTTTTAGTTATATAAAAAGTCGTTGTCAGCAACTCCATTAAATGTTGGACACATGAGTATACTATATTTTATGTGGTTGAACTTCCATTAAAATATTTATGTGTTAATTTATTGAAAGGTAAAAGGAAACCAATATAGATTGAGTAGGTAGTGGATCAAATTAAAAGCAGAATTAGTGAGTGGACAAATTATGACCCAACATTTGGTGGAAGAATAGCTTTACTTAAAAGTGTTTTAAACTCTATACCTCTATATGCTTTAAAAGTACTTAGAATTAAAATGGGCACTCTAATAATGATAAACAGAATGTTCAATAAATTCTTAGGGGCATAAAAGTAAAATTTGATGAGGTTGGAATATTTTGTGAAAACTCATATATGTTAGGGGTTTGGGTTTCCATCAACTGCATCAATCATCTGACATAAATTTTTTGATATTATGGCTGAAGTTTAGATTTATGGAATCAATGTGAGAAAAATATTTGAAAGAAAATATTGTAAAAGGTATCATCCAATGGTTGTATCTTTCAAAAATGGTGATTCTAAGGTCTACAAAGGCATGTTAAATGGAGGGTGGAAGCAGAGAAGCTCATCACTTGGAAGCTTGTAAAGGGAAGCCTATCCTTTTGGAATGATCCTTGGTATTTGAAGGACCCATCTATTTTCTTTAGGAAGGATTTGAAAAAAAAATGAAGGTTGTGGATTGTTATCTTAATGATGTCTGGAATGTGGATATGATTAACAGTCTGACGGGGTGATAGACCAAAAATATATGTATTTTTAGACCCATAATATTTTATACTTATTTTTGGTGATATGGCACGGAAGGTATTTTTAATATTTTATTGGAGGTTGTTGAATTTTAGGACATGGAGCAAAAAGAATGAAATTTGGAATCAAAATTCAGAAGTTGAAAATTTGTTCAGCACCGACGGTGCCAGACTGGGCACCAATGGCGCCATTTGACAAAGAGCGGCGCCAGTGTCGGTTTAGACCCTGTTTCTAGAAGATTTGATGAATTTGAATGCTTTTTGAAGAGTTTTTGGATGCACCGATTGGAGAATCGACTCTAGGCTCTATTTGGGGCCAAAATTGATTAGAAAATTGGCTCTTTTTCCTCATTCCTCGCCTCAATTCATTCTCTTACATACCATACACTTTTCCTTCTTCATTCTACCACCATTTTGGAGTCCATTAATGATTTTTATTTAAGAATTTAGAGTTTTTATGTTTAGATTAAGTCTGAAATTTCCTCATAGAGTCTTGGAGAAGGAGAAAAGTGAGAGAGTTCTTCTTCCTACATTTCTTAGGAAAGGCTACAAGAGATTTACTTTGAGAAAGAGTTTCAGATAAGTATTGTTTATTTTTTTTAGTGTTGTATGAACTTTCTTTTATATATGAAATTTGTGTTTTGTTGTATATTTCTCATGAAGTCTGAGTAGCTTCCTTTATCTTTCTCCCTACTATGAGATATGGTGAAATGAAAAGATAATATGGATGTGCCAATGTTAACTCTGAACACAATTTACTTTTCATTATGGTCAATTGAATTTTTAAAATTTGTTGTTAAACATATGATCCGGGAAATAGAGTATGAGTTCTACAACAGCGTTAGAATCACACTTGATTCCATGAAGGATAATTTTATTCATGGAATTAAGTGCAAATAAATAGGAAAATATACATTTAGATTTGGAGATTTTAGGGTGACAGACTAAAATCCCCAATTCAGTCTTAATGTTTAAGAAATAAAGCGAGAGTTAGCCTTCAGATGAAAGGAAGTGGGAGATTTGGAGTCGGAGCCAGTATCCTTCTAGCCTAGCCACGGATTTAGGGACTAAACCTAGGATTAGCCTATGATTTTCTATAACACTGTATCAGAGTAGAGAATTAAAACTGCACCTATTTGGCATAATACATATTAAAACCATTTATCTCATCTCATTTTACCAAAATCTCATTGTAGTGGGAAAGATGCTTTTTCACATTAGAAATCTTCATCACATAAACATAGTTTAATAGTTTAGTACTTACTGTTTAAACTTTGCATTTCAAATTTGCTAGTAGTTAAATAATTTACTACTGAAAATATCTCAATATTGAAAATTAGTGACAATAATTTTGTTTTACTTTATGTGAATTTTCTTGTTAATTTATCATTTCAAATTTAAACCTTCCCCGTGGGATCGATAGTTGAGGCTTAATTAGAAAGTCCTTTATTACTTGATAATGATATGAATACTTGCGTATAACCTCGACATTAATTGCTTAAATTTTTTATTTATAAAAGATTGCATCAATCTCTTAACACTGTTTCATAGCGGAGTCAACTTTATCTATTTTGCACAACTATATTCTCGGGATCAAGTTTTTGGCACCGTTGCTGGGGAAGGTAACAGTAAATTAAATAGATTTGGTAAATTAAAAAAATTAGATTTGATAAAACTATTAAAAAAATTAAAAAATCAAAAATAAAAAAATAAAAAGGATGAAGGAGAATTTTGATCATATAGTTGTGAGGATGAAAGAGAATTTTGATCATAGTGTAACATTTGAAGCAAAATTAGTACGGATGTTCAATGGAAAAGGATGGATCGAAGAAAATTTGACTGATCAATTCTTGTACCGACCCTTCTATAATTTGTACGTTCATTACCGGTCTATGGTAGATATTAGAAAAGAGGAGAAAGATTCGAAGAAAAGGGCGAATAATTGAAGAATTTTGACTTTCTATTAGTTTAAAATACTTATGTATTTAATGTTATTGTGTGGATTTGATTTAGTTTGCTTTGCTTTAGAATTTTGAACTTTGATTGTGTGTCTAGTTTTGTGTCAGCGTTTAGTGTTGTGGCTTGATTTCGACGTTGAATTATAATTTAGTTTGCTTTATATGTGTGAAAGTGTGATTAGAAAAATGTATTTGTAAAAAGTGTATTTTCATATATAAAATTTAGTTTGGTGTTGTTTGTGAAAATATTTGTTTGTGAATTATTATTAGATAAAATTTGTGTTCAAAAATACTAAAAATACTTAGAGTAAATTGAAAGAAAAATGAAAATTGCAAAAATGAGAAAATGGAATGTTTTGGCCGACGACAGCGCCTTCGACCCGAGAACACCTTAAACCCCTTAAAATTCTTGATTTGCACCGTAAAACTCCATTTTTACCCTTTGAGTCACCTTCCACCTCTGGTTTTTACACCTATGGCTTAATTTTGCTCAGATTTGAGATGATTTTAAGGCAAAGGAAGTTTGGATTTCATCTTCTTTAGGTAAGAGCTACACTTTGAACTAAATTTTTTTTATTTTCACCAAGGATTTATCTCACATTACTGAGATCCAAAAATTTTAGAATTTTTTTGAGAGATTTTGAGAAAATCCTTTGGTGAAGAACTCTTACCTAGTAGATTTAAGTTTTTAGCGTTTTACATTGTAATTTTTGAAATTTTGGGAACTTATTTTGATTTGTATCAATTTTTTTTAGATTTACCATGACACCTAGAATGAGCAAAGAAAAGAGAAAAGTGGACTAGGATGAACAAATATTTGTCAGCTTCAAAGCTAGTGCTTGTATCCATAGTTTACTTGAAAATAAAAAAGTGATTTTGGATCGTGGATTTAAAAATTTGGGTGGAGTAGTCTAGTGATTAATCAATGCTCGGTAGTGGGAAATTTTTTGTTATTTTACTGTCGATGCAATTTTTGGTGTAGTAATGGAGTTCTATGCCAATTTTAAAGAGACTTCTGAAGACTTTTTTTTATTTGTGGGAAAATGGTAGAGTTTTCTCCAAGAAAAATTAATGAGTTTTATTAGTTAGAAGATGTGTGCAGTTGCCAGTATAAATCATTTTCTGCTCCAAATGAGACCTTTGATGAGGTTATTTCTTTTCTTAATGATGGAAGAGGAACCTGGAAGGTGAAGAATGGTGCTAAGGTAAACTTTCCTCTTTCTATGTTAAATGTAGTATCTAAGGCCCGACACTACTTTATTTCTGAAAGAATGATACCGAAAAATCATCATAGGGAGGTTACAAAGGATAGAGCCATACTGAACTTATTTATCCAACAAGTGATGAGAATAAATGTAGGCTCTATTATTTATATGAACACTTGATCTGATATTTTGGGAGAGACCACTGGTGGTTTAGCACACCCTGCCCTGATCTTCACGCTCTGTGAACAGGCAAAAGTTGATTTTTGACCAGAGGAAGACAGGAATGGGCTTCTAAAACCTATTGGGCCTGTCAATATAAAGACATATGAATCTCATGTTTGTTGAAGGTCTGGAAGTAGGACCAGGGATATTCCTTCTACTTCGAAGACCCCTGCTTCTAGTGACCCTACTCTTCAAGAACTATTGGAGCATATGATAATCCAACAGGGAGATATCTTGAGAATGGATCATAGAATGGAAAACATGAAGGCCATAAATGCTCACACTAATGATTTGATAAGACAAAAGTTTGAATATGATGCTGCTTATGATGATGCGATGGTCAGAAATATGAAGGGTGATCACTCAGTTCGGTTTTCTACTCACCCTATCTTTACTCCATATCAGCAGCAGAATTTGAATGTGGAAGAAGAAGAAGAAGAAGAAGACGATGATTGGTGATATGTTAGTTTGATTTTTTTTTCTTTTAGTTTATGTTTTGATTGTACGTTATTATTTTGTTGTTGGTTTTTGTTATTTTTGTTGAGATTGTTTGTTATTAGATAGTGAGACTCTGTTTTATTTTAGATATTAAGTTGTGAACTGCAGAATTGTAAAACTATTTGTTATTTGAAATTTAGTTTAGTTATGTTGTTAGTTGTTAGTATTTTGTTAAATATATTGTAATTAACTCTTTCTCAGCATATTTTATTTGTATTATGTGTTATTTAATGTCTTAAGTCTTAAAGGTTTTCATATTAGCACTTGCAATATTTCAGAATTAAGTCTCAAAATCAGAACCTTCAGCAGGTAAGTCTTTTATTTATGTATTTAATGTTTTCTTTCACCCTTTATTTTTTTCAGTTCTTCATGCTAAATCTTTAAAAATAATTTTAAGTTGGGGGGAAAAGAAAATTCTTTTTAAAGAAAGAAACTTAATCTTATGTGTCCTCACTTAGCTATACTTTCAAAATTTCTAAATTTAACATGACATTTGGTATTAGGGGATAACTTTAGATAACTATATTTATATTTCTGAATATATAGTAAACTTAAGTAAAAATTTTCAAAAACAAAGGTTAATTTTAGAGAGTAAGATATTTGGTATAAGAGAACAAGACTCTGTTTTTTTATTTTAAGTAAAGAAATTTATATTTTTGAAGAATTAAAAATCTTAAAGATTCATGTAAGAAGAAAAGAATTAAACTTTATGAAATCTTTGAGCTAATATAAATTTGTTAAGTGAAGAAATGTGAAATGTTTTTTACTTAAAGAAGAAGATAGTGAAGTTCAAAATTATTAAAGGCTGTCCAGATATAGTAATTCTCACAAAAAAAAGAAAGAAAAAGGATTGAAAATGATCTTGAAAAGAAAATAAAAGAAAAAGATAATGTGGGGAGAAGCTTGAGGAGATGCCTAATAAAAAATTGGCTTCACTTGAATCAACTTAAAGAAGAAGGCTTGGCTACATTTTTTAAACTTATATTTTATTAACTTATTTAATAGTAAAGTTTCTTGAAGTTCTTTTTCATATGAATACTTTAAGTGACTTTAATATGACAATTTGCATTTTTTCTTGAAAAGAATAGAGAATCAGAAATCATAGACTTGATTGTTGGATATTCTTATATCTTTGGTATTAACTTGAGTTGTTTTGAATTTTTCTTAAATTATGTTATTGTATTTAGTGAACTAAAATATGAAAATTCTAGAAATTAAATTCTTTACCATAAATCATATTTTTAGTAGTGATGGAGTTACTAGAGGACAAGTAACAAGTAAGTTTGGGGGATTTTGATACACCAAAAATATATGCATTTTTAGACACATATTTTGTACTCATTTTTTGTGATATTGCACTTTAATGGAAGGTATTTTTTAATGTTTTCTTGCATGTTGTTGAATTTTAGGACTTGGAGCAAAAAGGAAGCAAAAAAATGAAATTTAGAGTCAAAATGGACAAGTTGAAATTTTGTTCAGGGCGACGGCGCCAGACTAGGCGCTGACGACACCATTTGAGAGAGAGCAGTGAATTAAATTGCGGACCAAGTGTCAGTTCAAATTCTGTTTCTAAAAGATTCGACAAATTTGGATGTTTTTTAAGAGTTTTTGGATGCACCTATTGGAGAACCAACTCTAGGCTCTATTTGGGGCTGAAATTGATCAGAAAATTGGCTTCTTTTTCGCCATTCCTCGCCTCAATTCATTATCTTACATACCATACACTTCTTCATCTTCACTCCACCACCATTTTGGAGTATATTAATGATTTTTATTTAATAATTTAGAGATTTTGTGTTGAGATTAAGTGTGAATCTTTCTCTAAGAGTATTGGAGAAGAAGAAAAGTGAGACATTTCTTCTTCCTACATTTCATAGGAAAGTCTACAAGGGATTTGCTTCGACAAAGAGTTTCAGATAAGTGTTGTTTATTTTTTTAAGTGTTGTATGAACTTTTTTTATATATGAAATTTGTGTTTTGTTGTATCTTTTTCATGAAGTTTGAGTAGTCTCATTTATCTTTCTCCATACTCTAAGATATGGTGAAATGAGAGATAATATGGATGTGCCAATGTTAAAATATAAAATAAATTGTGATGATTTTTCAACTCCGAACTCAATTTACTTTTTGATCTGGCCAATTGAATTTTCAAAATTTGTTGTGAAACATGTGATCCGGGAAATGGAGTATGAGTTCTACAAAAAAGTTAAAATCACATTTGATTCCATGAAGGAGAATTTTGTTCATGGAATTAAGTGCAAATAAATAGTGGAATATACATTTAGAATTGGAGATTTTAGATTGATAGACTAAAATACTCAATTCGGTCTTAGTTTTTAAGAATTAAAGCGAGAGTTAGCCTTAAGGTGAAGGGAAGTGGGAACTCTGGAGTGGGAGCTAGTATCCTCCTAGCCTAGCCACGAATTTAGGGACTAAACCTGGGATGGCCAATGATTTTCTATAACATTGTATCAGAGTAGAGAATTAAAATTGCTCCTATTTGGCACAATATATATTAAAACCATTTATCTCATCTCATTTTACCAAAATCTCATTGTAGTGGGAAAGATGTTTTTTTCACATAAGAAATCTTTATCACATAAATATGTTTAATCGTTTAATAGTTACTGTTTAAACTTTGCATTTCAAATTTTCTAGTAATTAAATAATTTAGTTCTGAAAATATCTCAACATTTGAAATTAGTGACAGTAATTTCATTTTACTTTCAATGAATTTTCTAGTTAATTTATCATTTCAAATTTAAACCTTCCTCGTGGGATCGATATTTGGTAATTAAAAAGAATGTCCTTTATTGCTTGATAATGATATGTATACTTGCGTAGAATCCCAACATTAATTGCTTAAATTTCTTATTTATAAAAGATTGCATCAAGTTTTTGGCATCGTTGCATAGCGGAGTCAACTTTATCTAGTTTGCACAACTATATTCTCGGGATAACGGGGAAGGATGTGGCTATTTCTATCTCTAAGACTTCTTTTGATAGAGTTATTAAGGATAAAATGTTGATTAAACTATCTAATTTCTTCTCTATTACTGAAGCCTTATATCCAAAGCTACATAATTTGAGAGGTGTAGAGTGGGGAGGGGGTGATATATGGAACAAGTTTCTGGCTACTTCTATGTCATTCTTCATTTGGAGGGTGTACCATAAACTACTCCTAGTGTATGATACCTTAAAACTAAAAGTTCTGAGAATTTCTACTCAATGTGTGATTTGTAAGAGGGAGGAGGAGGGTTTGGAACATATTTTTTACAAATGTTGTTATTCTCTTAAATTTTGGTAAGTGTTAGGTAAACTATGTGGACTCATCATACCAAACTGGGGGTCGAAGAATTTTAAACATTGCAACGAGTATTGAAAACATTCTCTTTACAGACATCATATAAATAGGTTGATTCTTTTCATATGCATGTGGTTTATATGGCTAGCAAGGACTGGTTTTAAACATGAGGAGTCTAATATAATTTCTTACCTTCATAAAATTTCAATGTTTCATTTGTGTAAACCCCATTTTTTTATGGTTGGGAAGCAATAGTGGGTAATAATTACACAACCAAATTTCAGGGGGTGTTCAACTGGTGCTATGTAAATAACTATCATTTCCATAGATTATTGCTAACACAGATGACAGCTATACATTTAAGAACCCTGGAGCCGGTAGAGTGTTTAGATGCAAACAAGTAAATGTATTTGATTTTTTCAATCACCTTGTTTAGTTGTTTGTGCTTTAGATGCGGAACTTTGGGAAGTTTGGATGGCAATCAAGGTGATTGTTAAGTTCAAGTGGCAAAACTTGCATATGGAAATGGATTCTAGTAATCTACTAAACATACTACATGAAGGAGAAAAACCACATTTGTATTTAAACTAGAATTTAGACAAGATTAATGCTTTATCTAATATAATGTTGATTCTTTTGAGCTACTTGCAGAGAGAGGATAATAAAAAAGCAAACTACTTGGCTAATGTTGGTGCTACATCGTAATCAATATTCTTGAACGTGAAGTCAAACAAAAAGTTGAAGTTGCTTCTACATGGGGACAGTTTGAACATTCCACATTTTTTATGTAGCTACAGCAAGAACTATAGTTTCACGGATATATGACTTCATATCGGTATACATATCATTGGTATAGTTTTTTTTTCGTGTTTCGGTCTTGTTTATTGTCGGTTATTGGTTTGTATTGTAATTTGGAGCTTTTTTTGGGTTG